>JALGBA010002323.1:0-196390 GCA_023970755.1 Azemiops feae | reverse complement strand
TAGAGGCTCAGTTAGTTGCGTGACAAAAGTTTCTTCCATCAGGGAGCCATCGGCTTGCTCAAACCTCATTGGCTTGGAGAGCGATTTTGCTCGTATTCCCAATTTCATGGCAAAGGACAAGCTAATGATACATCGGGAGCATCCAGAATCCACTAGCACTTTTAAGTCTGTCTGTGCTCCTGACTTAGAGCTGATTAGCCTTGCAGGCAGTGAAAAAGGAGGGATGGGTCAACTCACCATTGGATCGTTCTCTCCTTCATCATCGCTGTCAAAAAAGGGTAGAGTGGGGGTGGGTCCAGCGTCAGCTCTGGTGTCCTGTGTAGGGGAGGTAGCTTGGGCAACCAGTTGCTGTGTGATCCCGCTGGATTTTTCTCTTGACGGCTGCTGGCCAGGTCTCTTCCTCACTGCAGGTCCCGGTATGCTCTGCAGTTGGGGGTAGGGAACCGGGCAGTTCGATGCTCGATGTCCCTGCTGTCTGCATCAGAAGCATGTGATCGGCAGACCTGCAGGTGGTCTGGGCCTTTCAGCAGTCGTAGCCATTGGGGGCTTTCGGGGTGGTGGTTGTCATCTGGGTTGCTCTGGTCTTATCTCGGGTTCAGGTGGGGGAGGCTTCTTATAGCGGGTGAGTTGAATGTCCAGCTTCACCACTGGTACCACTCATGCAGTTGATCAGGTAGTGCTTGAATAATGCAGGCCTGGGAGAGGTGGTCATCTAATCCCTCAATGAAGAGATGGATTAGGGATTGCTCAGGCCACCCCTCTATTCGACCGGCTATCATGCGGAATTCACGCACATACTCTAGAGCAGGTCTGCCGGCTTGTTTTATTTTGTGGATTTGTCCTCCTGCTCTAAGGCTAATGGAAGGGTCCTCAAATCTTTCTCTCAGCCCTAGGAAGAAGAGGTGGGGATTATCTCATTCGGGAGATTGCTCATTATATAAATTGTTTAGCCATTCGGATGCCTCTCCCTCTAGATTGGACGCAATCACATCGACCATGGCACCTGGGTCTGGGTAGAGATAGGCCCAGCGGTTTAAATGAGAACGTACTTGGTTGAGGGAAAAAATTAGCTTCTCTGAGTCCCCATCAAAAGTTGCTCTGAAGGGTGGGCCAATTATAGGCTGTTGTGGGCCCCACTGTGGCTGTTGCTGCTGGGCCTACCCTTGTTGTTGATTTAACAGCTGCTGAGCTCTCCAGTTGTGCTCCCAGTTGTGGCTGGCCCCACCGTGGTTGCTGTCGTATGCCTAGGGGTCGCACGTTCGGGGCCCTAGGTCACCCACCCTGCTGTGGTTGCAAAACTGGCAGAGCTGGCCTCTCGAATTGTGGGAGGTTTTCTAAAGGTTGCTGAATAGGTGGGGGCGGTTGCTGCCTTCTGTTGCTGGCCTGCGGGGGATGATGGCGCCCTCTGCTGCTGTAGGCTCATCCATGGTTGCTGGGCCTCTCTCATTTGCGGACCCATCTGCTGTTGCTCTCCTGGCTTTGGCACCACCCCAAGCTGCCTTAAGGCCTCTATTAGCTGATGCATGCTCAGAGCGGGGGCTGCCAAACTCCCCATTGAGGCAGGGGGCCCAGGCTGGGTTTCCCTCTCTCTGTAGGGCTGGAGGCCCTGGCAGGGGGCTCCAGGGATTGGAAGCCTGTTTGGTCTGTGAGGGAGGGGCTGGGGGCCTCTCTCAGCAGGGACTGTTCCGCGCCCCTCACTTCTAATGTTTCAAATCTCTCTGCCAAATTCTCCACTGACTGACTATGAGTGGCAGTTGGACATCTCCACTCACCCGAGTCTTCAGCGGCAGAAGGCTTGGCAGTTGTCCACTGGTGTGGGGGATGTAATCTGTGAGGATCCCTTTGTTGTGGCTCCAACTCATCCGTCTTGGAAGTTTTTGAAGATGGAAAAGCTGTTACGAAATCTCCGGATTCCACACTCGTTTTCTCCCAGTCTGAAGACCAGATCAGCTCTCCTAATCTCTTTGGCTTTGCTTCCAGCTGGGGGATTTGCGAGGGTTCTCTCTCTACCGGCTTGCATGCTGTTGCTCCCCTCTCTGGGGAACTTGCTGCTGCGGGGGTGCTGATCTCAGGCAATTCTTCTTCTTCTATGATGTTCTTTTCTCCGAATCTTTGTCAGTCTATTCCTTTAGTTTTAGGAATAGTGACTAGGGGTTCAGAACCCCTAAAAGTCTGAAAAGTTTGTTGGATTTTGGCTTGATGTTATGGTTCCGAAGGAAGAGGCTTTTCAAACAAACTTGAGGCATTGTTTTCCTTTAAGAATCTTTTAATGGCAACATAGCTTCGGCACATACATAAGCGAAGCCAAAATCTGAACCCTCCTACTTCATCCCACAGTATCTGAGCACATTCCCCTCCCTCATTTGGCAGTCATTAATCACATTCTCCAATTAGTTTAAAGTGTGAACTTTCCCTCCCGTTCCATAACACGCCATATTTTATCTCCTCGTATTTCATCCAGTTTTGAAGATGCTCTGCTGAAATATTGTTATGGCTAACTAGTTCCCAAGTACATTCTTCCACTCCCCCCCTCCATACTATCTAATAGTGGCTCCAAAGTAATACACAGGTTAAATAGTAAATGTCTGCATCCACATATAATGTCAGGCAAAAACATTCGATGTTAGCAGCATTGACATCTACACTCCGAGCGCCGATGTCTGCCACCACAGCCCATGCATCTAGAGAAGAGCGCTGCCTTGTCAGACGAATGCCGCCCTCTTTCTGGTTGCTTCTGCAGCTGGTCGACCTCATTGTCCCCATCTGGGTTGTCGACTCTTTCCGCGTCCTCCTGGTGGACAGTTGCTGGGCTGGGGATGTTCTTGTGGGGCCGTAAGGGTTTGACGGCTCCCCCGGCAGCTTCTTCTGCCATTACCTCTTTCAGGGCATCCTGAAACGTCAAGGTCTCCTTCGCAAGCAACTTCTGCTGAAGGTCCCTGCTCCGTAAACCACATAACAGATGGTCTCTAAGCCTCTCTTCTAGGTCTGTGAAGTTGCAGAGCCTGGACGCCTGTCGAAGCGTGGCCACAAATTTGGCAGCTGACTCTCCTGGTTGCTGCTCTCTTTGTTCGAATGCATGTCTCCATGCAATGATGGAGAGCTTAGGCTCGAAATGCTCCTTGAGCTTTTTCTTGAGTTCGAGATAGGCGACTGACTCTAGTGTAGCTGGAGTGACCAAGTTTTCGGCTATATCGAACGTCGCCTGGCCACACACGCAAAGCAGCATTGCGGCCTTTAAACCATCTTCGCTAACTTGGTTCGCTCTTAGAAAGTTCTTGACTCGTGAAATGTACGAGCTCCACCTCTCAGGGTGCGACATGTCGAACTCCGACAGCCTGCCGACCTTAGCCATGGTTGGCTGTTGCTGACCTCTCAATGCTTTGTGCTGCTAAGGCTTCTGTGAGTTTCCCAGGGATGGGTCCCTTAGGAAGGCGCCACCTCCATTGTTTGCGTACTGGCAGGTAGGAGAGGGAACGCGGTTCCAACCAGGGCGCTGATGCCTGGTCTTACCCCTTCAGTGACTTAGCTCTTTCTTCTTAGCAGCACATCCCACCTTCGTCGCCACTATTATGTTCTGGGATCTTTGAGGCATTGAAGAGGTGAAGGTTGAAAACAACAACATGTTTATTGGTTAACACAGAAGCTGGCCTAACAGCCGCTTAACTTCTATTTATATGGACCGCCGATAGGCGATGGCCAATGGAATTAAAGCAGTTGTTCCCGCCCAAAACACAAACTTACAATTCTGCAGACAGGCAGTCTCGAGTTTAAACGAACACAACAGTTACTCATTTATAACTGATTCCCAGTAATTTACATCAATACATAACATAGTCCTTTACCAGTCTCTCAAAACACTTTATCATAATAGAAGTGAGTGCAACCTGATGGTAATCATTAAGGCATGTAATTATAGATTTTGGGGGGACTGGTACAATGATTGCAGTCTTTCTCACTTTCAACATCACACGAACCTCCTGAGACATCCAAGATTTCTCATTTGCCCGCATAACAATAGTCTTAAGAACACTGATATCCTCCATACACTTTTGAATATAAGCAGACACAGTAGAAGCATACTCTTTCACATCAGTATGTTGACCATACATTGCAGCCTTGTTAAATATGTTCCAATTTGCACACCCAAACAATCTTGTAGAACTTCCATAGTTCCTGCCAGCCATACTCTCATCTGTTTCATAGTTGTCTCTCTCTAATTAATAAAGGCTTATATGCTGGCATAAGCATCACAGAGAGATGATTTGAAAAGCCAAAATGAGGACAAGGGGCAGACTTAAATGCTTTCTCGATGTTAGAGTAAGCTAAATCCAAAGTATTCACACCCCCAGTAGCAAAATCCACATATTGGTGAAAATTAGGGCTGCTTTCAAATCAATTTGATTAAAATCCCCTACCACAATAAAAACCCCTCTGAATGGATAGTTGCAAGTCATTTATAATACAATAAAGAGCACTCAGGGCTTCACTCCTTTTGGCGGGGGAGGGATATACACAGCTATGATTAGAATAACAGTAAATTCTCTTGGCAAATAAAAGGATCTACATTTAACAGTCAAATACTCAATATCAGGAGAGCACTGACTGGAGACCACCTTAACATTAGTACACCATCTCTCATTAATATAAATACATACACCCCCACCACAGGATTTTCCACTCAGAACACAGCTCCTGTCCAGCCAAAATGTTGTAAAACCCGTCATACTGCTTGCATTGTCCGGAATAGGTGACTTTCACCATTTCTCTGTCAAGATTATAGCACAGCAGTCTCTCATCTCCCTGTTCATGGCTAGCTCAAGATTCAGATGGTTCATCTTAGTATCTAAGGAATGAACATTAGCAAACAAGACAGATGGGAGATGCACACCATGCAGATTAGCCCTCAATTTAGCTTGTATACCTGTACAACAACCATACCTTTTTCTTTTTCTTCTTTTTTGATCACAATTCTTCCACCTTTTCCTTAAAAGGGCATCGCTCCTGCTCGCCCCCAGATCTCACTGCTGCTGCCTCCAGCTCCTCTGAAATCCTCGCTCCCCTTTTCTGGACCTGCCAACAGTCACATCCAATTCCTTTGCTCCATAAGCCTCGTGACCTCTCCTGCTCCATCTCCCTTGAAAACAGCCCTGGTTGGTAAGAGAATCCATCACCAGCTAGCAGTCAGATCTTGCTGCTGGCAGAATAATTCCAAACAGTGCAAACATGTTTTAAGTTTTAACGGTCTCACCAATAGTTTCGAAATAGTATTCTGAAATAGTTCAGTGAAGAGAGAGTTTGAAGTAGACTATAAATCAGGAGACTATGAGTTTTAGTTCTTAAAGGTACAAAACTAGCTGGGGCCCTTAGGCCAGTCATTTATCTCAGCCCTAGGAAGAAGGTAATGGAAAACCACTTCTGAAAAGACTTGGCAAGAAAACTACAGGGACTTGTCCAAGCAGTCGCCAAGAATCAGACATCATTGAACAGAATGGGAAAAAAATAGAGAATAAGTAAAATACCTGACATTGAAATGTTTCACTTAACATTTGTTTAATTTTTAACCATACAATTTTCCTCATGTTTACATTTTTTATTTTATTGTTAAAAGTTATTGTTCTGTTTCAGCTGAAGAGACATCGAGGCGAGGCAGAAGTAACAAACACAAGTCTATATTGAGATCACGAACAGAACAGAAGACAAAATGGCACCAAGGCCTTTTATAGCCCCTTGCAAGGGACAGCATCAACCAATCAATGCAAGGCTAGTCTCCCGCCTTGTGCATGCACACAAGGCTGGAGACAGCCTGTCTGGTCCCGGGCAACCACGTGGATTGCCCGGGCCTTCTGCAGCCTCCTGAGTCTGCTGAGTCATTCAGCAGTCCCAGGACATAACACCCCTCCCCCCTTGGATAAAACAATAAGTGAATACTTATAGTTTTAAAGCAATCTACATATACATGTTTTTTTGTTCAATTATCATGTTATTAATTCTAACACAATTATGCCTGCACACAGGCAGACCCTTATACCTCATATTGTTTCAGGTTATCAATAGAACACCCTTTTATGAGTGTCCAGAGTTCTAGAGAACTAGTAAGACTCCCTAATACTTGACAGGAACCTCACATAGTCCTCACATACTGTAGTTTAGATGCTTGGGTGGACCTTTGGCCCTCTGTGACCTCTTGGAGCCAGCGTTGGTGCCTGGCGTGCCACCTCACCTGTTGGGCTAGGCAAGCCAGGACTTTGATGCCCCCAAGACCCAGGCAACCATCCAGACTGCTGACTGGCTGGATCTGCTAAACCCAAACCAGAGTTCCTTGGTGGGGTGGAATTCCCCAAGTCCAGTGCTGGGGTGGAATTCCCCAAATCCACAATGGACCCCTCTTGGGAACACTGCCCTTCGAGCCCAAGACCAGCAGCTGGAGTGGCCTGAGGAACTGATTGACTGCCATGTCCCAACGAACCGGTGCCTGTGCCAGTCAGGAGCCGCCTCCATGGCAAACCCCCCTTCAGGAACATGTGCAGGAACATTTGAAGGTCCACCTTCACGGAGACACTGTGGTCCACAATCGTAATTGTGGTCGTCCTCCCCCCCGAGAGCAGAGCCAGGGGTGGAGGAGTGGCTGGACAACCTCCAGCGCAGTTGGTCAATGTGACGTCTGATCACATGACCATCATCCAAGGCCACTTCGTATGACTGGCCCAGAGACCTTACATACCACTGCTGTCACCCAGAGATGTCCAGGTCCATAGTTCCTTGCCCAAACCGGATCGCCCACCTGTAGTCTCCTAGATGCCCGCGGTTGTGACACCTGTGAAGCCAACCGGTCAGGGTGCAAGCTGTCCAGCTTAGTGATGAATCTGGGACCCCAGCGGAGTTCAGCTGGGCTTTTCCCAGTGGCAGTGCAAGATGTAGTGCGGTGACAAAGAAGAAAGTCAGCTAACCTGTGATGCCAGTTTCCATGAGTCATTCTCTTTAAAGCATCTTTGGTAGTACGCACCATACGCTCAGCTTGACCGTTGGAAGCTGGATGAAACGGTGCAGATGTGGCATGTCAGATCATGTTGGCTTGAAGGAAACCCTGAAACTCAGAAGATGTGAATTGGGGTCCGTTGTCTGAGACAAGGACATCTGGAAGACCATGTGAGACGAAGATGCCTCTCAGCACCTGGATGGTACTGGCAGTAGTAGTGGAGGAAACAGGAACAACCTCTAGCCACTTGGAATGGCTGTCCATGAGGAGAAGGAAGAATTGCCCCTGAAAGGGTCCAGCGTAGTCGATGTGTACCCTCGACCATGGTGTATGTGTCTCCTCCCACCTATGTACAGGGGCCTGGGGCATTTCTGGCCTTGACTGTTGGCAGACCTGGCACCCATGCACCTGGGCCTCAATCTCTTTATCGAGCCCACGCCACCAGAGGTGGCTACGTGCTAGTGCCTTCATCCGGACTATTCCCGGATGTCCCTCATGCAGAGAGAGCAAGACTCTAGTCCTCAATGAGGCCGGGATGACTACCCGGCTACCCCACAGGAGACATCCCTTGAAAGTAGAAAGCTCGTGCTTCCTTTGCCAGAACCCTTGGAATTCTGCACCCGGACACATGTCAGGCCATCCTGACAACACCCATGTCAGCACGCGTGTAAGCGTGTGATCAGTGGCAGTTTCTGCAGCCACGTCCCTAGCATTGAGGGGAGATTCAGGCAATTCCTGAATGGAAAGAATGTGAAGAGCAGGAGCAGGATCTGTCTCTATCTGCTGTAGAGGTAATCTGCTGAGACCATCTGCATGGCCCATTTCTTTGTGAACCAGGGTGTAGTCATATGCTGACAAGAAAATTGACCATCTCAGCATTCTAGGAGATATAATATGTGGGGTTTGTTTTGTTGTTGTAAACAAACCCAGCAAAGGTTTATGGTCTGTGTAAACCATGAAATGGCGGCCATACAAGAAATCGTGGAATTTCTTTATTCCAGCCACTATTGCCAAAGCTTCTCTATCAATCTGTGCATAATTACGCTCTGCAGATGAGAGTCCTAGAGTAGTAGGCCACAGGGACTTGTGTCCCATCAGCCTTGAGATGGCTCAGTACAGCCCCAACCCCATAAGGGGATGCATCACAGGCTATGCACACAGGCAGTTGCTCATTGAAATGCGCTAAAACCGCATTTGAAGAGAGCAAGGCCTTGACCTCTGGGACACTCCTTTCATGGACCTCTGTCCAATTCCATGGAGCCTGTTTGTCCAAGAGCCGGTGTAACGGCTCAGCCACTGCAGCCTTGTGGGGAAGGAATGAATGGTAAAAATTTAACAGTCCCAGGAAGGCTTGAAGCTCACTCTTTGACTGGGGGCTTGGGGCCTGCTGAATCGCTTGAAGCTTGGATTCCGAAGGATGGATGCCTTCAGCATCATACGGAATCCCAAGAACTCAGTGGAGGTGACTCCAATTTTATACTTGTTTTGCTTCAGCTTCAGCCCTGCTTGGCGGAAATGCAGCAAAACAGCTCTCGGCCTTTCAGCTAAGTTCACAGATGACTCCCCAGCGATGAGGACATCATCAAAATAGGGACAGACCCCCGGAATACCATGGAGCATTTGCTCCATCACACTTTGGAATATGCCAGGGGCTACATTAACCCCAAACTGCAGCCTTTTTACCTTAAATGCTCCCCGGTGCGTCACAATTGTTTGGGCCTCAGCCGTTGCCTCATCAACAGGTAACTGTTGATAGGCCTGAGCCAAATGTTTCAAGATGGCGGCGCCTTGCTTGGCTGCGGCTGCTTCAGCTCTCAAAGGTGTGGGGGTTAGGGAGGGAAATGTACAATCGGAAATAGGGACAACTAAGCTGAGTTGGGCTGCTAAACTTTCATACGAACGTCAGTCCATATTGGAGATGAGGAGATTCAGCGTGGAAGGAATGGTGGAGAAAACTGTTCAGGAGAGACTGCATGGCTTCGGATTACTGCGAAGGAGGAGGAGAAAACCAGGGACGGAGTTGCAGACGGAGAGAAAACCAGGGACGGAGTTGCAGACGGAGAGAAAACCAGGGACGGAGTTGCAGACGGAGAGAAAACCAGGGACGGAGTTGCAGGCAGCTGACATGGAGGGTGAGAGATCAGCTGAAATATCTGGAGGAGCTGGGAGGAAGAAAAGGAATTGCTGGAGGGGGAAACAGCATCGTGCTCAGTGTTTTGAGCAGCAAAAGCAGCAAAAGCAGCAAAGGCAGCGTTTCGGGCCGCAGGGGCAGAGTGGACAAGCAGCCATTGCAGCTGGGAAGGTTCCCTCCGCTGCTGTTTATCTCCAGAAGAAAAGGAAGAGGTGCGACCGGAAGAGGAAGCGTGGCAAACGTGGAGGCCTAACATCTAGGCTGAAAGCTAGACCTTACAGAGTGTCTCTTCCATCTATTTTGTTTGCAAATGCTCGCTCCTTAGAACCAAAAATGGATTACTTAAGGCTGGATTTAACAACAAATCAGGAGGTGAGAAATTGCTGTGTTATTATTGCAACAGAAACTTGGTTAAAGCCCTCTGTTCCAGGTAGTGCTGTTAGCTTGATGGGATTTTCAACATTTCGGTTGGACAGGAGTTCTACTCTTAGTGGCAAATCCAGGGGAGGGGGTGTCTGTTTTTATATAAATGACAGATGGTGTAATAATGCCAAGGTGGTCTCAAGTCTGTGCTCCCCAGATGTGGAGCTTCTGACCATCAAATGCAGACCCTTCTATCTGCCTAGAGAATTCTCTGTTACTATTATCACAGCTGTGTATATCCCCCCTGATGCAAACAGAGAAGAGGCCCTGAAGGTTCTCCACCATACCATCAGTGACTTACAAACTACTCACCCAGAAGGTGCATTTATTGCTGTGGGAGACTTTAACCAAGTGGATTTGAAAGCTACCCTGCCACATTTCCATCAATATGTGGACTTTGCAACCAGAGGGGACAATACACTGGATCTTGCTTATTCCAACATCAAGAAGGCTTTCAAAGCTATCCCTCGCCCTCACCTGGGCTCCTCTGACCATCTCTCAGTGCTGCTTATTCCAGCATATAAACCTTTACTAGTCAGAGTGAAACCTACAGTAAAGCAGGTGAGGATTTGGACAGAGGGTGCTATAGAAGCATTACAAGACTGCTTTGAATGTACAGATTGGGGCATGTTTAAGGAAGCAGCTACTGATAACCAACATACAAATGTTGAGGAGTATGCCACCACGGTGTCTGCATATATCCAAAAGTGCATAGAAGATGTCTGTGTCCGGAAAAGCTTTGTTGTGAGGGCGAATGAAAAACCGTGGCTGACTTATGAGGTCCGCAAGATGCTGAAAGCACGGAATGTGGCTTTTAAATCTGGGGACATGCTGGCACTTAGAACAGCCAGAGCAAATCTGAAAAGTGCCGTAAAAGGTGCAAAGCAAGCCCATTGCCAGAAAATTCAGAACTTTTTTCAGGACCAAACAAACACCAGGCAAATGTGGCAAGGGATCCAGGCCATTACGGATTACAAGGTGGCTCCATCGAGATGTAAGGATGACACAGACTTCCTAAACAATCTGAATGCATTCTTTGGTAGATTTGAGGCATCAAATAGTACTCCTGCTAGGAAAGCTGTGCCCCATCCTGATGAGCAAGTGCCTAGCTTTGATGTCACCTCTGTCCGGAAAACACTGCAGACAGTTAACATTCGGAAAGCAGCAGGCCCAGATAACATCCCTGGACGTGTCCTCAGGGAATGCGCAGAGGAGCTGGCTTGTGTTCTCACTGATATTTTTAACCTCTCATTGCAGCAGGCAGTGGTCCCATCGTGTTTTAAGATGGCCATCATCTTGCCAGTGCCAAAAAAGGCCACAATCACAGGCCTCAATGATTACCGTCCGGTTGCACTGACATCCACCATCATGAAATGCTTTGAGAAGCTGATAAAAGACACTATTGTATCTAGCCTCCCGCCAGCATTTGACCCGCTTCAGTTTGCCTACCGACCAAATCGCTCTACGGAGGATGCTATTTCTTTCGTTCTCCATCTCAGCCTGAAGCACTTGGAGGAAAGAAATACTCATGTGCGTTTGCTGTTTGTCGACTTCAGTTCGGCGTTTAACACAATCATTCACCAGCATCTAGTAGACAAACTGGGCCTTTTAGGCTCCTTTGTGCAACTGGATTCTGGATTTTCTTACCAACAGGCCCCAATATGTGCGAGTTGGAACAAATACCTCAAATACCATTTTCTTGAGCACAGGTTCTCCTCAGGGCTTAAGTCCGCTGCTGTTCACCCTGTTGACCCATGACTGCTGTGCTAGGTTTGCCACCAACCATATTGTGAAGTTCGCAGATGATACAACAGTAGTGGGCCTTATTCAGGATGACAAGGTGGAAGCTTACTGCAAGGAGGTTGAGGGGTTGGTGAACTGGTGTAAAGAAAACAGCCTAGTTTTAAATACAAGAAAAAACAAAGAGATCATTGTTGATTTCAGAAAAGGCAGGCACAGCCACACTTCTCTGTGCATTAATGATTCACCTGTGGAGATGGTTACCAGCATCAAATTCCTGGTGCTAGTCTGACAGCTAAACGAGTAGGTGGACTGAGTCTCCGACTAACAGTGAGAAACTGGTGAAGAGGGCACAGCAGGCCTGCATTTTTCTGCGCCGCATGAGAAAAGCACATCTCCTTCCCCTGTCCTGGACCCACTTTCTACAGGGGGACAATCGAGAGCATCCTGTCATACAGCATCACAGTCTGGTTTGGAGGCATCACTGCTTCAGACAGGAAGGCAGTGCAGAGAGTGGTGAGGATGGCCGAAAAGATCATTGGCAGTTCCCTCCCTACCATCCAGGACATAGCACAGAAGCGTTGCTTGAGCAGGGCCCGCAAGATTTTCTGGGACAATACACATCCTCTCCACAACCTGTTTTCCCTGTTACCTTCTGGGAGGAGGCTTCGTGGTATCCGTAGCAGAACATCCAGATTCAGCCATAGTTTCATTCCATACAGCATTAACCTTGCGAACTCTCAAACTTCCTCCTTGCGTTATATATTCAAGATGGACAGTATTTAATATTTATTTGCTATGTATATGTAGGGATGTGGGTCTATATATATGTTGTACATAGTATGTTTAGGTGTGTGTCATGTATATGTTTCACTTTGAGAGCGGGCAACTAAATTTCATTATTTTATGTGTGCCATTGTGCCCACAATATAAAAAATGACAATAAAGGTTATTTATTTATTTAAATCCAACTTTGCAAAGATCCGCCCCCCCTTGAGGGAGGCCAAAATGTGGCTCACCACTGGCACCGGATAGGCATGCTGCTGCAATGCTCTATTAAGTGTACATTTATAGTCCGCACAAATCCGGACCTCTCCATTGGCTTTCAGTGGCATGACTATAGGTGTTTCCCGTGGACTAGAATCCACAGGCTCTAAAATGCCTTGGTGGATCAGCTTGTCCAGCTCTGTATCTATTTTGCTTCTCAAGGCAAAAGGTACCCTTCTGAGCTTGATTCTAATAGGTGTGATGGCTGGGTCCAAACGTAAGGCAATGGGAGGCCCCTTGTATGAACCAAGCTCTGCACTGAACACATCCGCAAACTCCTTGCACACATCTGCAAGGCCTGACGTTTGCAGATTGTGCAGCCCAGTCACTTGGATCCCAAGGGCCTCGAACCAATCAAGTCCTATAAGACTCATGTGATCACCCCCAACTACCACCATGTCTAGCAGTCCTTGGAAACTCTTACACTGCACTCTGACTGTAGCCTCCCCCTTCACGCTGACTCTCGAATTTTGAAAGTCAGTGAGGATTAAATTTGAAGGCCTGAGTTTGACTCGAAGGCCACTTCTGTGGCAAACCTTATTAAAGGTATCTAAGAAGATGATTGATAGAGCAGACCCGGTGTCCAGCTCCATCGACAAGGGAACCCCTTGCAACTTCACGTCAAGGCGAAGTTTCTTTTTTAGGGGCCTGTGAACCCCAGTTTTGAAAATGCCCCTACAGGACACAGAGAAGCCCATCCTATTTTGGCTGGGGACCTTGGTACCTTTCAGAGGCAATTCTACTGTAGACCGTTCCTTCTGGCGACCCAAACAGACGGATGCAATGTGGCCTTGCCTGCCACATGCCCGGCAGGTAGCGGAGCGAAACCAGCAATCAGCTCGCTTGTGGCGACTTCCACAGCCGAAACACCGAAGGGATGCTGCCGCTCTTTCTCTGTGCCCTTGAGGCTTCTTCACTTCGGCCTGTTGAAGCCTATCCACCTCTTTCTCCGGATCCGATTCGGATGCCTCTCAAGCAACATCTTGATGGATTGAGACCGCCACTGGGGGGTTCCGGGCGAGCCGCAGGGCCTTCACAGCGCCGCCTGCTGCTTCTTCAGCTGCAATCTCTCTCAGAGCATCTTGGAACGATACATCTTCCTTTGCAAAAAGTTTCTGTTGTAGGTCACGACTTCGCAGTATGCAAACCAAACGATCCCGGAGTCTCTCTTCCAGATCCGTGAAACCACACTGCCTAGCTGCTTGTCTTAAGGCAGCAACAAAGTCCTCAGCAGACTCACCAGGCCTTTGATCTCTCTGCTCAATTGCATGCCTCCAAGCAATTACTGATAGCTTGGGTTCAAAATGCCCACGCAGCATCCTCTTCAAATTGGTGTATGCAATTGATTCCAATGGTGCTGGGGCTACAAGATTTTCTGCAATGCCAAAAGTCTCTTGCCCACAGACACACAGCAATGTAGCAACTTTGAGGCTGTCTTCCTGGATCTTATTAACTCTAAAGTAATTCTCCACCCGAGCCACATAAGAACTCCAGCGCTCAGGGTGAGACGTGTCAAAATCTGACAAACGGCCCAGCTTTGACATCTTTACAGCCTGTAACCTCTTCGATGCCTCTCACTGCAAGGAATGAGAAGGGGTCCCTTGAAGCTGAGCTCACCTCCAGCGTCTTCGTACTGGCAGGCAATCACTTCCACCGGACGCTGAACTTCTCAGCGCTTCAGGCCTCCTTTGGTAAGTCAGCCTAGCTTTTCCTGTTTCTTTTTGCAGCGAATCCCACCTTCGTCGCCAATGTTCTGTTTCAGCCGAAGAGACATCGAGGTGAGGCAGGAGTAACAAACACAAGTCTTTATTGAGATCACGAACAGAACAGAAGACAAAATGGCACCAAGGCCTTTTATAGCCCCTTGCAAGGGACAGCATCAACCAATCAATGCAAGGCTAGTCTCCCGCCTTGCGCATGCGCACAAGGCTGGAGACAGCCTGTCTGGTCCCGGGCAACCACGTGGATTGCCGAGGCCTTCTGCAGCCTCCTGAGCCTGCTGAGTCATTCAGCAGTCCCAGGACATAACAGTTATACCTAAAGGTAACTCCTCAATTTTTATTTTAAAGCCAATGACTACATATTTTACATAGAATCAGAAGTCAAGGATAGGCAATACTGTGGTGCTGATAGCTGGAATTATAATCTTGAAATCACATTGTATTTTTTTTTCAAAAAAAGGTGTTCATTTTGGCCTGGAATTTGCACTTTTCATGGTAGTTTTAGCTACCATGTAGATATAATCAGTGACAAACAATCAGAATTTAACAGTACACAAACAGATACGGATGCTTTCTATTATCTCTTGAAGCCCAAGGAATTATGCTTTATTTTAGGAGCTTATGTTTGTTTGTTTTTTTCAAGCAAAGAGTGTGCACTCCCAAACAAAACATTGGACTACAGCCATGATTTGTTCTTTTCTAAGAATATTGATGGTATCCCTGCAGCTTCCCAAAGCATTGTTGCAAATAAAGAAGCAGCTACAATTTGGTGCTTCACTCTTCAGCATTGCAACTTCCCAAATAATGATCATTATTATTTAATTAAAATACATTTAATAGTATGTCAGATGACACTAAATAAGGCATTTTTCAAGTAGGTGCTATTATGTTCCTTACTTTAGGACTTTATATGTTCATATGTGGTATCAGCCATTTAAAAATATGCAGTTCACTAACACTAGTGTCTTGTTATCAAGTTTGGTAAAGATTCCAAGGGCACTGATAAGTACATTGTAATGCTCATTCTGCATACCAGACAAAGGTCATGTTGAGAATGACGAATTCTTTGAGGAGAATATGGTTGCCCAAGGCTTACTAGTTCTCGGTGCTGAAAATCTATTTTTCTGCTGCCTTTCTGCTTTTTTATGATAATACATTTATTACTAAACATTTTTATAATATTTATTGCATGCTGTCCTGATATTTACAGAAGGATGGTTGTTCTTTATATTAATAAAATGTCACTGCTGAAAATAAAATTCATTTTACTGTCACTCATAAATAATATTTTGGATAGCATCATGTTACAAAAATTAGTACCATCTTTTTCAGAATAAGAAGCTTATGCTTCTTAATAAAACATATTACTTTTGTCTGAAAAGTTCAGCCAGACAACTACTGTTTTTTAACGTTCCCATAAAGTTTTACTACAAAGTGATTTTTAAATTAAGGGATTGCCATACTCCTGTCCTGTAGATTTTTACTTTGAAGTATGTCATATTGATTTCAATAACAATTTGCATCAGGGACATGTCTCAAAGATCACATGTTTCAAATACAACAATTATAAAAGGAGAGTTTTCTTGCAACAATAGCTCCTACTTGTGGCCTTATTTTAGAAATAATCTTTCAAATATAATCCAGGTCAGAGGGAATTCAATACGGTTATCACAATAAGAAAAGCTTGTTGTATCAGCAGATGGCAGCACTTGACTGATCTCTTCTGAACTAAGAAGATAAGCAGGATCTTTACGATTATCTTCAGAGTTGCCAGCCACCCTAGATTATTTTGATTCACATATCCACAACAACCTAAATTACTCATTTCCTTGTTAGACATAATAAATTTATGTAAATTTAGGATTTTTTGCACAATGTACATAATTTTTCCTTCATATACACCAAGCTATAATAAAAATTATGTAGCTCTAAGTTGAAGTGGGGAGTTCTTGGTATTTGCTGAGTATAGTTGTTTGCATATAGATGTTTCATTATCCAACTGGTAAAGCTGGGTGATGAAATGTATGCAAACAAACAAACAAGGTCAGAGAGCACCAGGCACTCCACATTTAAGAATGTTTACCATTTTGCTGAAGAGATCCTTCTGCTATCCATTTTTATCTTTATTGCTTTGAAACTTTATTGCTTTGAAAACTTAGTTACCTCACTGTTCCAGGTCATTTAACAACAAAATTTGACTCATCAGCTTCTATACTAATCCTTGGAGACTACACTTGCTGCATGCTGTTCTTGAGAGGACTGTCCATTTATTGCAATGTTCTTCCTGCTCTTTATGCAGTTACTGATTCATAAGAACTCCTCACATCCCATGGTTGAAAAGCTTGTTCGGAAGACTTTATTACTGTGGCTTCTGTACTCTTAAATGTAACTGTCTAGAAGCTTAAAAACTCAGAGAAATCCCTGCCCTCCTATATGAAAAGCTTTTTAAAAGTTTACTGTAATAATGTCTCATCAGGCTTACAGAACCATTCTAATTATGCACTGGCAGTCTGGGTACCATCCAGAAGCTTGTTTTCTAACATTCCCAGTGAGCTTAAATAATGCTAAGAGATTGTGAAAATAGAATTTGAAGGTCACAGAATTGGTTATTCATGCAGCGTTATGATTCAGAAGAAGCTTATGATTAGACAGTTCTTATGCTGATTAATCACACTCTCTTTCACATCTCTTTAACTAACTCTTACTCATGATATGAGCAGATTCCATTCCAGGGCCTAATAGTAATAGGTGTCATCATTCCCCCTTTTAAAAAAAAGTAATAATACTTTTTGCACACTGTTGTTGTAAATAATTTAATGAATCTCTTGTTTAGGTAAACATATAGAAACATAAACTCTTTGATTTAAAGAAACAACATAAGGTAACTTTGCTGTGTCTAAATCCCAGAAACACTTAAAATGTATAATATAGTTGTAGTTAATATATAACTAATATTCTTAAATACAGTTTTACAATTTATCTTTGCCAAGAAAAGATAGCATAGTTTGACACAGAAGTAACAAAGAATGGAATATATTTTAAGGATGCTATAGCAATGGAACACATAACTTGCCACATTGAGTTCTAGTCCTGCCTTAGGCATGAAAGCCAGTTGGGTGACTTTGGGCCAATCACCAGGAGACGGTGAGTTCTAGTCCCGCCTTAGCCCCAAAATTGGCCCCGCCCCTGTTCCACCCCCTGCCCTGCCCCCCGCTCCGCCCCCACCCCGCCTGCCCGCAGGGTCACTCACTGCCTCCAGGGCCCGCTGCAGATCGCCCAGCAGTGCCATGGTGGCCACGCCCTCTGCCCGCGCCCCACAGCATTAACTGTGCACGATGGGGCATGAGGGCAGAGTTTTGTCTACGCTGCCTGGCTGCCATGTCCTTGGCTGCACTGCTCCGCGTGGGCCACACTCGGGGGCAACTCTCCTCCAGGGGGGCTGCTGGTGAGGGGGTCACGGGGGGAGGCAAGACTGGGGCAACTGCATGTGTGCCCACAGAGAGGGCTCCGAGTGCCGTCTCTGGCACCCGTGCCATAGGTTCGCCACCACTGCCCCCATCCCAAAGGAATTTAAAAGAAAAAGCTGAAAAAATGCTGCATGTTGCCTTGAATTTTTGCTGGTGAGAATTGGTGATATTGAACAATATTGAAAATTGTACAATGTAAAAGTGTGTGTGTTTGTGTGTGGGGAGTGTGTGTGTGTGTAGTTATCTACAACCTGGTATCCCTAAAAGTCTTGAATGATAACTGGAAGGTAAAAAGTTGAATATGATGGATGTTATGTGTCTGTTTCTGGATAAAAACATCACCTTTTTATTCATGCCTCACTGTTCTTTTCTAATTATCCTAACCTCAAACTCTTTTAACTATTTTAGCAACGTAATAACCACAATTGGCTTCATGGCCAAAAATAGAAGAAAAAAAATGAAGAATGTATGAATGAATCAACAGACAGCTACTATTGTATTATTATTGACTGCCTGAAAAGTAAGTGAGTTCTTCTACAAACATTCTGATTAATCCATTGAAACACACAATTGTTTATTAGCCGATGTTAGCAATGAGCATTCCAAATACTAATGTCAAGATGTATATGTGGTGCCTATTATAGTATTGTGCTGGGCTAGGGAGTCATAGAGGAACTGTGTCAGAAATAGAAATCAAAAGTTATTTGGTATTATTAATATCATTATAATTATTGTCACAACCAATAGATCAGCATTTGCAGAAAAATGCTAGGAAAAAAAATCTATTACTTTAATGTAATTTAATGTAATTAGAATTCTAATCTAAACTTCCATTAAGGAGCCAGTGTAATACTTAATGTCAGAAATCATTTAAAACTAATAGAATAATAATCCCATAATCAACTTCCAAGGCTGCATATTACCAACTCAGCACTTCAACAGAAAGACTATTTTAGTTGTAACTGTTATGCTAGCATGTAATGAACATGTAGGTTTGAGAAATGGGAAAGCAATGGGCACAAGTGATAGGCATCATGACATCAAAGCATCATCATCATAGAGTTGGAAGGGACCTTGGAGATCTTCTAGTCCAACCTCCCTATACCATTTCAGACAAATGGTTGTCTGGTCTCTTCTTAAAAACTTCCAGTGTTGGAGTATTCACAACTTCTGGAGGCTGGTTGTTCCACTGATTAATTGTTCTAACTGTCAGGAAATTTCTCCTTAGTTGTAGGTTGCTTCTCTCTTTGATTAGTTTCCATCCATTGCTTCTTGTTCTGTCTTCAGGTGCTTTGGAGAATAGCTTGACTCCCTCCTCTTTGTGGCAACCCCTGAGATATTGGAACACTGCTATCATATCACCCCTAGTCCTTCTCTTCATTAAACTAGACATCCCCAATTCCAGCAACTGTTCTTTATATGTTTCGGCCTCCAGTCCCCTAATCTTCTTTGTTGCTCTTCTCTGTATTTTTTCTAGAGTTTCAACATCTTTTTTACATCGTGGTGACCAAAACTGGATGCAGTATTCCAAGTGTGGCCTTACCAAAGCGTCATAAAGTGGTATTAACACTTCACATAATCTTGATTCTATCCCTCTGTTAATGCAGCTGCAGCACACTGCTGGCTCATATTTAAGTGATTGTCCACTAGGACTCCGAGATCCCTCTCACAGTTACTACTGCTGAGCAAGGTAGTACCTATATTGTACCTGTGCATTTGGTTTTTCTTGCCTAAATGTAGAACCTTTTTTCACCATTGAATTTCATTTTGTTATATAGCGCCCAATGTCCAAGTCTGTCCAGATCCTCCTGTATCTTAAGCCTATCTTCTGGAGTGTTGGCTATTCCTGCCAGCTTGGTGTCGTCTGCATATTTGATGAGTTCCCCATCTATCCCCTCATCCAAATCATTGATGAAGATGTTGAAGATGCTAGTCCTTATTATGTGTCTGACTACAGCAGGGATGTCAAACTGCCGGCCCATGGGCCGGATGCATCATGCCGAAACCGCCCCCACCCCATTCCCGGCAATGGAGAAAAAGTCACGATATGTCACGACACGTCACGTGACGTTGCGATTTTGACACCCCTGGACTACAGTGACTTATTGAATAATACAGGTCCAAGGAATAACCTTATAATGCTGTATATCTGGATTGTTATACAACAGGGCCTACAAAAATAAATATGTGTACAGCCTTCCAGGAACTTAATGTTGCTCTGCCTGGAAGCATGTTGATCTAGAGCAGGGATAGTTGCCTACCCCTGATCTAGACCTACCCGGGGAAAATCCTGTTAAATTGCAATTCAATTTAAAATACAGGAATGATGCAAACAGAGCAATGTTCCTGTGCCTGCATTACTCTCCCACCCACTCTAATAAATCAGTGAGATTGACAAGGTCTTTAATTGCCTTTTAATATTATCTTCTACAGCTGTTGGTCCACCCCAATTTGCCTGCTTGCTGGCAGTTCAGTTTCTCAAGTAATTTGAAAAATAAGATTTTATCTTATTTTTCTATATTTAATACGTTTTTTGAAATCTAGATTCTGTAATAGCAGATGTTAACTTCCACCTCCGGCTTTTTTATATCCCAGAATACATACGTAGTTAAATACTTATTGAGATAAAGCCTAGCTAAACTAAACAAACTTCACAGAAAACAAAATGTAAACTGAACTATTCTCTCTCCGTCTCTCTTTCCGGTTCGAGGTGAAACTCTAGTAATCAAACCAGTTCTCTTGGTTTCGTTTGGAGCCTCAGGTGAAGAGAATGGGTTTATGGGTTGTGTAGTTCAAGCTCTCCGAAACGCTTGGCTCATTGGGCGCTCGAAATGGTAGTAGGACTCAGTTTTCCAGAAGGCGTTGCCGCCACTAGACGAGGTGTTGCTTCTGATTAGGAAGGTAATCGATTCTACATTTAGGAAACCCGCGCGGGATTATCAAGAATCCTGAATCACCCTTAAATTTCTAAAGTTATGCTTCAGGATAATTAATCGCTGCAGATTTTGGGGAAGAGAAAGGTATGATTTTGTTTAAATTTCACGTTTCAAATGTTAAATGAGAA
The DNA here is from genome assembly GCA_023970755.1 of Azemiops feae. Taxonomy (NCBI): domain Eukaryota; kingdom Metazoa; phylum Chordata; class Lepidosauria; order Squamata; family Viperidae; genus Azemiops; species Azemiops feae. The sequence continues at coordinate 175,821 of JALGBA010002323.1, read as the reverse complement.
ATAGCTACGATGGGTGTAAACGGAGAAGAGTATTGTGTAGCTCTATCACGGGATGAGTGCCCAAGTCTGAGTTTGGCTTTTGGGAAACTTAACTCACAGCTCCCGTCTTTCCTCGAGCGTGTGTACAACCATATTATTCCACCCTAGTTTCTACTGTAAAGATTTCTGTGTTAATTAAGCCTTGCTCTCTTGTTTATTCGCTAAGAGTTTGTGAAGTTACCAGCATTTAACAGGCGACACTACGGTAGTTTGTGGGTGCTCACAAATTTGAAATTCTCATCCAGGCGAGCGTGGGAGTTCTTTTTTCCTTGTTTTGTAGAGCTCATTTTAAAACTATGTGTATTCAGAATGGCATAATGCACGACACATTCAAGAGTTTTATTTTCTCGTTCCAATTTGTGCTATATTCTTGCGGATCGTGCAGTGGATGCCGATCTAGAGCATAAAGAACGTAATTTCTCTTTTGCTTGCAAGGATAAATAATAAAGTTTTAGCTTGGACGGTAGAAACGAACTGATTTCTTCGTAGTCGCATAAATCCTTCTAGTTGCTACCTTGCCATGAAGTTCACTAGGGGGCTGAACTAGTTAGCAATTCTCGGCCAAACTCTCTGTTATGTGAGGATCACATGGGCAGGGGCGGGGAGTGGTGGAGAACAATATCCGCCGTTCAGAGTTTTTGGGAAGCAAAAGTGAGTTATAAATATAAAAAGGACGTTTTTAGTTGGTGGGCGTCTATTCCAGTTGCAGTTTTATTTTCTTGTACTTTTGTTTCTGTAAATCAGATTTTGTATAGTTATTAAATTGTGGTAGTATTTGCTTATCCATGGCTTACAGGTTTATGACTTAACTCAGTTTTTTCAAGCTAAACACATTATAGTATTCTGATTATGGGTAAATAACACTTAAGTCACGTGGTTCCCACTTGAAAAAAATGTAATATTCAACTTATCTTTCAGCAGGGTAGGCACCTAACCTTGGCTCTTTTATGACTCGTGGACTTCAACTCCCAGAATTCCTGAGCCAGCATAGCTGGCTCAGGAATTCTGGGAGTTGAAGTCCACGAGTCATAAAAGAGCCAAGGTTGCCTACCCCTGATTATACAAATAGAGCTGTATATCGTAATAATTCATTATGGCCTATAACATTCTGTGCAGGAAGTAGGTAAAATAAATATTTTTGATCTAAACAATACTATGTAAGCTAAGCGTTTCAAATGAATGAAGTTGAATTAATTGGTTAGAAAACATATTAATCAAATAAATTAATTTATATTGCTAAATGTATATGTGTATTCCTCAGTGCAGGAAGCTTTAGGTAATGGCCAGAGAAATAGCTGTCAGAAACAGCTAGCATTTTGGCTTCTTAAAGGTGAATGCATTTATTAATGAATAATAATGAAGTGGATGTACATAGAAAAACCAGGTAAGTTTTCCTAAAAGATTCTACAGTTTTCTATTTAAAATAATATACCATTTGATAAACAAGGTAGTGTTTGTGAAAGTTCTAGAAATGTTCAAAGAAATCTCATAGTTTTTAATTGCAAACTGAATATTATAAACTACCCAGAATTTTTAGGAGCGAGTAGCCATATTAAATTGATCAATAGTAATAATATTCCTGTAATTTTTTTTCTTGTCAATGCATATTCAACTTGATAGGGAAAAATATTCCTCTTTTCTTCTTTCCTGCCCCTTCTTGGATGCTCAAATGCAAAAGGGGAAACATTTCTCAATGCTTCCTTGCCTTGTGATCAAATGCCACTTTTGCCAGTAGTTTGTGGCCACTTAAAAGACTGAGAAAAAACCAGGCCCAATTTTTCCCATGCTTGCATCTAATTAGTGGAGGCGTCCACAGACAACAGTACAGCAAAACTGTCAAAATGGTGGCTGTGATAGTTGATCAGAGCTCCTCTGTTTTTTATGTGTAACAGCTTTAGCATTTAGGAACAGAGATAAGTTAGTTGCTTTTTTGTTAACCCTTAAAAGGGCTCTTCTGTAGGGACCCTCTAATTCAGACTGGAAATATAGCAAAGAAAATGTTTTCCCCCACTCTGCTTTTTCCTGTTTTCCCCACTGGAAATGGCTGTTTGCAACACACAAGGAGGGGATACTTTCCTAAGAGCTCACAATTCAAGAATACCAATGTTAACTTGGATTGCCAACAAAGTCCTGACTGTGACAAAACAGAACATAAAATTGCTTTCTCCTTTGAGCCCAAGTCTCAATGGATCCAGGATTGAAGCAGAACTGCGTGAACTCCAACCAAGTTGCCTCTTCCCTTCCTTCCTTCCTTCCTTCCTTCCTTCCTTCCTTCCTTCCTTCCTTCCTTCCTCTCCCTTCCTCCCTCCCTTCCTTCCCTTCCTCCTTCCTTCCTTCCTTCCCTCCCTCTGCCTCCCTCCTTCTCTGTTCCTTCCTTCCTCCATTCCTTCCTTCCTTCCTTCCTTCCTTCCTTCCTTCCTTCCTTCCTTCCTTCCTCATTCCCTTCCTCCTTCCCTGCTTCCCTCCCTCCCTCCCTCCCTTTTCCCATCTCCTTCCTCCGTGCTCAGGAAGGGATGATGGAAGGGGGAGAGATTGCCAGCACTTCCGGTGGCCATGCCGCCGCCGACTGTAGCTATCCCACACAGGCGGGGGGCAGTCCCGCTGAAGGAATTCTTGTGGCTGTGAGGCTAGGTCAGCGAACGGGCCATGGAGTTTCTGGTGGCAGGCGTGGCACTTATTTACAACCTGGTGGGGGCCATCAAAGCCGGAATGCGGTCAATCTTAGATCCAGGAGCAGCCCTGGAGCCGGCGAGGGGCCACCCCACCACCTCTGCCCCACCCCCTGGGGATGCATACAGGAGGCTGCGAGCACGGAGTGCTGATGTCCTTTTCTTTCTGAGCGGTTAGCACGGACGGTCGGCAGGGATGCCAGGCACCTGTCGCCTCCTGTGCGTACGCCCAGGGGGCAGGGGCAGCCCCTCGCTCGCCCTTTCCCGCCAAAACTTTTTAGATCCTCTCCTCTCTCCCCCCTCCTCCTCCTTTTCAGTGCACCTCCAGCTTCCAGAAGCGCCAATCAGCTGGAACCCGGCGCTGATCCTGGGGATTCTGCAGAAGCAACGATCAGCTTGTAGCCATGCGCACCAATCCTGGGGCTACTTCTGAGCCTTGACAGCGCTGCAGCTCCAGTTCTCTCTCCCTCAGGCTTCTGTGACGCTGCCGCCACTTCAGCTCATTCCCCTCCCCTGCTCCACTTTTCTAGGATGGTTGCGTACCACCGGCCAGGTGCCAAAGTACCATCGGTGGTATGCATACCACTGGTTGAAAAGCCCTGCTCTAAATCAACAGTATTCATTTCTTCCGTGATCATTGTAGAGCAATCAAAGGTGTTCCAAATGAACAGAATTTTTGAATACATTTTATTTTCAATCCCAAAATTATTTGGTCAGCTTTTATATTCTTAGCTATTCACTTTCTTTTATCACTTGCTTTTTAGACTTATTCATTTTTTTCCCCAGTAGCTTCTTCCAGTTTTATCAGTGGTATTTTGGTGATACTTACTTTCTTTTGTTGTGCCTTGTGGAATTTTGCATAAGTGTGATAAAGCCTGTGGCAGGAACAAACGGAACTGTTTTAAAAATGTTTTATATTCTTGGCATTGCTTCAGGCCATAATGCTTAGATATAGCACTATTTTGCTCTTTAAAAAATGTGTGAAATATAATTAGAGTTCAGGTTTTTTAAAAGAAAAAATGTTAATGCACTAAGCGTTTTAAATAGACAATTTATATTTAATAGCACCTGGTGACCGAAAATAGGTACTTGGAAATTTCCTGATGAAAACCATTTAAATGTTAGATTGGCCAATATCCTGTCATTGCTCTTAGGAGTTAGAAAAATTCAGTACTTGAAATAGTTGTAAAAACTATGTGACAGTCACAGTTTAAATACAAAAGGCATTTATAAAGCCTGTTGCTCAATTCCTTGCAAATATATGAATTAGCTAAATCATTTGGCTTTGGTATTACATCAGTATAAGGGGGAATAGGACAAAAAGATTTTGCTTTCTGAACATTTTTGGGTATATCTTATTGATTTTTGGTTGCTAATCACAAATGTAGCCTGTAATTTAATGTATCGCATACCATTTTATAGAAATCTTCAGTTATTACACAATAATATTACCTGCTGCACCCATGAAAGCAATATGGAACTCTGACTGAAGCATATCCAATATACCAAGTACAACTGAAATATCTGTGGAGATCCAAAGGTAGGAGCTCTGCTGCTTCGAATGCAGCTCGGATATACCAGCTACTGTTTTACATAAGTGAATGGGAAAGCCATGTAAGACCATCACATTACATTAAAAAGAAGTTGATTCCAGGATAGAAAAACATGAACTACTTGTTGGCCTAATAGATATTGTTAACTTTGCTTCACATAAAATTTGTACTAATGGCAAATTTTGTGAAAGCAATGGACAAGGAAGGTGATTTTCTTTTGTTATTTGAGACAAATGTTTCCAAGAATAACTAATGTTAAACTCAAGGAAGGGATTTTTGTTGATCCACAGATTAGATGGGCCATCAATGACAAGCAGTTGGAAGATCTGTTACTGCAGGGGTCCCCAACCCCCGGTCCGTGGACCAGTACCGGGCCGCGGCATGCCAGCAACCGGGCCGCACAAACAAGGAAAGCCTCATCCACAGGATGCAGGCAGCACAAAAAACCACATCCCTCTGGTCCGTGGAAAAATCTCTCTCCACGTAACCGGTCCCTGGTACCCAAAAGGTTGGGGACCTCTGTGTTAGTGGGGCCAGAGAAAATTGCCTGGAAAGCAATGGGTTTCATTGAAAGTTTTCTTGGCATCTTCAGAGCACCAATTCCATTCAGCTGGTTGACAAGCTTCTTGCAGCATACAAGTGCAACATGTAACTGAAGATTCATTTACTGCATCCACACTTCTTTCCCGAAAGTTTATGTGCAATCAGTTTCACCAGGACATTGCCATAATAGAAAAACAGTATTAGGACCACTATTGTTTGGACACTGCAGCAAGATACGTTGGACACTGAGTACAAATGAAAATAGGTAGCAAATCATTTTTGGCTCTGTTGAACTCGCGCAGCATGTTAGAAACATAATTTGATTGAATACATTATATTCATTAAAAGTGAAAGTCATATTTCTTAAGGTTCCTATATGTATATGACATTCTGAAATTATATTTGTGTTCAATTAAAAGGAATCTATCATAATCTCCAAAGGTTTTTCAGGAAGCAAACTTTGGAAAAAAAATGTTTCCAGAGATATTCCTAGAGAATAAAGTAAAATCAATAAAATTCTCTCCCATTCTATCCAATAAAAGAGAATTAAAATTAAGTGAATCAAAGAATGATAAATAAGAGAGCTTGGAATTCACATCAGTTTTGTGGTATTGATATATACACAGTAATTTCATGTATAGGTTTACTTCAAATGACTTGATTTTTCTGTGTACTACATTATATCAGTTGAAGAAGGCATTTTATCAAGCATGTTATGCATTCATTTGGACTTTAAACCCTTAAAAAAAAACCTTTGATCTGATGTGGAAACAGCTCTCTTGGAGTAGGAAGTCAACAATAGAAAGGGTTTTTGGTTGCTTCTTAGCTAAGTGACTAATAGCTCTCCAAATGCTTAGAACAGGCGTGTCCAGCCTGGTGTTGCATCCCTGGACAGCTAGTATTGCAGCACACGAGATTGTAAACATTAATATTATTATGTGATTTTATATACATTAACTACATTATACGTATATTTTATAAGCGGCCCAAGACAGTTCCTCTTCATTCAGTGAGGCCTAGGCAAACCAAAAGTTTGGACATCCATGGTTTAGACATCAATAAGCCTTTTTATGAATGTTTTTTTTTTAAAGTCTGCATTTATTCATTTAATCTGACATTGAAATTATTTATGTTCAGATAAATACATTATCAAACTTCCAAGAAATATTTTAGAGGCATTTGCTTACTACATTTGTGACACTACACATTGTATACAAACAGCATGTGTTTTCTGCTTTGTTGTTATATCCCTATTTTAGAAATACTGTCTTTTTTTCTTACAGAATCTCAGAGACTTTAAAATGTGTGCAAAATTTGCATCATTTAACAGCTGTGTGCTGCCTTTGCTCTTTCTTTACCCTCCCTATTTTAAATCATGGCAATCAGGCTGAATATTGCTCAACTATGCTTTTGTTTTCTCCATACAGAGAACCCACTATTCTCCATTATTGGAATGTATAATAAATAGTCTTTTTGTAGCAATTACTGTACTACTCTTTAATTGTGATTTAAAAATGAATAGAAGAAACTTTTTTTAGTCAGTATATTTTCAGTTCAGCAAGAACACACTGAATATTATTCTTCTGATTTCAGCTTTGTTATCCACCTATGGTTCATCATATTGAGTTTCAGAAAATCATTTATTAAATTATTTGCTTTCATTTCTTCTGGTCTCCAATCTGAAGCAGATATAAAGGTGCAGAGAATGAGATCAAATTACAAGGGAAAGTCTTATTTGAGCAGAGCTGGGCTCCCAGTGACAGAAGTGAGCGGGTTAAAACTGAGGAAGGATACATTAGCAGATGGAAGAGGTTGTTGCAGGTAGTCCTTGATTTATGATCACAATTGAGCCCCAGATTTCTGTTGTTCAGCAAGGCAGTTATTAAGTGAATTTTGCCCCTTTTATGACCTTTCTTGCCACACACGTTAAGTGAATCACTGCAGTTGTTAGTAATACAGTCATTAAGTGAATCGGTCTTTCCCATTGACTTCGTTTGTCAGAAGGTTGCAAAAGTGATTGTGGAATATCGCAACCATCATAATTATGAGTTAGTTGCCAAGCAACTGGATTTTGATCACATCACCATGGGGATATTGCAGCGGCCATAAGTATGAAAACAGGTCATAATTCACTTTTTCCAGTGCCATTGTAACTTCGGACAGTCACTGAATGAAGTTGAGGACTATCTGTACAGACTTTTTAAAAAGAAGATTCTTAGCTTTTCATAAAACTAAATTGGGAAAAAGACATTGAAAAGATTCAGAGTGCCCCCCCACCTTAATAATGTCATTAATAAAGGAGCGTTATCGTCAAGATTCTGAGTTTTAATCTCTAACACTTGACTTTAAAACCAATTAAAGTCCATGTGAATCTTGCTTCCTAAATCATACTCTTCGGTTAAAGGGGTTGACAAATACAGCAGTGGTTTGCCATTGCCACCTTCTGGGGTTTTTTGGGTTTCCCTGTCTGGGAGGTCACCCATCATAAGGCCTGTTTAGCTTCAGATAATGTCGGGCAGATGTTGCCATCTGCTGTGGTGAAAGCACAGCAGGTATTAATTGAAGAAGTATCTGCACCTCCTCTCTTATCAATGGAAGGCAGATTTTATTTTTTGAAGATTAATGGTGCTTTAGCAATAAAAATATAGGCCCAATTCTTTATTGAAGGAAGAGTGTTTTTTTTTAATTAGATAAGGTGAATACTTCATACTGTGGCTACATCAAACACATTTGATGATAAAGGTATAAAATGAGCCAAGTATTCCTGGCTCTAAAAAAAAGTCATTAGAAGAAGACTTACTTGCCAATAGCATTTTTTTTTATAAGATAAGGTAATACTGTAGTCAGAAAATTATATTTTGTTCATGGCCATTAAATTAATTAAAGGTAGTTTTATATTGAAGAAACAAAAATGATCTTACTAAATTTACATAGTTAATAGCACATTATTAATTTTTAAACCTCCCTAAAAAAATTTCAATACACTGTCTAATATCAATGTAATAAATTATTCTTTAGTATATAAGTATATTAGTATATAAGAATTTCAAATGTCACCGACTTATTTTTCATTGGGGGACAAATTTGGAATTTTGAGAGTATTTTATGGACCCTTACAAAATAATTGGCCAATCCCCAAATGCCCATAGAGCAGAAAGCAAGATTGTAGTTATTAGACATTTTATTTTCTGTGAAACATTTTGGGCTTATTATGGGACTTAGAGGCACTAGGTAGCCAGAGTTTGTCAAGGAATTTGTAGATACACAAATGTCATCTGGATATCGGGGCACTTGGTTAGAGATAGGAGAAATATCTCTATTAACTTCCATGCTTAAAGACAGATTTGAATCCAAGTTTTTAATTTTTGTCAATTAACCTAACATAACTCCATATGGAGTTTCAATTTATAGCTACACATCTGTTCTTAGTTTTTTTTTTTCTAAATATATATTTTATTAGATTTTTATAGGGGTAAAAGGGTTACATCAGAGTGCTTAGGAACCACCGTGGAGGTGGGTATATTGAACATCCAAAAAAAAAAGAAAAACAATCACAAATATATAGCCCAAATCAATTCATTTAAAATTCCCTCTCTAATTCCCTCATTTAGTCTTGCATATTCAGATTAATACATTTCTATATAAGCTTCAAACAATCCTATCAAATATCACTCACATTTCAATTCTAAAGATCCAGGTCCTGTTTTTAAGCTTTACTAACTTACAATTACCATATTCCAATTGGCCTTAGATAGACATATTATTAACACTTCGGGTGTCCTTTTTTTTTTACATAGTAATTATATCTGGTATATTATTCCCGCAGTAATATTCTTATATTTTCTTCATTAATACCATTTCTTCTCTTGTCACCCATCCCTCTTATTCTCCTTCTATTTCAAAATAATTATCTTAAAGTAAAAATATCAAACCAACAAATAGATTTCTATCTAATTTAAGTATATATTCTATCAATTCATCTATATCTATGAAAATCTTTTTAAACCAGTAAATAAAGTTTACCTCTCCAGTAATTATCATGTCTAAAACAAAGTATTGTTACAAAGGGTATCCTCTTAGAAATTTCACGTGCTCCATTAGTTATTAACTCAGTCAAAAAATCAAAGCCTTTTTAAACCCATTAAATAAAACTTTAAAATACATTTTTAAATCTAACTCTAGGTTTCTTTCTGTGCCATAACGGTTTCCATAATAAAATTCCTGCATCATCAAACCACAATATTAAAAGGTCCATATTCTTTAACGCTTCAAATTGGTCAAAGTTCTCTTTCCTTTCTTTTAGTAGCCTTTGGATGGTAAAAGCCGTTTTACTCCATGTTATATTTGCCAGTTGTTTATCCACCTTTTCACAATTTTCAATAACTTGTATCTGAGTGTCAGTCTCTGTTGATGTTAATGCTTCAGACATCTCCGTTAAAGTTATTCTTTGATCATCAGGCTTCTCCATAGATTGCGTTTGGAGTTGTATAAAGTTAATTTGTTCTTTGGTTTCCACAGTTTCTCTCAGTGTAGTTTCATAGTTGAGTCTGTTCTTAGCTTTGAGCAATTCTGTGCATACCCATAAAATAAATCCTATTAAATTCCATTATATAATGATGTATATCATTATAATTTTCACTACTTTTGTATGAATTTCCTCTCTAGTAACTATATAATAGTTACACATAATAGGCAAATTAATAGTATCCAGGTATTTTGAATTTCAACATTTATCATCTCTTAGTCAATATAGCAAACTATAGTTAAAAACTGTATTGCAACCTATCTGAAGATATGAGTTATCTATTGCTGTTTTGTTTACTGTAAAAAGAAAAGTTGTTTTTTGATTGTTACAATTTTTTTTGTCTATCTTATCTACAACAACTAGCTTCGCTTTTTCACATCAACAGAATTTTGAACATTTAAACCAGAAGAACATATAGCCTATTAGAATAGACCATATGCAATACTTTAATATTACATGTAGACAGAATATAAAAAACAAACAAACTAAATCTTCTGTTAATTGGCTTCTTTGTTCTATGCACAGAAAAAATTGCCTTAATACAGAGAGGGTGGTTTGTTTGAAGACCTATGTGGGCACATATATGCCTGAACAATTCTTTAGATACTGATTCCCATGCCACATCTTAAATGATGTTTGCAGCTTTAAGTATTTCTCCATTTGTTTACAAATTTATCTTAAATTTTCTAGGAAGAAAAATGTCTGTTTCCTGTCATTTAAAGGAATTTTCATGGAGCAAATCAGAAGGATCTTTGGTTGACTTGGATGATGGAAGTCTTACAAGAAATGATTGGATAGGTATGTAACTGATAGCTCTACTACTTGGACAGAAAATGTAATTTGCTGTTGAATTTTAAAAATAAAAAAATATTTTGCTATCAAAGAAAATAGAAAATTATGGAACTCCTTATATGTGATTTTGCTCCACCACTGCAGCCATTGCTTTTTTTAAAAAAATATGTTTTAGGGAAAAGTATTTATCATGTTCCCAGAAACAATGGGTTGGTTTTCTGTATATCCTATTCTGGAGATACTCTATAGAAGTAGTAATGGTGGTAAAATTGATGTTTTAGCTAGATTTTTCAATATGGGTGAGAATTTTGGAAGAATAAAAAAATGGCTGCCTCTTCATGAATCTTTTGACTATAATGAAAAGAGGCCAATTTTTAAAAAAATACAAAGAAATAAAATTTGTCAAGAGTATTTAGAGAATAAATGTACAGAGAAGGATGATCAGAATGAATAACCAGCAATTGTAATAGTTGGGGGCTTTTAGTATTAAAAATGATCAAAATAAGTATTATTATTTAGTATTAAAAATGATATAAAAAAAAAAAGCCTCCTATACGTTCATCTCGCTTTCTGGTGATTTCATGGATAGATGTATGTAGATTTTGTGGCAATAGACAAAAGGGATTGCCATTACCTTTTGGATTTTTTAAATTTCTATTATTCCTGTAAGCCCTTATACTTTCAGTAGTCTCGTATCCATATTAGTAGTACAGGTAGCCCTCAGTTTATGACTCTAATGGAGTCCAGAAGTTGAGGAACCCATGTGACCAGATACAGTTTTATGATTTTTTTTTGCAGTAGTTGTTAAGCAAACACCATGGTTATTAAGTGAATGTCATGGTCATTAAGCAAAGCAATGTATTCCTGTGGATTTTTTTTTTGCCAGAAAGTAGCAAATAAATGTCGTAAATTATGTTCATGTGACAGCAGAATGCTGCAACCAGCCATAAAAATGAACCAAGCATCCAAAATGTGGTCATGTGACCATGGGAATGTGTGCAGATGTCAAAGCTTCAGAACAAGGTCATAAGTATCAATGGAGATCCTCAATCATCCAGGTCATGGTTGTTCCAAGGTGCTTTTTCCAAAAGGGCAAGTGGACTTTCCTTTCCTTCCTTTCTTTCTTTCTTTCTTTCTTTCTTTCTTTCTTTCTTTCTTTCTTTCTTTCTTTCTTTCTTTCTTTCTTTCTTTCTTTCTTTCTTTCTTTCTTTGTCTGTCTGTCTGTCTGTCTGTCTGTCTGTCTGTCTGTCTTTGAAAACATTTTCAAAGAAAAAAAACAAGTAAATCCGGTTGCTTTTTGGGAAAAGCACTTTTGGGACAACATGGTCATAAGTAGGTTTGAGAGGGCAAGTCTGTTATAACTCTGGTTATTAAGTAAACAGTCATAAGTTGAAGGCTGTGGTCTCTTATTCAGGCTATTTGCCAGAGCTAGTCTTCAGGCAGCTGTTATTGAGACAATCAAGATAAAGATATAATATTACAAATGGGGTGGTAAAAGTGGCAAGTTCACCCACTGCTCATTTTGGTTTTATAATTTCAAAATTTGGAATCATTCCATGAAGCCAGTCAGTATGTACAGTTGTGAGGAATACTGCATGCCTAATCAGCCCATGGCAAGTCTTGCTTTGCTAGCACTTCCATTATTTCTGTGTCAGGTTCTTCTGCTGAAATTCATGAGCAAAATCAACATTCCATTATATAGAATAAAATATTAAGCAATGATAATTTCAGTGAGTTATTTTGCTTTTCTACTCCAAAGTCAACAAAGCAAGTGACATGATCATAATCACTGCTTTCTGAAAAAAATCACTAATTCATAAGATTATATGTCTTGTGGAGGAACCATTTTAATAGGATCCCCATCCCTGCGAGAAAAGAATAGATGGTATTTGTAAACCTCCTGCAGAAATCCCAAGACAAAAGCTAAATTCAAGTTATGCCCTGTCATATATCTTACAGGACATAGTAATTTAAGACAGACACATGGCTATAAAAAAACAACAGTGAAATTATGGGCTGGTATTATTAGTGCAATCTCACCATGAGTAATATATATCCCAAGGGCTACAACAGTGCATTTTTATACCTAGAGCTTTGCTTAGTGGAATCTAATCAGAGAAACTGTTAGGCACCAGGTAGATAACATCCATCAGTATTCATAGATTGTCTCATTGACCATTGAAGAACCTTGAAGCCTACTCCTATTTGAAGAAGATAACAATTGTATCCTAAAAATGTTAAACATTTATTTTGATTAAGTCAAATTGTATTCTGGGGGATCTTACTCCTAAGAAAATGTAGAACTACATTTTATACTTGCTCAATTGCTATTTCACAGTCAGTCTGGGAGTAGTAAGTTCTTTCAAAATAACTACTGATCAATGGTAACATTACAATTAGTGTTTTTGTATTTAAAATTTAAATAGAATCTGAAGTAAATCATAATTTTCCAGATGGACACAGAAATTCCTAGTTAAAATGAGTTAGGTGGATAAATGTATATTGTTTTCTTTCACTTTATTCTAGGTTTATTTAAATAAATTGAGATGAGAATTTATATTTCTCTTTCTCTTTCTGATCCCAAAAAACAGACAATAAGGAAAATGAATTGCATCTTAAATCACACTGGACTGGAGAATTTAAGCAAGATACCCCTGGTGGGTTTAAAACAAATCCGTTTTGGAAGGAAATGTCAGCATCTAATCCATTTTTAGATGACATAGCTCAATCATGCAACAAAGAAAAAAATAATACACGGGTATCTATCCTGAAAGAAGATCCAGATTTATTTTTTAGAGATTCAAATGGTAGGGATTCTGCTGCTTCATCAGGAGATGAATTAAATATTGAATATCTCTTTTGTCGCAAACCTTCAAAAAGATCGGCAAAATCTAGGAGTGTTTCTGATCTTTTAGATATTATAGATGTAAGATGTGAATTTTCTAATACAGAACCAATCGATTATATCCTACCTCCAGAAAGCGAAGCATTTCAGAATCAACGTGAGGCCTATAAGACAGCTTGGTTGAATCAACGACAACTGGCCCGATCTTGCCTGGATTTGAATGTGATAAATCCGGGTCCTGGATGGGCACAGACCCAATCTATAGAAACCCACATATTCTGCAAAGTGAATTATGAAGGTGGTTCAGTGCAGCTTCCCAACTCAGATATTGCTGTTCATTTCCCTGAAGGTCATGTGGCACTTGGAGAATTCCAAGAAGTTGGCCTGCAGGCAATCCTTGATTCTCCACCATCACTTAATGATGAGTTTTCAACCACCTTGACCCCTTTGATTGAACTTACCTTGAGCAACCTTAATACTACTGAAGCTATTTTACTAGAGATGAAAATTGCAGCTGAAATAAAAAAGGATCCTTTTAGTCAGGTAATGACTGAAATTGTTTGTCTGTGTAGTTGCAATAAGGAAGGGCCATTTGAAAAAACACCCAATTGTTACATTTATAAAGATACTGTACAAGTGAAACTAACAGATCTTAGTCACTTGATGTATATTGTTGTTGTAGCTCAAACAAATACAGTTAATTCTCTTGTAAGTGTTTGGGAATATATCCACAGAAAACTTTCAGTTGGGATTTATGGACCAAAACATATCCATCCGTCTTTCACTGTTGTGTTTGCTTTGTTTGATCACAACTATGTTCCTGAAAAACTAACAGTATGTGACATTAAAAGGGGAGGAAAGAGCTTGCCTCCAGTTATTTTCCAGCTATGGGGGAAACACACATTTGTACTGGAGAAACCACAAGACCTCAGCATTTCTGTTGTCTCCTGTGACCCAGATTTTGAAGTGAAGAAAGAAGAACAAAGGAAAGAAATCAAAGAAGAAAAATTGAAAGGAGGTGGTGGAGTAATTCACCGTCATTTTCCATTTTCTATAATCTGCAATAGGAAAATACATATTTTTGTCTTCCGTGTTCAAATCAAAATCCCAGAAAATAACCTGGCATGCCAATTTTACATTACAACACCTGAACCACCTCCTAAGTTATTAATAGGAATAACTAACAAGCCAAACCGAATTGAAAAACGCAAAGAAATAAAATCTGCACCATTATTATTATTGCCCACCATAAAATATCCTACCTTTCAAGACAAGGTTTTAAATATTACCCGTTATGGTACAGCACTCAAAACAGTGTTACGTCAAAATAAAATTGACTATTTACTAGAATATTTTAAAGGCGATACAATCGGAATACTTGGAGAAGATAAGGTCAAAGCCATTGGACAAACAAAAATTAAGGAATGGTATGTAGGAGTTCTTAGAAGAAAAGTTGGCCTTGTACACTGCAAAAATATCAAAGTGATAACTGAAAACCAAACTATTGATGTTAAGGATAGTGAAATCATGACCAGTAGCCTCCTTGAACAAATTGCATTACCTTTTAAAAAAATGACTTATATCTATTCAACAATCTTATCCACAGTATCAGAGAACTTAAATGATTGGAAAGCGTTGGCTGATGCTCTTCAATTTTCAGATTTGTCCCGTTATGATTTAAATGCATTACAAGTTGAAAAAGAGTTTGAAAAAGTAGCGTATATTATGAAGAAACTTAAAGAAATTTGCCATACTCGTAGAAGCACAAGACGATTCCTATATGAACTTTCTGTGGTAAGTACTGCTGGGATGGGCTGTCGGATGAGGAGAAGCAAATAAGACATAAATCTTTAATGTGACTTGTTATGATATTGGCCTTCCTATTTTAGCTCATAGCTTGTGAGTTGATAGCAATGATGGTTTTAGATTTGAAAGATTGTCTTGGGCGAGCAGCAGCTGGAATGCAACTTAAAATAATCTGGCTTGGTACTTCATTTTCACCATCTGTGTTTATAGGTTTGTTTGGATTATAATGAAATTGTTTAAACGAAGCTGAATGTGAAAATACTAGTATTTTGAAACTTGTCTTTTTAACTTCCCTTTCCTCCAACACACACATTCACATCCAGCATTAAATCAAATTGGACTTCCTGCTAATCAGGTAATGATAATGGGTATATAGTATCAGATGGTGAGTGTAGCACCTTTTTGCAATGGCTTAAAGCAGCTACATTACACAATCCCAGGAAAAGAAATAGCTATTATAAGGACTTACAGGCAGGTACTGAATTCGCCCTTCAATATATTTTGAAGTCATGTTCACTTGAAGATGGTGGTGTTGGCAAGGTCAAGGAAATTTGGTTTCGCCTATATTTTTTGCTTTTATAGTTTCCATAATGTTTGGTTTTATGTATCTGTTATCAAACATCCAGAGTTGTGTTTCTTAAGATGGTGGCCACACAAGTATTGCAAATAATTAAATTAAATAAATCCATTACCCATTTCATTCCACCAACTACAACTTTGTTTTGCCCCTGAGTTTTTCTATGCTTGTTGAATTTTATGGAACTTGATCGTCAAAAATGTCTTGGAGCATAAATGGGAGGATTTTGTCTGTTTGGAATGTCTCATCTGAACATAATATATGTTTATAGGATAGTTTTGCTTTCAATTATGTGAAGAAATATAAGATTAAAGTATTTACCAATACTATCATCATCACCATCATCACTCAGCAGATACTTTCTTTCAAAAATGTATACTTTTTTGTTTTCTCCTTTATTTAAATCCGTTTTAATTATAATCAGGCAAATTTCTGCATGTCTTGTGCCATTCCCAGATTTTAATATAATTAGATTTACAGATATTAGAATTACATATATCATTAAAAAATAGGGGTTCTGTAATATCACTAATAAATATTTTGTAACTATAAGAAAGAAAGAAGGGAAAAAATCAGGAAGGTAGGAAGAAGAAATGAAGAGTGCCAGGTTTTACAATAGAAATAAAAAACCCTTTTCTTGTTTCTGTGTCACAGTGCTTGTTAGGAAAGTTACAAAAGCCATATAGCTTAAAAATAACAAGCATGGCTTTTCTCATTGTCAAGGGATACCTAAGGAATTCTCATTATTTCTCTACAGTTATAAGCAATTGCTTACAGGAAAAGGATTCTATCTCTTCTTTTATAACGTTTATTCTTTAAGAATATGTCATCCTTTTAATTAGAGAGATGAACAATCAAGCCAAATCATATTTGTTTTTAAAATGGCAGTATTTTAAAATATGAGTACATTTGTAATAAATATCATTGGGAATGTTTTCATTTCATAGTTGGCAAGGTTCAATTGCTCCTTGTTCTCTCAACCCATAAGAATGGATAAGCAGAACACAGTCATGGCATACAAGCCAAGATACATGGTGTCAAACAAGATGTGACATAGAGTATAAACCATGGTATCCAACTCTGTTTGGACGACAGGCCAGGGATTTTAGATGCAAACAACACAATAAATTTCCCCAATCTGTTTACCCAATCTCGAGGTCAGTAGGAACCAAACAAGATAGCTGAGTCAATTTAATATAATGGTCAAGGTGTTGGACTGGGAGAGGACAGATTCAGATTGAAGTCCATCTGTAGCCACATAACCTAACTTTATTACTTTAAACTTCTTTGGTCTTGTTATAGTTGATGGGAAAAAAGGGACATAGGGTACACAGTTCCCTGCACATTTCTGGATAAATGTATTTTAATGAATCATAATGCGTGAGTTAGGCCTATATAACTAACAGTGCTATTTTTTGTGTTATGGAGTAATAATGTTGGAAATCACTTGGTTTGTGGCTTTCCAATACGTCCAGAAAGTGCATTGCCATTATGCAGAAATATTTTGGAAATAATATTCATATTTGCTGGAGATCCATAACATTTTCCCAGTCCTGCATATTTCTTACATAAAAATATTCAGTTTCTGCTAATGATAGATGACATTTTTTAGAACCTTCGAATTGTTTACTTCCTCAAGCTTTTACTTACCTTACTCAGTCAAAGGCATTAAAGTAGGACATTAAGCAGCCTTAAAAGAGAATATGGAAAAAACCTAAATATTAGGTTAGCTGTCATTTAACTTTTAAGTCACAGTCTTATGACTATAGCCCTTTCTGAGAGAGAGACGGAGGGAGGGAGGGAGGGAGGGAGGGAGAGATGCCAGGTTATTTGATTTTTATGCTATTCTTCTCTAGCATCCTTGCAGCTAAGCAAGCCATAATGCATCAGGATAAATTTCAGTCAGAATAAGAACATTCCAACATAATGTATAACCCTTATATTTCTACTGTCTAAAATCTCACAACAATTGTTTTCAATCTCTAGACCACTTTTCTATTTAAAAAAAACCCAGATTTATAAATAGTATGGGGGAAAATGACCGTAAAAAGATACTGCTTCCAAACGGTTATGTTATAATTGTACTATAATTATTTGTTATTAAAAATTGTTTGAAAACATAACCATCACATTTGTGCTTGCAGGCACTTTTAAAGCTAGACTGCCAAGGCTTAGTAGCCCGTATTACTCAGGATACAGTTATTTTTACTGCAGCGGTAAAACTTGGGAAGAGCTGGAGAGAGTTGGCAGAAAAATTAGCACGACTTACAAAACAACAAATTGATGCTTATGAAACTCCCCATCATGGCAAAAATGGAGAAGTTGCTCCAGAGGTAAGTCTCACAATATTTCTCTTGTATTCATTTGCTACAAAAGGTACAATCCATGAAACTGAAAATTGATATTGTAAGAGAAACTTGAGATAGGAAGTCAACTTTTCATGATAAATTCACAGTTTTCCTTCATCCCTTTATTATAGTATGTACAATACAATAAATTTTTGGTCTCACTATTAACAATACCTATAGTTAAATAAAAATAAGTGTTGAAAAGAGATAACAACTATCTAGCACTCTTGATAAGAGATAAGAGAATATATTCTGTATACAGTGAGTATAACCCTTCTTTCATATTATTTTTCTTCAATCTTAAACACCTATCAAATACTCCTGAATTTTTAGTTTAGAAATTACTAGGCAATCCATAACCTGTTGGGTCATTCTTTTAGAGATATTTCCCTATCTAAAGAGATAAATAGAAAGACCATAAGAGGACCAAAAAGCAGTAGGGGTCAAAGTGATTTCCTGCTGGCTTCCCCATTGACCTTATTTGTGGGAAGCTGGCAGAGCGTATCAGAAATCATGATCATGTGACTGCAGTTAACTGGTGGAACTGCAGCAGCCACAAATTTATGATTAAAAGTGTTGTGGAAGATTCTTGAAATTTCAGTTACACAGGACTAACGTGTTCTGGATTTTGTACATATTCTTTAAGTTAATGAATTTGAGGTACCTTGACTCAATAGTTGTAGCACTATAATGTACTGTCTGGGCTAATTGAAGGTTACAAACAGACAAGAGAGTTTTAATACTTTTTAAATATATGATTTGTAATACTATTGTTCATACCCTGATTGAAGGGATTGACCTAACCTATACAAGTCCTAGGTGGCTGATGAAATGGATGATTTAAGTAACATTGGTTAAATTTTGACAATAGGACTATTTTTAGTTTTGATAACCAATTGTTTTTCTTCTTTTTCCTCAATGTAAAGTCTCATTTAATTCTTCTTAGAATATAGTGTATTGTATTTTCTCTTTATAGCTTTCTATATTTTAGAAATTCTTAAATTTCTTCAGTTTTAGTATAAATTTAAGATGATTCTTGGTATTCAAACTTTTACTGTGATAAATCTTTTTGTAGAATCATAGACTTGAGGTGGCATATAAATATTGTATCAATCCTTTGTTCTGTGATGGAAATTAAAGCATCAGTGACAGCTATACTTTAAATTGTAATATGCATAAATAAGAATGTTATTTTCAGTTCCTGATTTGCTTGGATCCATATTAAGACTGGACTCTCATATTAAATATGTATTTGTACATGACTGAATCTTAAGCTGTCAGTTTCTGCAGTATAATATCTGCATAATTTCTGTTATTTGAATCAATATGTAAAAGCATTATGGTTAATTTTAAGAATGCATGAAGTTGTTATGTGTACAGTCTACCCACTTTCCACTGATAATAATTTCATACCTTTGGTAATTGTAAATACCAATAAACCATTATTCTGTCAAATAGTTAGAGCTGCCGTTAGTATATTAAGAATGAAGTATTTTTATTTTGTATCTGTTATATTTTTAATGAAGTTCATCTAAAGTAATAACAATTTTAAAAGGCAGTATAAAGCATAATGCATTGAAAGGCCATGAAATCATAAAAATATAAAGGATCAGCAAAATTGCAAGATAGCTTAATCATGGTTATCTGTGCTGCAGCAACTGCCAGGAATTGTGCATGATACACAATGTACAATGGGTAGCACACACTGCATCCTGCCACGTTGTGTTTTGATTTAGCTTGTGTTATGTTGTTTTTGTTTTGAAATTGCAGTGAGTGCAGAATATACTTGCTGGGTTTAGTCACTAGAATTAGAGAGATGCTGATGGGATTCTCTATGTAATATGCTGTCTCTTATAACTCCCAGTTTGGGTTTGCTGTCTTATTTGTACTGGTTATCCCTATATTTCTGGGTCCAAATCAAAATACCACTTTGATGCCCAAAGCCCTTTTTAGGGTGGGGCCATGATATTTCAAGGCCTGCCTATGTCTGAGTATATTCTTTCACATATTTAGCTTATTGTGAGTACATATTTTAAGCTATGTTCTATGTTGTAAAAAGCGTGGTTATATAACTGACTTGAATTTAGCATAAAAGCAAGATAGTTGATTGTGTTTTATGAATTTCTGCACAGAGGTCCAGATGTAGATATGAAGGATAGCAGGCAGACACAATTCAGTATCTCTTCAAATGTTTGTATGCAGTTTTGTCTACTTATTACTGAACTGTTTTGCATCTAAACATGATTTTGTTAAATTTCAGATGATGTGGAAACCAGCTTATGATTTTCTCTATACCTGGAGTGCTCACTATGGAGACAGCTACAGAGATATGTTGCAAGACCTGCATTTAGCTTTGGACAAAATGAAAAATCCTGTGACCAAACAATGGCGAGAAATAACTGGAGCTCTGATCCTGGTCAATTGCATGGAGGTTCTTCGGGCCAGTGCTTTCTCCATGTTGGATGAAGAATAAAATTCATTCAATTTAGAAAGATATTCTATAACCAGTCTTCTTGGAATATTAAACAGGAATATTAAACAGGAACATTTTCACCAAGAAACATTTAGAATCTTTGTGAAAAATAATGTCTATAATGTATTCCTTTAACTTGTAAAACATTGAGTCATTGATTTTCAAACACTTAATTTTACCTCATTTTTATTTAAAGCTATTTAGCTAGTATATATTTATCAAAAGAACACAATTGCTGTAATTATGATTTGAACAGAATTCGGATAGAGTGCAGAATACTATATTCAGGGAAAGAAATGCAATACTGATGTTAAGAAGCGAATTTTCTTTCATAGAGAAAAAATAATTTTTCCTTCATATTGAGCAATAGAGCTCTATTGTTAATTCTATCAATTATATATAGTTAAGACTGCAGTTCCCAGAATTCCTAGTCCCCGTGATCAACAGCATAGAAAAGTGTTTCTCAGCCTTGGCAAATTTAAGTTGTGTGGACTTGAACTTTCAGCCATGCTAGCTGGAGAATTCTGGGAGTTAAAGTCCACACATTTTAAAGTTGTCAAGTTTAAGAAACTCTGGTATAGAATCAGTGAGCTTGGAGACAAATTTGGGAAAGCTGTTTTATAATAATCATTGTATGTATCAATTGAATATATTCCCTTGAATGTATGGACTGGCTATTGATTTCCAGTAGAAGTTAGGCACTGAGCCATGTATCTTTATAAACTGAATCATGATTCTCTTAGTGGGAGATAGTGTAAAGATTGTCTGAATTCAAGAAAGCCTTCATTAAATCAACTATTTGTTATCTAGCTGCAGAACAACAAACTCCTGTAATTGTGTACAGGTTTTTCTTGATTTAGAGCACGGGTGTCAAACTCGATCACGTCACGTGATGTATTGCAACGTTTCTTGCTTTTGTGGAGCCGGGGTGGGCGTGGCCTGCATGTGACTCATCCGGCCCGTGGGCCGCCAGTTTGACACCCCTGGTTTAGAGCATTTAATGATACTCGTCTTTCCTATCAACCTGTGTGTGGGTTATTTTGGGAGTGGCAATTCATTCCTAGCAAATTAGAAACATCATATCTGTGCGGTTGTCCCATCTGCTTTTCAGCTATAGCATTATCAGTCTTGTGTAATATTGGTCATATTTCTAGAGAGTTGTTTTCTTTTTCTTGTTCATGGGCAGGATGAATTTTCTAATGAAAGCTGCTTATTGAAAGAGGAAAAATAAATGCTTGCTTTTTTAATTTGAAACATAGGAATTCCAAAATTCATATTTCATACTATTTTTCATAATTCTCATTAATTAATGAAAATATATTGTGACAAAAAAGGTTTGAATTAATTCCTATATTTCCATACTAGCTATTGTTGCATCAAGACTTTTATATGTTATAATTTACTTGTGTGTTTTGCTTTCAGTATTTTTTATTTATGCTTGAATCTTAAATTCAATTGAAGTCAAATTTAAAAAGATGAATGCCCATTAACTTGTTGATGGTTGTTACATTAGTTACTATTTTTTCTTTTATGTTTAAAAAATTATACAATGGCATAGTGGTTAGAGACTGAATTTGCCTGCCACTTCAACTAATATTGTTATGTTTGTCAAACTGTTGCTACTATTGACAATGTTAAGGCTGCTTGTCCAAATACTTCTTAAGAAAAAGTTTTCTTTTGGAATTCATAGAGGTCTTCATTATTTGCCTCTATTAACTTTTTTAGTGGGAAATATACAAAAATAAATGGAAAACTAATTTGAAATTTCAATGTATAAATGACAATCTTACCTCATTTAATATTTTACTTAAAAAAATTAATACTGTCAGTAATGTGCTAATTATGCTTTAGTAGTTCTAGTTATTTTTAATATTATAAAAACGGGGGCTTGAGTTCAGCTCAGTGAATTATTGGACATATCCATGCTGGTTTGTGAATGAGTGGATTCAACACTGAAGAAAAGGTCTTCTTTCAGGACCTCCCAGTATAGAGCATACAGGCATGTTGTCATTTCCTGGTAATGTGCTATTTAGACACCAACCAGGCTTGATCCTGTTTAGCTTCCTAACCTGATAAGGTCAGCCTTATAATGCTGTCCTATACTGTACTAGCAGACTTATATGCTAGTTTATATCAGCACCAGATTGAACCCTGTGTTTATCTTTTTGTTGACTCAGTTGACATAGTATGGTTAATCAGGTAAGTTAAAGATCTGATTATTGTATTTACATAATTAATTAAACATGGTTAGAGCTCGGTGGACGGGGAAGTTGGTGCCTTTTGTTTTGACTTCTAGCGACTCCTTGGACAAATCCCTACAGTTTTCTAGATAAAGTGTTGGAAGTGATTTGCCATAGCTTCTGGTTTTTAACCTTAGTTATTTTTTATTGCACAAACCCAGCTGTTTAGTTAAAAATGTGTTATGAGTACCCAGAAAAAGAGTTGGTTTGATAGTTAAGGTAAGCATGTTGTATGAATCCAATTGTTCAGAAATAGAAGTGAGCATTTGAAAAATGGAATAAAATGGAACAATAGGATTTTTCCCTTGCTATCTATATTTCAAGATTTCCAGGCATATTTGCTTAGCATAGTCTCAAATTACAAAGCATTTGAGACTTAAAATGGTTTTAATCTATCAAAAATATCGTTATAATTTTAAATGGATTGGTTTTTTTTGTATCTGGATTTTTAAAAACTAATTTATATGACTTCGTAATATATTTACAGTACATACTTTTAAAACTGAAATTCTAATCCTGTTATGCAAGCATATGGGTAACCTAAGCATTACTAGTATTGTTATGTTAATACATGCACAAAGAGTAGCAATAATATAGTCATTGCGAAGTTAATAAATGTACAAAGCATGGCAATCATAATTTGCTAAGCATTTTGTATTTTTCAAATAACTTCACTGTAGTGTATATATTGCATATAAAAGAATTGGATGAAGGTTAATGTTCTTGCGTGGAAACACCTAATTTGATGATGAAATATTATTGGGAAATAAATAAAGCATTATACTTATCTACACTCAAAGAGATTCTTCCATTTGTTAATGTATTACAACTGCTAATATGAGCAGCACGTGATTGTGTTAATTGCTTCTGTGAGGAATTCCAATTATAATATTTCAGATTCTGGATGAGATGAAGACTGCACTGAAGTAAGTGTACTTTAAGCTGGGGAAAGAAAAGGGAACCCTCGTCTCTGAAGGAATGTCTTGATTAAACAAAGATTCAGTATTTGAAATGTATGCTAATATTGTTGTTAGTTAATTCTTTTTTAAATATTTGTGCATTTTGATTGCATGGATTGCATACTGATTTTCAATATATTGATACTATAAATAGCATCCTTCACCAGACTGTATTTTTCTTCAGTTTCTCTTATGTTAAAATATTACTGCATACCAATGTGTTTAATGCAAGGTGCTTCCTTCAGTGTAAAATATGCATCAGGTTGGACAGACAATGATACACTGTTTTTGAAGATATATTAATGTAGAACAGATTTGCAATTTTTCTGAAACTCATGCATAGTATAGCAAACAAATTGTTCAAACTGGGCTGGGAGAACAAGTAAGTAATTAGAAGTTCCAGTTCAAGAGATTTCACCATTCTAAGCACAAAGATTATATTAAAAAGATATTGGGCTCAAATTGCAAACCTTAGGAGAAAAAAAATAACATATGAACTAGGAAAAATATTTTTTTTAATCTTCGTCATCTTGTGCAATATAAAAATGGAAACAAAAAAACCCCTCTCTGATGACTCACAGTTGTCTCTTTAGATTTAATTAATAGCAACCTGATAATGCATGATAGAGTTGGGGATTAACAGTTGAAATAAGTAACAGCTCACATGGGTTGAGATATCTTAATGGCAATGCCCTTATGATGCCTGGAGGCTGTAGGGATCTGGGCAAGGGACCACAGACTTAGATTGAATCCTGGCAAGACTGGGTGCGTTGACCTCAGGATTTGAGTGTTGGTCACCCCTAATTGGACAGGGTTGCACTATCCTGTTAAGACCCAGTTTGCAACTTCAAGGTTCTCCTGGACTCACATCTATTGCTCAAAGTGTAGTTGGCGAGCATTTCCAGGAGAGCTTATACACAGCTCTGATTTGTGCACCTTTCCTGGATCATGACATCCTGCACTCAGTTACTCAAGCCCTGGTTATCTCTTGCCTGGACTATTGCAATGCACTCCACATGGTGCTACCCTTGCAGCTCATTCGGAAGTTTCAGCTTGTGCAAAGTGCAGCAGTGAGAGTAATCTTTGGGACCCCTAGGATGGCCCATATTGCATTTCTCAAACTTCACTGGCTATCGGTCTGCTTCTGAGTGTAGTTCAAGGTGTTAGTTATGATCTTTAAAGCCCTTAATGGCATAGGTACAGGCTACCTGATGAACCATCTCGTCCTGCCAGGACAAGCCCATCCTTGTGCCAACAGAAAGGGCCTACTTTGGATCCTATCAGTCAAAGAACTCCAACTATCAGGATCCAGAAGAAGAGCCTTTTCTGCTGTTGTGTCCGCCCTTTGGGACACCTTACCCTCTAAATTAAGATCTGCCTCTACCCTCCTATCCTGCAAGAGCCTGAAGACCTGGCTTGGTTGCCTGGCGACCAAATGGGGGAATTCCGCACTGAAGGTGGCTGCAGAATTGATGGCAGACTCCACCTTCCCTCCTTGCTCTGCTCTCCAGCCATCCATCTTTTTGGTTATCATATTGATGTATTCTCGTGTTCTTTTTCATTATTTATTTAATGGTTATATTATTTTACTTCTGTTTACACTCCTTTCATTTTCTTTTTATTATTGTAAGCCACCTAGAGTAGCTCCATGGCAAGATAGGCACCAAATAAATTTAATAAAATAAACAGATAAAAAAATTGACTAACCTGTGCATTAATAGGACTGGGAAATCTTAATGCCACTACTACAAACGTGCAGTAAAAATAAGAATTTTGTTGTTGATATTTGGTTCACTTTTGTGAATCTATGAGGCAAGGAAGCTTATAATCAAATATAATTTACATGTAATTTAGTTAGTATAATTTACCCATAAGTAAATACATTTGCACGATGAATATCAATTGGAAATAAGTCATTGAAATCTGTGTTAGGCTCAATCCTACATAACTTTATCTATGAAGTCAATGAGAACACAATATCTAGTCTTTAGTATTTATATCCCGCTTGATTTATAGCCCTCTTGATTTCATTCCATCCGTGGCAGTCCTTTGAAATTGGGCTGAAAGTGACTGGTCCAGAGTCATCCAATGTGCTAAATGGTCAAATAGAGATTTGTACCTGGTTCTCCCTGATCCAAGACTACTTAAGATTAACAATTACAACGCAGTATCTCTATAGCCACTGAATTGCCCTTGAATGAGCTACAGTGCTACCATTAGCACCTATTGAAGGCTAAAGTTATCCAGAAGAATGATGAAGTGCTTTTAGTATGACATAAACTATTACTGTGGGACAGGAATATCGGTTCAGGAAGGAAATATATGAGAGCAGAAGGAGAAGGGAGATTGCAGACATATTTCATGTTAACATGAAGTTTTCATTTTAATCAAGGCAATTTTGCTGAGCTATCATGGAATGACTACTTTTTAAAAACCAGGAGATACTACGGGGGCTTTAACGTAGAACATCAGTTTATTTGGTGGAGAAAAGATGGAACTTCTTGCAGGAGCAATATGAACTTTACTGTCATGAATTATTTAGCCAATAACAAGCCTTGAGAGAGGATAGAGATGCAAGAGGCAATTGATGGAAGATGACAGAAATGCTAAATTGGCATTATAGAATGTCAGAAATGTAGCTTCCTTTCCAACTAGTTTGGAGGGAAGTAGTTGGAAAGGAAACTATATTTCTGACATTGTAACAGCTGTAAAATGCTTTTGATTATATGATTTCAGTTTTTATGTCCTATTGTCTTCTAATTATAAATCAAAATTATTACATTTTAGCAAAGGTGTAACAATAGCAAATCAATGTAATTATTTTTTGGGAGGGTGTCTAATATTTATGGCTTGCCATTTAGATTTATATTGCATATATTCTTATAAATCAGAATTTTGTCCCTTCACAATATCTTTAGTTTAATAAGATTGACAGAATATGTCAGGAGTATGATAGAGTGGCTACCTATATCTTTCCCAAAGAACATGGATTTCATTGCTAACTTTCCAGCTAATACAAAATGGATGTTGCAGTACATTTTTGTCCAAGACTTCTTGATTTATACTATATTCAAAAAGAATTCTGCATGTTACACCTGATATCTTGTTTTGCATCAAAATTAATGATTTAAAATTAAACTAGACTTAAATTTAGGATAGATACTGGCCAGAAATTTTTCAAAAATATTTCTTATTATCTATCAGAAAACTTTAGAGAAATAGCAAAAGAACTACCCTAAATAGTGTTACATGAATTATATCAATTACATAAAAATCTTTCTGTCATACAATAAAATAATATGGAAAGAAGTAGAATACTTTTGATTTCAAAACATTTGGAGCAATACTTGTACTTTTATTTATATATAAAAGGAATTATTCAGATGATTAAGATGACTGAAAGCCTTGATGTCATAACCCAGATTTAATTACAGAAGCCAAAAGGTATTCATTTTCTCATTATGAGTATGGCTTGTTGGTTTTATTAACTTAATTTTGGCATGGTTAGATTTTGGCTTCTAATAAGTCAGTAGTTGAATACAAGCTCTTCATTTGGGATGATAGAGGATTGTGGATTCAAAGCACACAACTTTTTCACCAATCATTTATGTATACACACACACACACACACACACACATTTCAAAAGTCTCTGCAGATGCATGAAACTCATTACACTTTATAGTAAGGTATTCATATTTTATAATGAGA
Organism: Azemiops feae; assembly: GCA_023970755.1. NCBI lineage: Eukaryota > Metazoa > Chordata > Lepidosauria > Squamata > Viperidae > Azemiops > Azemiops feae. The sequence goes on along the minus strand of JALGBA010002323.1, from coordinate 148,743 downwards.
GGAGCTACAGTATTAGTCAACACCTCATCATCACAAGAGAGGAATGCAGACGTGGGGTTTCGATATTATTTCCTTGAGCAAGCAATATTAAAGAAGGTGGCAATTTGCCACCCATTCAAGATTTGTTACTTGAGCAATCCAAGAATAAATGAGGTGTACATGAGCAATGACTTCCTATTTCTAGGTAGGGTGGGGTGGGAGGAGTGTTACATGATTCAGTGCTTTCTGGTAATATTATTGGACAGAATCTAGAACATTTCAGAGAATAATGGTTGTTTCATGATATTAGTAGGAGGTAGGGTTTTCTGTAGTATGCAATATGTATGTACCACAAAAATTTGGAGACTTGAAAATATTCTGTCTCTGCTCCTTTTCTAAAGAGGATTAGAGGTTTATTTTTGTATTTATTCTTTACCTTAACACATCTATTTATCAATGAATGTAAATTTGTTGTTTAATTTGATTCTATTCCCATTCTAATACTTTCCAATTAATACTAGGCTTAGAAAATCTGCTATAAATTGTCTGGGAAATTTTGGAAGTTGAAATCCACTCATCTTAAAGTTGCTAAGTTTGAGACACAATGATCTAAGTAATCCATCCACTTGTTTCATAACAGTGCTAGAAACCAAAGCTTAAGAAATATAAAAGGAAATTTCAAGATGCAGCCCATAACAGTTGTTCAGTAGCATAGTGCGTCATCCTGATGATGCCATAAAATCCCCAACGTGTTATCCACATATAGATCTTTTTAGCCAAAATATAACTATTAATGTAGAAGATAAAAGTATCAGTAGGTTTAATATCCTCAGCTTTGAAGAGATATAGCCAAATTTAGAGCAGGAAAAAATACTGAAATCAGTGAAATATAGACTTGAAATAATACCTAAATACAGTTTGTTCAACATTTTTGGACCAGCCCTCAAGTCAAAGGTGGAGAAGCATCAGCCGTTGGCTATAAGGCTAAGACTAATGGGAGCTTGGAGAAAGATTGATCCCTCTAGAGAAAAAGGTTTTCCTCCTATGATCTATTGAGATTGTCAATAACACGGAAATGAGATTTCTGGGCTGATAGAGACATGCACATTTATATTAAATGGATGTTTTAATACAACTAAAGCCTCCATTTCCATCCATTTAATACAAATGTGCAAGATGTTTATTTACCTCATTTATTTTTAGATTTTTAGTACAACTAGTGTGAGAATATATTAATTCTTAAACAAAGGAAGAAAAGATTACAAATGTAGCACAGTTTAGACAGCTGAGTGTTATAAAAGTAGTTATATAAATAAGGCACTTTTAGAATTATTACATAGTTGAACTACTCAAATAATCACTTTAAAATGACTATTGACATTTTCCCAAAAATGCCAGAGGCTTCCTAACAGGTCCATCATAATCCATTACATTTCATAAACTTAAGTTGTCCTTCATAGCACAGGACAGATATAATAAATGGATTCTATGGATTATCTTTGAAATAATAGATTTTAAAGGTTAGTTAATTCATTTTATAAATGTATGGTGAAATTTAATCAAATGATGTAATTCCCTTTGGTTAAATATAGTCAATGGAGATTGCCAATTCTATATTTCAGTTTCAGACACTTTTATAAAACAGCTGGTTGAAAGGCTGCCATAGGGAGCATAATTCACTAGAAGACAGTCCAGTATCTAGCACCTACATGAGCCCTTCTGCTCTTATAGAAGCTTCCCCAATACCCTGCTTATGGCTGCATCTGGAGCACATAAAACACTACTACAATCAGCCATTTTTATTTTCTAAAGCAGCTTATTTGGGTCATTTGACCCAATTTCTCTTGCTTTTAACAAACCTTTGTATCCGTGTAAAATATGTGGTGGGGCAGAGAATTTGGCATCTAGTACACACTGGTGCCCACAGATGTCATGATAGAAAAGCTAGGCTTGAAAAGTATGTATGAAAGTATATATGGCTAGTATGAAAAGCCATAATAAGCCCTGCTCAATTTGTCTTGGCTATTCATTTATTTACTTCTTAAATTTGCTTCAGTAACTAGAGCAACTTTAGGCAGTTTACATAATGCATTCCTGGAAAACTGTGTGGGCTCTTGAGATATCATAAAGCCCAAATTGATGACTTGGCAACTCATTCAAAATGGGAGTCTATTGTTCTTTTCATAAATACTGTGTTTACACAATATGCTAACTCATAGTAGTTAACTGCACTGTGATTAACATAATTCTCTGTGCTTGCACAGTAAACTGAACCATAAATTAAATGGACTCTCAAAATACTTTCTGCTAAAATGTGGTTGGCCATGTTATGATTCAGTATATGTCATATGATCTTGGCTGAACAGTCATCTGGGCTCATTTGCCATACTAGTATTTGCAGTTAGTCTTTTTATGCCCTTTAACATAAATTTTCATCCAGAATTTAACTGACTGACAAAGTTATATTTAATTTATTAAATTCAATTGACTACATTCCTAATATTGTGTTTGCCTAATTTTGATACAAATTATGAGCATCTAATTATCTAGAACTGAAAAGAAAAGAAGATCTTGTTCCTTGGCTTATTCTTTAAAACTAAATAAAAGAGGAGAGGCAAGCGAAATAAATCTTAAGTAATTTTGGAATGCCCAAAGAAACAAAGTTCATTCAAAGACCATGAAAGTTAAGATAGCTTCAAGTAGAAGAATATCTCCACAATGGTTTCCACCTCACCTCAACTTCTGGAGAAAATTATACAGGAGACTGCCTTGTTATATAAGAGTTGAACGAAAAGTGATGCTTCAATGTTATGTTACCAACAGATGGCAGTAATGATGTGTTGAAGCTCTGATGTTTAATATCTGCTCTTTTGTTTTCACATGACATGTTTCATGTTGAGATGAAATTACTGTGAGAACAGATTGTGATACTGTTGGAATAGAATAGAATAGAATAGAATAGAATAGAATAGAATAGAATAGAATAGAATAGAATAGAATAGAATAGAATAGAATAGAATAGAATAGAATAGAATAGAGCTGGAAAGGACCATGGATGTCTTCTAGTCCAGCCCCCCACTCAAGCAGGAGAACCTATATCATCTCAGACAAGTGATTGTCCAGCCTCTTCTTAAAAACCTCCAGTGATGGAGCATCCATGATTTCTGAAGGTTAATTGTCCTCACTGTTAGGAACTTTCTCCTTAATTCCAGGTTGCTTCTCTCTTTGAACAGTTTCCAACCATTGTTTCTTGTCCTGCCCTCTGGTGCTTTGGAGAATAATTTGACCCCCTCATCTTTGTGGCAGCCTCTTAAATACTGGAACACTGCTATTATGTCACCCCTATTTCTTCTTTTCTTTAAACTAGCCAAACCCAAGTCCTGCAGCCGTTCTTCATATGTTTTAGTCTCCAGGCCTTGAATCATCTTAGTTGCTCTTCTCTGAACTTTTTCCAAGGTCTCAACATCTTTTTTGTAGTATGGTCACCAAAATTGGTTGCAGTATTCCAGGTGTGGTCTCACTAGGATTTTATAAAGCGGTACTAATACTTCGCATAGTGATCTTGATACTATGCCTGTTTATGCAACCCAGGATTGTATTAGCTTTTTTGGCGGCTGCTGCACATTGCTGGCTCATAGTCAAGTGATCGTCCACTAGGACTCCAAGGTCCCTCTCACAGTTACTGTTTTTGAGCCAGATCTCACTTAACCTGAACTTATATCTTTGATTTTTCCTGCCTAAATGTAAAACTTTGCTTTTCTCCACATTAAAACTCATTTTGTTGGATAGGGCCCATTGTTCCAATTTTTCAAGATCTTTTTGAATCTTGAGCTTGTCTTCTGGGGTGTTGGCTATTCCTGCCAGTTTAGTGTCATCTGCAAATTTGATGAGTTCCCCTTCTATTCCCTCATCTAAGTCATTGATGAAGATATTGAAGAGTACTGGGAGCCTTGTGATACCCCACTGCTTACTTCTCTCCATGTGGATGTAGTACTATTGAGGACTATTCATTGAGTACAGTTTGTCAACCAGCTACAAATCCATCTGGTGGTGATGTTGTCTATTCCACCTTTTTCTAGCTTAACAAGCAGTAGATTGTGGTCTACTTTGTCAAATGCCTTACTGAAATCTAAATATACTATGTCCACAGCGTTTCGCTGGTCTACTAATTTGGTCACTTTATCAAAGAATGAAATAAGATTGGTTTTGCATGATCTGTTTTTAACAAACCTGTCCTGGTTACCAGTTATTACTTAGTTTGCTTCTAGTTGTTTGCAGATCTGTTTTTTTATTATCTTTTCCAGGATCTTCCCAGGTATTGATGTTAGACTGATTTGTCTGTAGTTTCTTGGGTGTCTTCCCCCCCCCTTTCTTGAAGATGGGAACCACATCAGCCCTTTTCCAATTCTCAGGTACTGTACTTCCCTGGTGCTCCAGGATTTTTGAAAGATATGGTGCAATGGTTCTGAGATAACATCTGCCAGTTCCTTCAGAACTCTGAGATGTAATCTTTCGGGTCCTAGTGATTTATATTCGTCAAAGTCAGAAAACCATTTTCTTGCTTATTTTAATTTTTGTTTCTAGCTTGTCTTTTGCAGTATTTTTTTTGGTATGTTGAGCTATAATTTCTTTTTGTGTGAAGACTGATGCAAAGAATGAGTTAAGTAGGTCTGCTTTCTCCCTATTGCTTTTTACTTCCTTGCCATCTTCTCTCTTTAATGGACCTACAGTTTCCTTGACTTTTTTCTTATTATTAATATGTTGAAAAAAACTTTTTTTATTATCCTTGATTTCTGTTGCAAGTCTTTGTTCATTCTGAGCCTCTGCTTTCCTGACTTCATCTTTACATGTTCTGGCTGTCTGCTGATAATCAGCCTTAATTATGTGTTCCTCTTTCTATTTTTTGTACTTGTCCTTTTTATCTTTCTGTTTGTCTGAGAGATCTTTGTGCATCCATGCTGGTTTCTTCTTGACTTTCTTGTTTTTCTTTTTCAGTAGTATTGTGCTGGACTGGGCTTTTATGATAACATTTTTCAGAGTTTCCCATGCTTCTTGAGTTGTTTTCCCCTTTAGAATTTTCATCCATGGAATCTTTCTAGGTTCTCTCTGAGTTTGTTAAAATCAGCTCTTTTGAAGTTTAAGATATTGGTTGAATTATTTTCTATTGCTTGTGTTTGCATTATATTGAATTCCAGTATGACGTGGTCATTTCCCCCCAAGGTTCCGGCAACTTCAACTCCCTCTATCACTTCTTCTCTATTAGTAAGGATTAGGTCCAGTATAGCTTTACTTCTAGTTCCCTCCTCTATCTTTTGGATAACAAAGTTGTCAGCTAGTTTGGTTAGGAATCTGTTTGATCTCCTGCTCGCTGCAGAGTTTGTCTCCCAGCTGATATCTAGGTAGTTGAAGTCTCCCATTACTACTGTAGTATGCTTCCTACATACATTTGTTAACTGGTTGGCAAAGAGTCCATCTATTTCTTCTGATTGATTGAGTGGCCTGTAATATACCCCTATGGCAATGTCACTTTTTTCCCTTTTATATTGACCCATATAGATTCTGGAGGGCTTTTATCTTGGATCATGTGCATTTCTGTAGATATGTAGTATTCTCTTACATATAGTGCAACTCCCCCCTCCTTTTTTTGTAGTTCTGTTTCTTTTGAACAATTTGTACCCATCCATCAGTTCATCCATTCCAGTCATGGGTTTTGTCCCACCAGGTTTCTGTAATGCCAACTATGTTATACCCACACTCCTGTACTATTGCTTCTAGTTCATCCTGAGTGTTCTCCAAGCTTTGAACATTAGTATATAAACATTTAAGACTTTTATGTCTGTCCGTGGGTATGTTTCTTGAATCTCCTGATCGTTGTTTGATTTTTTTCTTTTTTCTCATCACTCCCTACCTCTTTGTTTGATTTCTTTTTCTTAGGATTTATGATTGGTTTTGTCTTCTAGAGATTTTAATGATTGGTCACCCTTCCCCCTCAATTTTAGTTTAAAGCCCTTCTAATGAGTTGGGCCAGTCTTTTTCCAAGTACATTTTCCCCTGTTTTCATGAGGTGCAGCCCATCCCTTGCCAAGCGTTCATCACATAGGAAATGCAGTCCATGGTCCAGGAAACCAAAGTTTTCTTGGCGACACCAACCCTTTAGCCAATGGTTTATTTCTAGAATTCTTTTTTCTCTCAATGGGGGTTGGCCTTTCATTGGGAGTACTGATGAGAATACTACTTGTGCTCCTAGCTCCTTAACTTTATTGCCTAGTTGCTTATAGTCTCTCAGTATTGTATAATACAGTTTCCATTCCAGTCCCTAAGAGCTCCCCCAAATGGAGTTGTCAAGAGTCAAATTTCCACTATCTCTGAATAGTTCTTGAATGTAGGGATCTATTATCCAGTACACTTCCCCCCAAAAGAGGGAGGCAATAACAGGAAAGAATTTATAATCCACTTTTGACTTTGTCTTTCAATACCAACTCCACACAGTTGCCCAAAGGTCCAATAATCCAAAACAGCCAAAGTTTATACTTCTCAAGGTCTTGCTATTCCAAATTAGTAGTCCACAAGGCCTCTTCCAAAGAAAATAGCCAAGAATCCAATTTCCTCTGTCTCTAGGTAATTCTTGACGCTGCAGCACAAGTAGTATTTGTAATCCAGGAAAGCCAGATTATACTTATAATCCATCATGCTGAAAAAAAAAGAGTTTTTTCCTCTCCCTTTTCCAGTTGCAATCTGCAAGGCTGAGAAGTTCAGATACATCAAAGAGTCTAGTATGTTATCTCTGTCTGGGCTTCAATCTTGGTGTTGTTCTTTTTTCCCACCACTAGATGTTATGAAAGGTCTATCTTTAACCAGGATTTATTTCTTGAAAGCTCTGTTTAATACTTTTTCCAAAAAAAGGGAAAAAGAAAATAAAGTTTTCAAAGTCTTTTAGATCACCCAAATCTTTCAATCTCACACCTTTAAATTGTTTCCAATTTTTTCTCTTTTTCCCAAAATGTTTGAGCCGCCACTGTTCTTCTAGTGGGAGGGGTATCATGCTTCTGGGAGCCTTGCTTTTGAGATTTTTTTTTTAAATGAAGGTTTTTACAATTATAGAGCAGGAAGGTTGATCTCACCCAGTTCCAGACATGATGCTTTTCTGCTTGGTTGTGCTTTTTTTTCCTGGTTGTTGGTAGCTTCTGACTGGCTGCTTGCTTGCAGCCAGTCTTTCGCCTGTTGATTCAGAGGGCTTTCTCAGATCAAGCAGTTCAGCTGCCGCCTCAACGCAATCAATGAGGGTCCCCTCATTCTTCATCGCTTCTCCGGGGTGACTTTAGGCCCTTTTTGGACCCCCAGCAGGGCGAAATCAGACATGGGAGGTAGAGCCCTGCTTTCCTGCACCCATCTTGCTACGACATGGAACTGGAAGTCCTCATAAGTAAGCTTTAAGTAGCATGCTGTGATTGAATTTTTGACTACTAGAGGAGTCTATGCAACTGAGATTCACCACCAAATTCAGGTTGTTTATGGTGATGACTTTGCTGATTTGAGTATTGTGTATTACTGCACCAAATTTGGGTTGATTTATTTCATCAACAATGAAGTGGACAATCTGTGAGATGTAGTAATAAATTTTACATAACAATGTTGATGGACAATTAAGAACAATCACCAGATCACTCAAAGGGAAATTATTGTCAAGCTTTGCATTTCACAGGAATGTGTAGATTACATTATTGTTCTTCAATAGTGAAAAGTTTATGCAAGATGGGTTCCTTGCATGCTGGAAGTATAAATGAAGTTTCAACAGTTGACATTTGCCCACAAATTTGTTATGATATAAAGATAAAGATGAGAAATTTCTTCATAGCAACATGATTGCCAACAAAACTTTAGTTATTATTATGATCCAGAAATGAAGCATCAATTCATGGAATATCATTACAAACATTTTATCTGCAGGAAAAAAAATTCAAAATCCAGGCTTCAATAAAAAAAACTGATTGTTACAGGTTGGGGTGGTACAGGTGGTGTTACTCATGTGATTTTCCTTGACCCCTGATACTGATATCAACTCAGATCACTATATTCAAAACTTTAAACAATGATTAAAGAGAGTTTGGAAGTGCAAGAAGGAAATTTTAATGCAACACAACAATGTTAGGCTTTACATCTCACAAGTTACAAGCTATCCTAAAGGCAATTGTAAGTTGTATTTCATTGTTTATCCATTTGCCATTCAAGATTGGCACTAAGCTATTTCCATCTTTTCCCCAAAAATTAAAGGAATACTTTTGTAGGAAACACTTTGACTCAGATGAAGAGGTGGAAATAACCAGTGCTTTTTTTGTAAAAAGAAAAGGTGCCGGAACTCACACATGTCATACAACCTGCCTTGCCTACCCTACAAGGTTCCATCCAAAAAAGGTGCCGGAACTCCGTTCTGGGCGTTCTATGACAAAAAAAGCCCTGGAAATAACCATCAGTATCTGGTTGAGAATTCAAAATGAGGACTTCTTTTCTGATAGTTTTCAGAAGCTTGTTCATCATTGCAAAAAGAATATAAAGAATGGTAGTGATTATGTGGAGAAATAATACAGGGAATAAAGAAGTTTGTTTCAATAATTGTTTTCCTACTTAGTTTATTAAAATATCCCTATTTAAACTAAAGCTATGGTGGTGAAGAAATTAATTTTGTTTAAGTCTTTGTAACCCATTTTGTTATAGGGCTTCTATAAATAATGTCAGAAATTAAATGCAAGAAAGATATTTTGGGACAAAATAATTAAATTATATTAATGTAATTGGATTGCTCTAGCTAACACTTTATGCTAAATTGAGTTATGTATTGAATGGAGTTTCACATTTTTTCCTGGAGTCTATATATTGAGCACATCTAATATTGAGCACATAGCAAATAGTCTAATATGAAGGACACACACTCTTCAAAGGGAATGAATGTATATCTTTGAGATTTCTCCCACCTCCCAAAAAAAAGAGGAAAGAAATGTTTAGTTACTCATTTGGAACTTTTTATTTTATTGAATAAAAAACACAACTCACATTGCCTAAGGTAAACCCTGCATGTATCCACTTGCATTCATGTGTCCCAAACACATTTGAGACAATGAGTCACAACAATGCTTGGAACCATTTCACAACTAATGAACTAAGCCTCTCTTGCTGTTCTTTGTTGAAGCTAATGTTCTCAGTTTTATTACCAGCTATTAAGTTGTAATGATAATGGACTTGGTTAGATCTCTATATTTTGATTTTGATTTTTTAAAGTTATTACGGAACTTTCTCCCCTGAAAGTGGATATATAAAGTAGAATATGTGGGGAGCAGAAAAATAAGAGATAGCTATCTTTGTATGAATATGCACAATATATCCATTCTTTCATGTACTTTCAAAGATCTCTTGGACTGTTAATATAATTAATAAAAAAATATAGATACCGTATTTTTTATTAAACGGATTTATAAGGCTGCTCAAAAACAGTGACATTTTATTTAATCAGTTTTAATCAACATAACTCTGAGCGTCAAGCAATATTGAAATTACAACAACAAATACAAAAATTAAAATATAGCTGCTGCAAAAAATGATCAGTCATCAATCATTAACACATTAGATGGTCTCTTCATACACTTGGGCCCTAAGCTTGGGCAAGGAACCAAGACAAAAGGTTAGCAGAGTCAGGACCAACTTGATCACTGGAGGGACAATTTATTTATTATTTATGATTATCATTTATTTATATTTATTGGCCACCTAATCTCACAGGAAACCCCGTTAAACATTTTTGTTGGTTTATCAAAATATAAAATACAAAGAGAAATTTTTTTAAAAAGTCATAGAAAACTAGGACGGGAAGGGAAAAGGGAAAAAAAATGGTGTAAAGAAGGAAAAGGAAAGAAAAAGGCACCAACTTCCAATTCTCTTTAAACTGTCTTGTTTAGACTTGGTGTGCAATTTCAAGAACATCTGCCTGATTCACATACTCCCATAGGGAAAACATGCTCCAGAAAACACTTTTTTTAGTTTGGATATGTTACTAACTTTAAAAAATACTCAAGTATTATATATAAAGGAAGAAAAAAGAAAGAAAGCCTCTTCATTTTAAACCCAGAAACCAAAATACAAAACTAGATTAGAGCTTTCATTCAATTATGTATATCACACCAATATAAGTCCAATTGACTCCAATTAGCTCATGACATTCAAATGTCTCCCTCGAGTTTAACCCCACTGGACTCTGAGCAGCATACAAAATTAGAGAAAACATAAAAACAGCTACATATATTATATCAAATAGCCAGCCCATATTAAAATAATAATTTAATTGGTATAACCAGCCACCTCAACAAATGACTCTAAGCAGCAAACGTTCCATAGGGTAGGCACACTAGAGCAATAAGAGCTTATCTTCCGGGTCTTGCCAACTGGGATTCCTTAACTGACCAAACCCAGAGCTTTCCGCCCTGCTAGACTGGATTTGAATGGTTAGAGAGAGAGAGACAGAGACAGAGACAGAGACAGAGAATGAGAGAGAGAGAATGAGAGAGAGAGAGAGAGAGAGAGAGAGAGAGAGAGAGAGAGAGAGAGAGAGAGAGAGAGAGAGCATAAAAGCTATGAAACACCTTGAATTGCACCCCAGAAGTTCACTGGCAACTAATGCAGTTCACAAGATAGTGTTGTTACGTGCATAAAGTAACCAGTGCCATTTACTATCCATGCAGCTTCCAAATGCTCTTCAAAGGCAGCCCCATGTACAACATGTTGCTATAATTCAGAGGGGAGGCCACAAGGGCATGAGTGAAGTCAGCAGAGCCTTCTGTTGAGCAGGGCCAGCTGTCCACTCACCAGACGTCAGAGAGCATATAAATTTGATAAAATATTATTATCCAAACATCTGCAATTTTTTTTTAAAGACAAGCAGAGTTGGAACATTTTGTGAGGATAAAATCATTCTAGAGAACAGGGGCAACCACTGAAAAGACAAGCTTCCCACATTCCATTAGATGGCAGATTATGGACAGATACAAGTTCAATAGTTTCATTTGGATGGCCAAAGATATATCATTTGGTATCATCAGCATATTGATAATATTTCCCCCCATAACAACAGGTTATCTTGCTCAGTGGCTTTATATAAATAATAAAAAAGGAGAGAGCAGGAAGAGCCCCACAGCACCCCACAAAAAGGAGATTGGTTGAAAGTTGCCCAGATCAGCTGGATACAAGGATGATCTTTTGAGGAGAGGATGCATCACTACCTCTTTCAGAAGTGTAAGAATTAAAGATGTATTTACTACCACATGGATCCACTTACATACCTCCTCCCTGGAGACCTTAACCAACCAAGAGGGGCATGAATCAAGCATATAAATGCCCATACTTACAGTTTCCAAGGGCCCTGTCTACTTCCTTGGGACTAATAGGCTCAAACTCAGATAAAATCAGAAGAATGGGCTTCTGTAATCTGCACAAGACCTGCCCAGATGAAACTGAAATAATAAAAATATCTGAGTTATTTTATCCACCAAATATCAAAACTAGCCTTATAGCACCTCTGCAAATGCTTCACTGGTCACTCCTTATGTAGAAGAGCTGAATGGCTCTAAATGGGATGTTGGCCAGAACTGGAATGACATAATGAGTGTGGAGAAGTAGGCCTTTTTTTACCACTCTTATTACCAGAAAGAAGGATTTCTCTAAGGAGGCTATGACCTTGTCCAGTTGGATTTATTCCTAATTTTCTACCAATGGTGCCCTAGGCATCTCTTCTGTCAGTTTTTCTTCTGAATATCCTTTGAAAACCAAGGGCATCTGTAACTTATGATTTCCTCCCATGTACAATTCAAGAGTTTTAATATTGGTCCAGATTCCATCCAAATAGGAACCTTCCAAAGAATCACTTGGTATTCGGCTTAAGTTTCCTCACTTATTCCAACTACAGTTGGATCTCACAACAGGAGAGAAAATATTTCTAAATTTCTCTAGTCCTTGAAAGAAAAGTCCAGAATGTTTGAATTATGAACTATCTCCATAATCTGGATTGGAGTCAACTGCCTAGACAAGGCCTAGCTCTAAAAAAATTTAATGGAAATTTATATTACTTCAATCATATTTAAATTATTTTGTACAATCTGCAAATTGGTTAATTTTTTATACAGTAGCACTGCAGCCTTTTCCAATCCAGTTAATAGACACTGTGTATTTGACTTCCTTCCCCAGTTGTGGTGACTTTTTAAAAATCTGAAGATAATTTTTCATGAATAGGACCAGTCCAAAAAGATTCTGCTTTGATTACATCACACCATTACTATGGGAAAGCTAACTTCTTCAGTTGCTCTTGCAACTGGTAATCATAATTATGATCTATGGGTTAAATTCTCAAACATTCACAGGCTTTTTAGAATGGGAGTTATGTTCCTACCTCCTCCAGAATATCCTCTTGTACAAGAAGCAGAACGTAAATTAAAAAGTAAAAAAAAAAAATTACGTGAAAAGAATGTTTCTTTGAGGAAGAAGCCTTGAAAAAGCTGTGCTTCAAAATCATAATTCACCCTTTTTTCTTTTTTTTTGCAAAGTAGACCTCAATGATAACACCTCTTAAAACAAATTGTGAAAATGCCAGAGGAATGGACAGTTACTGAGAATCAATCTCCTCCTTTACTTAAAAAAATGTCCAGAGATTTCAATGCATTTTTAGTATTAACAGGCATAGCTAAGGGGTTTTCTGGCTGAGCAGATAACATTTAGAGTTGCTTAAGCTTTTTTAGTTTATATTAGCAGAGACAGATTTTTCTTCTCGTTTAATTTCTTCCTAGTCACAGCTGTAGGAACACAAATATGACTGGCAGAACAAAGAATGCACACTGCATTCAAAAGGTCGTCTGGATAGAATACTGGAGTGAGAAAGAACAACATTTACTTTAACTAGAATTATATTAAGCTAAACATGGATAATAAGACTATTGCCCCACTGTATATTCTTTTTCCCTTCTGTCACATTAACCTCTACAATTTGGTACCAATCAGTGAGGGAATTCTAGTACTGCATTCAAATTTTTTGGAAGAAACATCAACCTTGGCTTGCTCAAAGCCATGCAATATGCCAACTCCAGAGTTGGTCTAGCTTAAAAAAAATCTCTTTAGGGTGCTTTGGGAACTGAAGGTCCTTTGAACCTGCAAATCTTCTTAATCTATCACCTTCCTGAAATGTTTCACATGACAGAAGTGAAAAATTGTCCCCAGAATATAAGGTAGGAGAATGTCCTTTAGTGAAGCAAAGGTTCTTTTAAGGGTCAAACGGCTGCTTCAGCTTCCAAGAGATGCAGTTTGACATCTCTTCAGCCATTGGAAACCAGCAGAAACACCACTACATAGGAGTGTGAATTTAACAGTCCCTGTTCATCTAGTTTTCACTTCCCACGCTTCAACACTTTTCAACTGTTTTCTAAAAGGTTATAGGTAGCACTTTTAAAAAGCTAATACCGAATTTTGAGACCCAGAGCATGCTGTAATAAATAGATAATTTATGCCTTCTGCCAAAATATCTGCCAATCCCACCAGATTATTTGAAAACTATATCTATGGTTAGAAAATGTATGACATAAGCAAGGCTGATATGATAGTAATTTAGATCAGCCAGGAAAACAGTAAGTTGCAAAAGGAGCCAAAAAGCTCTAAATATAGAATTTGCTGCACCAAGTCACAAAGTTGCCTATATCAAATTTTTCCCCATAAGTTTGCCATATCAATATCCATTCTACTTATTTTTATACATACATACAAATATGTTCAAGAAATCATTTTAATATTTATTCTGATTTAACTGATAATTTATGCAAATTATATTGAAAAAAACTGACATATGAGAGAACATCAAGTTTACAATAGTTAATCTTTTGGAGGTGTTATATGGTATTTATAGCACCCTGCTGTCTTCTTATTTTCTTGAAAAGGCAAGAAATAGAAACTATAGTCATAGAAGATTCAAAAATAACACAGTGGAAAAGGAACCATATTTATTTATAACATTGGGTATCTGCTTTACAAGAAAATATTACCCTGAACAATGGGAAAACAAAGGGGTTTCTGGAAGTTAAGAGCTGTAAGGCAGGACACTCTAGGGCAGGGGTCCCCAACCCCCAGTCTGTGGACTGGTACCGGGCTGCAGCATGCCAGCAACCGGTCCGCACAAACAAGAAAGCCCTATCCATGGGATGCAGGCAGCACACAAAACCATGCACCCTCTGGTCCGTGGAAAAACCTTTCTCCACAGAACCGGTCACTGGTGCCCCAAAGGTTGGGGACCTCTACCTTAGGGATATGATTGCCTGACAACTTTAATGGAAACTAGAGATCTCCTTGTTCTGTAACTGGGCTTCTTCGAGTTCAGGAATCCAGAGAAGTCCCTTGTTAAGGAGATGGAAAATCAGGCATCTCTAATTGCAGATGGAATGTTGGGCTGCTTCCTGTGTAATTTCCTTGTTAGAGTTGACCTGGGACTGTACTATGAGCTGGTGAGTGAGGCTTCTATTCTTCAATTTAGATAGCCTTGTAGGAGGCTTTGTCTGAGACAGGAAAGATCAGTTTGGGTTTGATAGAATTAAGCAAAGAAAAGATTTGGATTTTATCCTGGTCATGTTCAAAAGAGGGAAAAAGGGTGCACCCTCTATTTTTTTCCTGTATTTGTTTTCTCTACCAATACATATCAGAGAATGAGATGAATCATCTGATAGTCTTTTTAATGCAGTTTTTCAATCACTGTATTCGACAGAAGAACTAGTGGATGAAACCAGACTAGTGGTTTCGCGTGAAAAGAAGGTATTTCACAAATGGTTAAAGCATCATAATCTGTGGCATCTAATCCTTGTTCTTGACAGATATGCACAGTCCTAAGCTAAATGATTGATTACGTGCCATCAAGCTGTTTTCAAATTTAACAAACACACAGATAAACTTTCTCCATTATGATCTTTCTCTAACTTGGTCTTTCAAGTCTTCCAACAGTGCATTCATTGTCACTACAACTGAATTCAGCCACCTTACTGCACGTCATCCTTTTTCTTCTCATTCCTCCCACCTTTCCCAACATTAGAGCTTTTTTCCAGAGAGCTGGATCTTCACATAATGTACTGTATCTAAAGTAAGATAATTTGAGCCTGGTCGTTTGGGTGTCAAATGAAAACTCTTCATGATCCATTTGTTTGTTTTCTTGGGTGACCATGGTGACCATGGTAATCTCAAAAGTCATCTCCAACAGCAACGTTCAAAGGCATCAATACTTTTTTTTTCTCCTGTTTCTTCAGTCACTTCTAGGGTTAGCGCTATTCAATGGCATCTTTAACATTTTTTTCACAAATAAAATTAGCTTTATTTTGTATACCATCACCAATAAATGTACAATGGCATTAAATGTATATCTATGAAGTCACAAACATTGCTTTCAAGTTGGCCCCCTATTAAAATTCTGCCATCACTGGACTTTTTTCAAGGCACCTCTGACTGCATCCTCTTGCTTTATACAACTGCACCCAGATTCTGCTATAAAACTCTAGCAAATACACTCATTTCACATGGTGATATACAAAAAGGCTATTTTGCAAAATGTTCCCTGGAATACATGGATGGATGGTGGCTATAGAATTTGTTAAATAAATATATATGTGGATATGGAAGTGACATTGGAAAGGACTAATGATCTGTGTGGTTCTAGTGAAAGAGCCAAGTATTCAGAGACAATTTAATAGTTTTGTATTTGTTTACACACTATTATTTTATCAGTGAATCAAACCAAACCCCAGGAAGTGAGTTACAGTTCTTTACGCTATCATTCACTTTCAAAGCAGTAGAAAAATATAAACTAGCTTTTTATATAACTTTTCTGTAGTCTTCTCAATCTGACTGTTTTTTATGTCTATCTCTTTTTTTCTCACATAGTAAATTATCAGTGGAAATGTCAGTTTTCAGTGAGTGGGCCAGAAGAACATCATTAAGTGCTCCTATTTTCTCAAATTCTTTGCAAAAAGTATTCTTCAAGGTCAGGCATTCATCTCTCACTTAACAACTTGGCTTGTTAAAATTGATTTTTTACATAAATGGAAGCATATTAGAAGTACCAACTTCATTTTCTTCCACTTCATTTCCTACAAGTAAGTGAATAAGTCCTTGATGAGGTGGCAGTTACTAAATGTCCTGTACTGAAATTATAGCAGATTATCCTTGAGTATCAATTTATAAGACAAAGTGGAACAGATGGATTTGTACTGTAAGATTTGGGTGCATGCAATGAATTGTCTTACATTAAGTGAAAACTAGAAATATGTGCATGCACACAACAGACGTCAGTAAGTTTCTGACATAAGATAATGCATGTATAGTCACAGGTAAGCTGAAAGTAAATCACAATCTAATGGAAAAATCACTAGATTAAGTTGAAATGTAAGGATTTGTATTTCAAACTGCCAATTGTTTCATATGCTGTCTGAAATATACTATTTTGAGTGGAGAGTAAACAGAAATGAAATCTCATGTGGAATAAACTAAGCCACTTTTAGATGTGCTTGTCAATAGGCAGGAAGATGATAGCCTAGAAACCATGGTTTATTGCAAGGTCACCAACACTCCACACATTCTTAGTCTCAACAGTAACTATCCATTGTCATACAAAAAGAGTTGCATCAGAACACTATATGGCAGAGGGAGAACCCACTGTAGCACTCGACAAGCTAAACAACTGTAGAGAAGGTACCTATATGAACAGTTCAGGCAGAAGGGATATCTACAAGCATTTATTACAAGATGCCTGTGCAACACAGAAGGAAGAGAAAGGAAGAAGGAAAGTATGGGACCAACTATATAGCACACCCCGCCAAACAGCAAAAACATTTCAGAAGCAGTAGAGTGCAGCTTCCGCGATCTGCAAGTGGGCATCGCATACCGCCCAGAGGCTACCATATAATGACAAACCATGCACCGCAAAGATTGCTTGGAAGTGGGAGATACTATTGGATCCACTGCATGGATTGCCAGTGTGACTATGTAGGACAGACGGAGAGGAAGCTAACTACCAGATTGCAAGAACACAAGCGAGCAGTCAAAGAGACCCAAACTCATTGGTAACCTCACATTGCAATGAACAAAGACATGCATTCAGTTTCACAGTTCCAAATGCTAAATATCTCATCAATATCTCAGTAGAGGGGGAAAAAAGGCTTTGGTTGAAATAATGCATTTTGTGTATAATTGTTCTGTGTGACTCCTGAAAATGTTGGAGTCATGATGAGACATCTTAAATTAGTGACACTGATCTCAGGATATGCATTCTCCCCAGGTCTAAAGTAATTGCCAATGTAATGTGGCAGTTTGAAAGCCAAATGTGCTGTATCAGCTTCAAATGTAATATTCTTGCTAGCATGAAGATTAATACTAAGAATCTCATCATTCATTCAATGATGGTTGCTATTCTGTAGGATAGCATTCTTCTAGATAACAATGCTAAAGCTAGAAATAGTGTAAAGAATTCAAACTTCTACTCTAAGTTATACTTGAAAACATTCTTGTTCTTTCTACTGCAACAGCTGGATCTTATTTAATGTTCCAGTGATTCCCTTTCCAGTTTTCTCTTGGCCAACACAAACAAAGGTTAATTTTATTTTTCATTTTACATGACATTATTTTCAAAATACATACTGGCAATAGTACAGCATATGTAATTTATCTCTTATATACTTCCTGCTTTGTAACTCCTCACATTCAGAGATATTTCATTCAGTAGCACACACAGATAATGAGTTTTTATGACTTATTATATCCTAGGAAGACAAAAATGGAAGCATGGGGTGAGTAAATTCAGCTATAAGTAGCAATTTTACAATTGCATGTGCATATATTGCTTCCTTTTCACACACATCCAACCCTTGGTTTTGTTTCATAATAATTCTTCTATGTCATTGGACAAAATCTCTATGTTTATTTTTATTTTATTTTTTTGTTTTCCTTGATCCAAGAAATTTTGATAGCACACTTTCAGAATAATAAGGGGCTAGTGTGGACTCACAATATTTTTACAACCATTGATTTTTGGGTGAACAACTGAACAACATGGAGACATGTATTCAGTATAATAGGGAGTAGAACAATTCTTCAAAATAACACCAAGATTCTGACATCTCGAAGTTTCAATTTCCTTCTGAATTTTCAAGTCTTTATTGCTGGCAAGGGGAATGTGGTCTATATTTCAGATATTAAAAGCAAAAATATTATTCTGAATCTTTCATTATCACCATGATATAATTCTATGTATGTTAATTTATTCACAGGACTTTAACCCCCTCCCCCAATTTTTATATAGCTCTCCAAAGTCTTCTTTAATCAAAAAACCATATTTCTGCCTTTTTATCTTATTCTTAGAATGCATGATCATTTCTTTTGCATTCCTGTGGTGTTTTTGAGTTTATATTATCAAAAGTGGCAGAAGATGCCTAGTATTGCTGGTTTAAGTTGACTTGCCAAACTGGTTATTCCTATCCTCTTTTGGCCTAAGGTTTGTATCTCTGTTTTTTATATCTACTTTTTTTGTTATTCTTTTTATATCTTTAATACTGTTGTTTTTATACGTGGTTTTATCTGTTTGCTGTGTGTCATCCAGAGTTGTAAGATGGCTGGCTATATAAGTTTGATTAATTAATTAATTAATTAAATTAAATTTAAAAAGACCTTTTTTCATCTCTCTAAAGTTTCTTAGAGTTGCTTATTCTGAACAAGCTCAACAGCAAGAATTCTCTATTAATGCCTCTCTTCTGGATTTAATTAGAATGAGAAACCAGAAAAACTGCAGGGATGCTACCAAGTGAAAAAGAGAATAATCCTACATAACTCATGGACACCATGCAGGTAAATAAGCACACCACATATCAGCCATAACAATTTCATGACCATTATTAAATATAAATATGCAAAAAATGTAATTGTTGCATATCTTATTTCCCTTCTGTTAATGATCAACAATAAAAAAAATGAAACCCGCAAAATGGGGTAGATGGAGAAATTATGTGCCTTACTATGGAACTTAACAAGTAGAAATCTCTGAGGTTTGGCTATGTGAATTGGTTATTACCCACATATTAAAGCTCAGAAAGCTTTTGTCATTCTGTTGAGAGTCCAGATTCAATGTATTCCTTATTCTAACCACTCAATTGTCATTTTTTTTCTTGTCCCAATTTGTACCACTATGTAGAAAAGGTAGATAGGCAAATTGAAGCTGTTATGTCCTCTTCAATTTGATCATGTTTATTGGGTATTTCATTTCTATCCACCAGACTGTTTTCTTCATGGTGAAGGAATCATCTACATTCACCTCTATGTTGCTGCCATTATGAACATAAAAGGGACTGTCTAATTTCTCACAGTATAGCTTCTAGTGGCTTTGGAAAGCTCACTGCCCATTTCTCTCTCTTTCTCTTTCTCTCTTTCTCTCTCTCTCATTCTCATTCTCCTTGCCTGTTTTGCTAGTACACTTTTTAAATGTGCCCTGAAACATCAAGCTTGTTATTCTTGTTGATAACTGAACTAAATAGCATATGTGCTTGTTCTGGTCAGAATACAGAGATTAATTGTGAGTATGTTGGATGAAAATTAACTGTTATTGTTTGGGGATATGAACTGAGCAGCAGCAACTGCAAGAAAAAAAATGGAAGATGCCTACCCCATCAATTTCCTGACAGTACAATCAGTTATGTGGATTAATATGCCACAAATACACTTAAAGCCCAGAGGTTTTTTTTAATATTTATATCTCCTATCTTGTTAGTTTTATAAGTAGTTCAAAGCAGTGAACACACCTAATACTCCTTCCTTATTTATTTTTTCCCACAACAAGAAGATTGTGAGGTGAATAGAGCCAAGAGAGAGTGACTAGTCCCACCCAGGTCATCCAAGCATGTCCTTGCTCTTCTGTGCAAGCAAGGATTTCTAATCTAGAGACTATGTTATATGTCAACACTGCTTATAACCTTAATGTTATAATACCATTGCTCACATTCCACCAATTTGAAAGTATACACATTTAGGATGAAAAAAAATCTCAGGAAATTTAAAACTTTAAGAAATGTAAATTTAAATATTACATTAATATAAAACTAACAAAACAAGTAATACCAGGTAATACAATTTCAGAGGTGGGGAAAGTGTTTAAAATAGGATCACTGCCCACCAGTGATCTATGTTTCATCATGGTGTCATTCAAAGTGAAGAAAGCCCATCACCTTGAGTTACATTTCAAGGCATCATCCTGCATGCTTATTCCTGATTGAAATCAAGGAGACTTTGCTTTTCTCTGCATTTTGATAAATCTTTTTAGACCATTTTTTGAGGGGGAGGAGAAGTTCCAGGGAAGGCATGGTGAACTGAAGATATCTCCATGAAAGTGAAGCCCCCACCTGCAGCAAAAACCAAAGAACTGGTAAGTAAACTGTTTCTTAAGAAACTTTCTAGATAAGTAGAGGATAAGAGAGCCGTATTCCATGGGATTGAATGCCAGGAAATGAAGGGATTAGCCACTGGCTTGCAACCATGGTAGAGTCCTTTAAAGGTCACTAAGTTTGCAAGTCTTACGTTCTAAACAGAAAATGCCCATTAGCCATCTTAAGTGGAATGGGACAACTTGCCATAGCCAACTCACTGAAGCCAGCTCGCCACGGCCAACTCACCATGGCCAACTCACTACAGGACAACTCTCCACAGCCAATTGGCTATGGGACAACTTAACAATTCTATTTAATTATTTAAAATAAATAAAAAAATATTTTATTTTTTGCCATTCACATTTTATTCTGCTCCTCCTCTTGTATCCTTTCTTTAATGATTCTATTCCGCTATTTCTTTGATATTAGTGTAACTCTTTTCCTGCAGTGAGTTATCCTGTGGCAAGTTGGTCATGGCAAGTTGGCTATGGTGAATTGTCATAGATCCATCTTAAGAGTCTATCAACCATCATTAGAGACCTTCAGAGTGGCAAGTTTGAAAAGTTACCAGGTGAGTTTAATTTCAACTATGAACAAAAGAAAAAATTGATTAAATGGATAAGGACCTAAAGTATTTGAAATAAACCACAAGAAACTAAATAAGATTTTAACCTAAGAAAGCTACACATGTATTAAGGAGCTTGTTAAATTTGGAATATTGACTTTTACTATGATTTTGGAAATAATTATAACAATTAAATATTTACTAGTTATTTACTAGTTAGAGTTATTTTAGTTACCTTGATTTAGAACAAAGATAAATGATTTTATGATTTTAGAAACTAACCTCTAATTGGGACTAAACATTCTAAATAGAAGGGAAAAAGAAATACAACTAACCTTTGATGTCAGTCAACTGGCACTTAAAAATGATACAAAATATCATAATATTAGAAATTTTAAAGGAGATCTTTGAAGAATGGAGCCAGAAATTAGTAACTACAATATGAACAGTATCAGTAATGATGTCTGATTCAATGGATAGATTATGTCCAAAAGACTTCAATGAATTAATGACAGATATAGA
Organism: Azemiops feae; assembly: GCA_023970755.1. Taxonomy (NCBI): domain Eukaryota; kingdom Metazoa; phylum Chordata; class Lepidosauria; order Squamata; family Viperidae; genus Azemiops; species Azemiops feae. The sequence continues at coordinate 127,215 of JALGBA010002323.1, read as the reverse complement.
ACATATTTTGTCTGAAAAAACGAAGTATCAAAAATGGAACTATAAATGACAGGCCAAGACAGTGTTTTGGAAAAGGATTAAATATACAAAAGAATGTGTCTGACGTTTTAACAATTAAAGAGGAAACAGAAATAACAAAGAGAATGACCTGAAAAATATTTTCTTATTGGATCTACAAAATAGGGTTGTTAAACTCTTAAAGAAGTCTGTGCAATGGAATAAAAAAGAATTGAAGAGAAATCAAACCTTATGACAATATTTGAATGAACTAAAGATTAAGATTGTTAGAAGTAAAAAGAAGGAATACAAAAATGATTTATTTGATCGAGCTTAAAATAAGATATTTATAGGCTTTTTGTTAAAACTAGGATTGAAAAGTTGATATTTTATAGATTTGCTAATAGATAAGGGATGAGATATGAGATCAAGAGATATCTGTTGGCAATCTTATAGTAGGTGAATTTGTCTGTACCTGTAATGAAGATTGGAAGTCACTTCTTTATATATTTATTTTCTTTTTCTTTAGCACAATCTTTTTTCACCTTTCACTTTTTTTTTTTGCATTCATTATTCTTTCTTACTGCTCTTTCTTTTTTAAGTTTGTACTAGTTTTTACTATTGTAATTAAAATCCTTAAGTAATAAAAATATGTGGAAAAAGCTATTTGGGAGATAGGATGTGGTGCCATGTACTGCTAAGGATAGAGGGGGGAAATTGTTTTAGTGAGGGGGAGATAAGAACCATGCTTGGCCTTTAGGCAGTATTCAAATAGAGATGGTCCAATAAGAAACAATAAGTGGCTCGACCAAAACAAAATGGTATTTAATGATTACATTTAATTTAAATAATATATTTAGTGTCATTATTTCTCATGTATTTAACAATGCTTCCTTCCTAGCACATTACACATTCCAATTTTGTAGTAACCACATGCATGAAGGACTTGTCTATTTTTAAGCTATCATATGACTCTGGTACTTCGGATTATGTTTCTCTAAAATACGGAACATGAATTTCCAGTGTCTATATTTCACAGCTCATTTCTCACTCTCTAAACATCACAAATCTTCTTAATTCTGTGAGATTTATGCTTGCAATTATCTAAATAACTAAGCTGCTTATGGATTTAGCTTGAAGCCTGCAAAATTAAATTAAATCAACCTACTTGTAGTGACCCTCTGTTGCAAGATACTCATCTGAACTTTATAACTTAGGTGTCCAATCAATACTTTCTAGAATTCTTAGGCTGGTATCACTTTTATTGCTATGGCACTCAAAACCTTATGGAAACTGGACTAAAGCCTCACAGTGAATGAAAATGATGCTGTCCTTTCTCTGATTGGTGAATATTGTTTAATAGCACAAAAGTGAAAAAAGAAAAAGAAAAAGCAGTTACTACTAAGCAACTGGCAACAAAGGACCCGTGGATTTCTTTTTGTTTCATAGATATGAGTGCATATTTTCAGTTTTAACAGTTCAAATTCCTTGTTTGGGATAGAAGAGAAACCCAAATCACAGTTCTAACTCTTGTATTTTTTCCTAAGTTTCAGATTTAGTTACTTTCTCAACAAGCAACAAAGGATTACATCTGATTATTGTGTTTGTGCACTATGAATTTTATATGTAGAATTTATATATGTGCCCCAAGTGGTGAATACAAACAGCTAGTGTTGATAACTAAGGGTTTGGCCTCCTTTGGAAATGTCAACTTTCCAACTCAATGGGAAAGGCATCTTTAGACATCTTCTGCTGGAAGCATTCCCAGGTGGCACTCTGGGCAACTGAGATATAAAAGAGAATGTTCCAGACTGACACTTGGATTGAAATACTATAACTTAAAAAGCACTCAGTTATGGGGGGGGGAACCCCATGGTCATATGCTACCTGGCAGCCTGTCTCCAGGGTGAGTAGGTTTAAAAATAGAACCACTTATTTTTACATTTTTGCAGGTTTGAGAGACTTCAAGGGAAAATCAGGTGCCATATTTAATGGGCCCATGGCCCAACAGGGAGTCAAAAGCAAATTTAAGGGGAAATGAATCACATTTGCTTTGATTTTGCAAGAATCATAATATTGCTTCAGCTGTTAATGTTGGATTGGGCTGTCATGCATTGCAAGCACCAGAGCTTTCCTTCAATAATTGTTGTGCTCATAGCAATGGCTCTTTCAAGGCTCCAACCTGCACCATGTGCCATGTGAGATGATCTGGCCAGGATCGAAGCTGTGTTGCTTCATCTCACCTTATATCCCTAGTAAGGATGGTGCTTATATCCCTAGTAAGAATGGTTCATTTTGAACTGCATGACTATTGCTTGGACTCCGATTTCCTGCATCTGGAACCTAGCATGATCTGCACCATGATTAAGGAACCCGGATTCAAATCCCCACTCAGTACTGGAGCTCAATAAATGTCTTTGAACTAGTCACTTTGTCATGGCCAGGCTGTTTTACAACGTTCTTTTTATGGGGATAAAATGAATGGAGCCAAAAGCCAAACCAATATATTTTAAAATAGGCAAATAAACCAACAATAACATAAAACAAAGATAAATTATCTTCTATCATCTAGATTAACAGATAAAAACCTCTACTAGTCATTCAACTGATTTTTAATTCCAAGACCATCTGGTAATAATAATAGCATTTGAACTATGTTTACATTCTTATGAACTATGAGCAGTTTATAGCTGATTTTTAGCTAATTTCATTCCTAAGCATACTTGACAGTAAACTAAGCTTGCGTATACCTGAACAATTAATATGCCTGATCAGTTAATCTCATTAAGTTTGCTCAGAATATTTTGGTTTCAAATAAAGTAAAGAAACATATAAGGCAAAACAAAAATTGGCTTCAAATGAGCATAAATGACCATGAGCATAAGTGACCATGGACCATAGAACTAACAAAACCAATTCTGTTGGAAACATCAGAAGTCAAATGTCAGTAGTAAACCAGTCACAGTTTTTATTCATTTAAGTTGTGATGCTCTTCTTTGGAAATATTGCCTGGAAACTGCAGTAACAATGCAATATGTGGATTGCACAGCCCACGCGAAAGCATTGCTCTTTACAATCTGTGTGGTCATCTTCTCTAATTGTTACTGGAAAGTATGACAATATTTTCCTGCTCTCCTCCTCAAAAACATTGCATGATTTCAGTGTACAATATACTCATTGATGTCAACATAGCTATTGCTGGAGCTTGTAAAAGAAGAAGGGAAAAAAAATCCCCTACTCTAATAATGAAATGTTATTTTGAACAATTCAGTAACAAATTAATGCCAGATTTGATTTAACTTTTGCCAATGAACTTTTTAGAAAGAGAACACCCGTCAAATTCCCACCAGTAAAATGCAATACACATCTTTCTTTTTTGCCAAAGCATTTAACTGAAAAGTTTCAGAACAATCCCTTTTATATATACAATTTTCTGTGGATTAATTTTTTTTAAGGAAACATCTGTCGGCTAACAGTTTAAAATTAAAAGGGAAACAGCTGTGCTTTATTAGTAATTTTTCTCTCACCCATCTCTCCTCCTTTACCAAAAACTTCATATTATAAGCCAAAGTTATTCTTGGGGAAAAAGAATAGCGCTGGTGATGGGAAGACAGCTTACTTGTCTTTTCTAGAGCAATGCTATGAATTAACTTTGGCTACGGATCCATAAAGTTATCAGAGCAATTAATTTCAAAATCATAGCTATCAATCTGTTGGACTAAACAACAGAGACAAAAGTATCAGAAATCTATATACTTTCAGGAATACTTATTCCTGAACATAAAGGAACACAGAAAGAAGCATTCAAAATGCTACCTTTATTGTTAACTTAGAAGTAGGAATAGAAATCCTTTCTGAATATAGGCCTCCAACAATGTTTCATGCAATGAAGAATACATAGGGCCATGTAGATTGAACTGTCTCCTCATGTACATGCAAATTCTTTTTTAATGTAACCAGATTGGTATATTTTATTTTTATTGGCAGCCTCTTTCTATGAAAAGAAATTTGAGCAAATCCTGTAAGTATGGGACATTAAAAAGAGAAAACCTACTAGGTTCTAGTATCAAGGATCAAATTCATAATATTGTCTGTTGCATAATATGCGCATGCCTTGCTTACCACTAAGCAAATGTATTTTTATCAACTTGTATGGTTGACTAGCTTATGGTTCAGTGTGTTATTTGAAGGGAGCCATTGGGATCACATAAAATGGCCAAGTGTTCACTTTTAATAGAAGATAATCTGAAAGCATCCAGTTTTGAACTGCTCAGTTGGCTCAAGCATAATTTATAAAGATTCATAATAAGAACAGGATGATCGTGAATGGTTTAAATCTGGGTAAGACACAACCTAGATCATTTAAATTTACCCTTCCCCGATACAAGATAATACTGTACATATAAATAGTAATACTATTTAGTAATACTATTACTATATAAATAGTAATGATTTCTAGCTTTATATCCCTATATAAACACAAGCATATGCTTTTTCTTTCCCAAATGGTATTATCTTATTGATGAGGATGAGGGTGCATAAGAGATCATGCTAATTTAGAGCTAACTTTTCAGATATATGAATTTGGCTACAAATTATTCTTAAACAGTATTCAAGAAAAGTTGCAATAGCTCAAACTTACTGTATATTTTGACCAATGTTTATCATTCAACTTCTCATTTTTTGTTGAACATTTGAGAGGGTAAAAACTTAACATTTCTCCACTGTTTTGCCCTGCCCTAAGATCTGAGCCTTCAATAGCAATAAAATGTGTCCTGTCTCATCTTTTGTCCTAATTTGTTCGTAACTGTTTCATATACTCATTGATTGGTAGTTAGGAAAACTTTGGAAAGAAATCAGATATATGATTACTGACAAAACTGAGCTGATAGCATCTATCTGACCTTTGATGAACTTGAAAAGCTAAGCAGTATATGTGTAGAGAGTAAGCAAGATAATATTGATGGAAATTTGCAAGTACCATTAGGTAAGCAAGAATATTGAAACATTTCTAAGTCCAGAGCAGTGAGATAACATTTGAAAGTGGGCTCAGGAAAAGTATAAGAAGAGTGAGGAGGTACAGGCAAGATTCTATTACTATAGCCAATCTCAATAAACATATTTTTTGTTTCCCTATAGCACGGGTGTCAAACTCGGTGCGTCACGTGAAGTGTTGCGACGTGTCACGACTTTTTTTGCATTGCCAGAGCTGGGGTGGGCGTGGCCTCCGTATGATGCAACTGGCCCGTGGGCCGGCAGTTTGACACCCCTGCCCTATAGCATTGATTTATCTAGTCTGGTTTACCTGGTAGGGCTCATAATATGTTAGAAAGGAAACTACGTCTCCTACAACTACATGTGTACTATTGCCAAGAAAACAAAGGAGTTGAATTTGACTTGAGGAAGATATCATATTTTATTCTTGAGAACAAACAAGAATAACAAACAAAATTCTGTTGTAGACAGAATTCTCAAATTCTTGGGAATTTGACTAATAAAGATCTGTATGGATAATTTTAGAGGATTTTAAATCCGCTGTGGGAAAGTTGCGCTTGAGGTCTCAGTGTCTTGTATTGCCTTGCCTTTATTATATTGTATTTTTTAATATTTGTATTGTACTGCATTTTTTAAAATATATTGTTAGCCATCTAAAGTCATTAGGTTGTGATGGGTGGTCTTATAAATTCTCAAACAAATGAATGTAACTGCTACATTCCAAACCTCAGTCCATTTACTAACTGCTGGGATATTGCTACATAAGGGCAATCTGAACAAAAAAGTATTCAATCTATGTTTTTGCTTATTCCTCGTGGACATTTCCATTGAAATTTAAGAGAGCCTGCAAAACATCTGTGCATAGAAGGAAAAATTCCCAAGTGAATTATAATCTTGTTTCAAATAAAACCTTGCATGTAAATTAGCAATGATGGCATATCATTTATAGATAATTTATAGTAAGATCAGGTAAGGAAACACAAAGGTAAAAAAGATTTTAAGGAATTGAATATTGTCCCATTCTGTGACACTCAGAATGCTGTGTTTTTACTAAAATAGTTTGTTTCTGTAGCTGAGTTTCTCAGTTCTGATTGCATTAGCTCCATGATATTCTGACTGCAATAGCTACATGGATAGCTCTTTCCTATCACCTATCCTTCTAAATGAAATGTTAGAGACTGAATATGGAACTATTTAGATAAAACACAATTATTAGTATTGAAGAATGGAAATTTATTTATATATGTATTTATTTATCATATTTATATGACAAATATGAAATGAAACATTTGAAATCCTAGAACCAGCTTCCCAGTTTCCAAAGTCTTGAAGGCAGCCCCCTTTTGTAACAGAAAGACAAAAATAGGAAATTAATGAAAAGCAGTCACATTAGCAGTATTTAACAGATATAATTGAAATTAATTTAAATTTTATTTTGCAATTTTACAGTTTTTTATTTTATTCAAAAACATTCAAACACAAAAAAGAAAAAATACAAAAACAAAACAAAACTAAACAAGACTACACAAAAAAACGAGTGCAGAGAAAGAAAAAAACAAAATAAACATACACATAACTTGTTCCCCCTAGTTGGATAGTGATAAATATATTTCAAAAATAATAACTCTTAAATTTCATTTTGTGATAGAAAACTTACTGTATATTTGGGGTCATGACCTAATATGACGTTTCTCTCTTTTTCTATAAAGGCTTAAAGAAAGATGGATTTATATATCATTTTGATACATTCATATATCTCTCCCCACAATGCTGGTGAGTGTTAGGACTTAGATAGCTCCTAAAACTAATGCACTCATAATTATCTAAAGTATAATAGTCAATTAGTTCAATTCTCAGTACAATAGAGGTTTGTATCCACAGATCTGGTAATATGTATCTGATAATTCCCAATAAGGATGAAACTGGTCATATACTGCCTCCTGGTGATCAGTTAAGATCAGATATTCTTAACTGCAATGTCTTCACTTTGTCCTATATAAAACCACTGTTTTTACAGAACTGAAATGTGGAGTTTCTTTGCATGATAAGTTGGGCTAAAACTCTACCCCTTTGTTAAACACTGGCCAGTATTAAGAACAGGAAAAATAGTGCTACTTAAGAATCATTCATCTTTAAGGGATCCTTAATATGGGCAGCATTTCCATGATTACTTAGAAATTCTGAACTTTGTTAATGCTATAAATTATATTGGAAGAATCTTGAATATTACTACTATGGCCAATCATATTAAATTTCAGCTTTTTGAAATTCATCCATAAAACAGAGTACTAATAACAAAAAGAAGATAGTAACTGTTCTCCATTTATTGGCACATCAACATGGATCTTAGTCTTCTTCTTTACTTCCAATTTTACTCCTTCCTTCCTTCCTTCCTTCCTTCCTTCCTTCCTTCCTTCCTTCCTTCCTTCCTTCCTCCTGAAAGAAAAAAAGATAAAAATTCAGCATGAGCGAGCTTTTGTTTGTTTCATCCAAAATTCAGTTGCGCTGATTAGGCATTTGATAAAAATATCTATCAATTCATTCTGAAGGTTTAGGATGATTTCTTGCATTCTCTACCCTGCTTGAAGCCTATCTTAATAAATATATCCTTGGATATTTCTGTAAAGGTATGTCTATGCTTCTGCCACATCAAATACCACTGTCTGCTGGCAGTTGAACAGGTTTATTTCCAGTTCAGGTGCTGCATATTCCAAGTTGCATTGAACACAAAGTTCCATTTTATAATATTAAAGCTTTGGAGACTGGAGGGTAATGTGATTTCCCACTGATGGGACTTCAAACATCACTTTGTTTCCCAAGTCTTGGCCTCTTCTCAAACTCCCTCCTCCCATTGTTATTGTGTTTCCCAGGTATTATGGCATAAAATCATGAATGGAATGCAAGAAGTTGGAATGCCAATTTTTGCAATTCAAGTTTTCAATTGCTTTTTTTTTTTTTTTTTTTTGCAAATGTATTTTTTCTGTTGAAGAGAATATTGTTTGGCTTGTATGTTCTAGTCTCCTGAGGCTGGCAATAGAAGAGTGCAGTTTACTTTCCAATTGCATTTGAGGGTTTGAGAAGTGGAACTTGTGGTTTGGAGTACTTTTAGTTTTGATTAATACTCTGAGTCTTTCAAAGAAGATGGGGGTACAGATTAGTAATTCATTATCTTTTTATATTGATTTGCAAGCACTTTTGCTGTTGCTCAAATTAGATTGGTTAAATCAAAACAGACATTTTCAACAAACGTTGACTTCAGAATATTTTAGTGCGGTTTTCTAAACAGTTTGGTTTTTTTTATAGTTCTGAAACTAATATTTTCTTTTAGTGATAGAGGTTCATGAATTGTTTAGTTGTTTGTGCTGAATTAGGAGCTATCACTCCCTCCATTCAGAAATGGTCTGACAATATAGAGAATGAAAAAGAGAGAAATAAAATAAGAGAAAGAGAGAGAAACACTAAAAAACATTTAGCATTTAATGAAGAATTACTTTCTACTTTTGAGAAAACAGTGAATGTGAAATCTGTAATATATAAAAATATGTAAATTTTCAAAATACACAAAGGACAAATGCCAATTCTCAGTACATTTGCTTTCAAACCATTTTGAATATCTTTTCCTGTGGGTTTGCAAAAGAAAAAGTTCTCTGGTACTATAAAAAGAAAAAAAATGTTATGACTTTTCTTAGAATTGGAACCTAACATTTGAACCTTAAAAAAATAACTTTGTCTTAACAAGGCAGACTATAATATTTAATTCTTCTTTTGTTTTTAGAATAATAACATTCCATACATCTGGTGATACATATAATGAGGAGTAGGAGCTGTGCAGTTCTTTAAATTTGAGGAGGAGAAAAGTGCTTTGGAGCATACCAGGATACAAATGAGGCACCTCTTTGTACATCCTTAAATTAGCTGCACCTTTTCCAAGATTTGCACTGCTAATCTCTAGAGATGATAGATTAGATCCCAGGGCAGAACAGTTACAAACAAGGTTTATGTCATCTAAGATACCTTTCGGCTTTCAAATTCAAAGCACTGAACATTCCTAATTAGGGTTCAGAATAATTAAAGAGACATGTTTTTTTCACACCACATGCATTATATTATGGAGGTGGTTTATGTAATGTATTGAGTTAATTTTGTGAAGCAGGTTGCTGGGATTTGTGTAGGAATGGTTAGCAGACCATGTGGCTTGCCAGCCAGACTTGCTGTCTACAAGACTGTTTAGTATGCATTTGAGCGGCAGAATACTGTGCTCTCATTGGCTGATGCCGCCCAGAGCTGAATGTATAAATAGGGGTGGAGCAATGTTTGTTAGTTTCTGTTTTGACCTTCAATAAAGAAGTACTTGTTTCTATTGCTGCCTCTTCAATGCTGAACCAAGCAGAAAACAGAACATTGGCGACGAAGGTGTGATCGTGCTGCCACAATTCGAAGAGCTGAGTCACTACGGGGGTCAGGCCTAGTGAGCGCTTGGTTGGAATGGCGTTCCACTCCCCCCCCCACTCTATCCTGCCAGTACGGAAATGCTGGAGGAGAGTGCTTCCAAGGCTTCGCCCTGGAAGTCCCACGGAAGCCTGCGCAGCACGAGGCATTGAAAAGGCCGCGAAGAACTCACCATGGCGAAGATCAGGAAACTCTCCAAATTATACGTCGCTCATCCAGAAAGATGGAGCTCCTACGTCACGAGAGTTGAAAATTACCTTCGGGTAAACCAAGTTCGAGATGACGGATTGAAGGCCACGACGCTCCTGTGTGTTTGTGGTCAAGAAACTTTCAATATCGCAGAGAACTTGGTTGCACCAGCGCCGCTTGAGTCCATTGCGTACTCAGAACTGAAGAAGATGCTCAAAGAACATTTTGAGCCCAAGCTCACGGTCATCGCTTGGCGGCACGCCTTCGAACGGCGAGACCAATGCCCTGGCGAGTCCGCCGCTGAATTCGTAGCCACCCTTTGTCAAGCAGCCCGGCTATGCGAATTCAAAGACCTTGAGGAAAGACTGCAGGACCATTTAGTTTGTGGTCTAAGGAGTTGGGAGCTGCAACGGAAGATCTTTGCAAAAGAGACTATTTCATTTCAAGATGCGTTGAGGGAAATCACAGCCGAAGAAGCAGCAGGTGGAGCTGTTAAGGCCTTGCGGCTCTTCAAGAATCCTCCTTGCACAGAGACCGTCCACCAAGAGGACGCCGAGCGAGTCAAAGACTCCGAATTGGACCACGAAGTCAATCGGTTACAGCAACCTCCAGAAAGAAGGCCTCAACGACAAGTTGACAAGGCGGTTTCCTTCTCTCGATGCATCGGGTGCGGAAGCTGTCACAAATGGGCTGTCAGTTCCGCACAGCAACTTGCCGGGCATGTGGCAAGCAAGGCCACATCGCTGCCGTTTGTTTGGGTCGCAGGAAAGAACATTCCTCAGAAGAGTTGCCTCAGAAAGGTACTGGGGTCCCCAGTCAAAACAGGGTGGGCTTTTGCACGAGTAGAAGGAGTGTGTTTAGGACAGGCACCCATCACCCACTCAAGGAGAAGTTACACCTCAAAGTCAAGCTGCAAGGGGTTCCTTCTGACATAGAGTTGGACATGGGTTCAGCTCTATCGATAATCTCCCAAAGGACACTTCAGCAGATTTGTAGTTGAAGCGGCAAACGAGTTAAGCTCAGGCCGTCGAACCTCATTTTAACCGACTTCCAAAATTCCCGGGTAAATGTCAAGGGGGAGGCCACACTCGGAGTGCAGTTCAGGAATTTCGAGGGTCCCTTGGAAGTCGTAGTTGTTGAGGGCAACCGCACTAGCCTAATTGGACTCGATTGGTTTGATGCTTTGGGAATTCGAGTGACTGGGTTAAATAGCTTGCAAACGTCGAGCCTCTCGGTGGTGTGTAAAGAGTTTGCTGATGTCTTCAGCTCAGAGTTAGGGGCATACAAATGGCCTCCAATTGCACTACGGTTAGATCCTTCAATAGAACCGATAAGGATTAAGCCTCGTTGGGTGCCTTTTGCCCTAAAGCAGAGAATCAATGCAGAGCTGGACAAGCTGTTGCAACAAGGCATTCTAGAGCCAGTAGATAGCAGTCCATGGGAAACTCCCATTGTCACGCCACTTAAGGCCAATGGAGAAGTCCGCATTTGTGCCGACTATAAATGCACGTTAAACAAAACTCTCCAGCAGCACTCCTATCCGGTGCCTGTAGTCAGCCACATTTTGGCATCTCTACAGGGAGGTCGCATTTTCGCCAAATTAGATTTGGCCCAGGGCTATCAGCAGCAGCTGGTGGATGACGCCACGGCGGAGGCCCAAACCATTGTGACTCACCGGGAAGTCTTCAGGGTGCGACGGTTACAGTTCAGGGTTAATGTAGCCCCTGGCATTTTTCAGAGCGTAATGGAGCACACGCTCCGCAACATTTCGGGTGTATGCCCATATTTTGATGATATCCTCATAGCTGGGGAATCAGTCGAAAATCTCACTGACAGGCTCCGGGCTGTCTTGCGGCGTTTCCCTGAAGCGGGGCTGAAGCTCAAACAGGAGAAATGCAAAATTGGAGTCACTTCCACAGAATTCCTGGGGTTTCGTATAGATGCCGAAGGCATTCATCCTGCTGAATCCAAGCTTAAAGCAATTCAGCAGGCACCCAGTCCCAAGATGAAGGGAGAGCTTCAGGCCTTCCTGGGATTCCTTAATTTCTATCATGCTTTCCTCCCCCACAAGGCCGCAGTGGCAGAGCCGTTAAACTGGCTCTTGGACAAGAAGGCCCCATGGAAGTGGACGAGTGTCCACGAGAGGAGTTTTGCAGCAGTTAAAGCATTGCTGTCATCTAATGCGGTGTTGGCTCATTTCAATGATCAGTTGCCAGTCTGCATCGCGTGTGATGCATCCCCGTATGGGATCGGAGCTGTGTTAAGCCATCTTAGAGCTGGTGGGGCACAAGTCCCTATAGCCTATTACTCTAGGACTCTTTCTGCAGCAGAACAGAATTACGCGCAAATAGATAGGGAGGCATTGGCCTTTGTGGCTGGCATAAAAAAGTTTCATGACTTTTTGTATGGCCGCCATTTCACGGTCTTCACTGACCATAAGCCACTTTTGGGGTTGTTCACTACGAACAAGCAGATACCCCAGATCATCTTTCCTAGAATGTTGAGGTGGTCAATATTTCTATCTGCTTATGACTATTGTCTGGTTCACAAACCGGGTAAAGAAATGGGCCATGCAGATGGCCTTAGTAGGTTGCCTCTACAGCTATTGGAGTCAGATCCTGCTCCAGTCAACCACATCCTGGCTATCCAGGATTTGCTGGAGTCTCCCCTTAATGCAGGGGATGTTGCTGCAGAAACAGCTTCTGACAACACGTTGAGCCACGTGTTGAATTGTGTGCTCACAGGATGGCCGGAAATGTGTCCTGGCCCTAACTTCCAGAGTTTTTGGAAAAGGAAGCATGAGTTATCCACCTTTAAGGGTTGTATTCTGTGGGGCAGTAGGGTAGTAATCTCGACCTCGTTGAGGACTAGAATCCTTGATTCTCTGCATGAGGGACACCCGGGAATAGTCCGGATGAAGGCACTCGCCCACAGCTACCTTTGGTGGCCTGGGCTCAATAAAGATATCGAGGCGCAGGTCCACAGGTGCCTCATTTGTCAGCAATCAAGGCCAGAGATGCCACATGCCCCGGTCCACAGATGGGAAACAACACAAGCCCCATGGTTCCGGATTCATATTGATTTTGCAGGCCCCTTTCAGGGGCAACTTTTCCTCATTGTTGTAGACAGTCACTCCAAGTGGCTAGAGGTTGTTCCAGTGTCCACTATAACTACTGCCAGGACCATCCAGGTTCTGTGCAGCATCTTTGCAATGCATGGGCTCCCAGATGTCATAGTCTCGGACAATGGGGCTCAATTTACTTCTGCAGAGTTTCAGTCCTTTTTAAGGGTGAATATGATTAGGCATGCCACTTCGGCTCCTTTTCATCTGGCCTCTAACGGCCAAGCGGAACGCATGGTTAGAACAACCAAGGAATCCTTGAAGAGGATCACCACTGGCAATTGGCATCACAGGTTGGCAGATTTCCTACTCTGCCAATGCACAACGCCCTGCACTTCTACAGGCAAGAGCCCAGCTGAATTAAGATGGGGACGCCGTCTGATCACAAAGCTGGATCGCTTACATCCAGACAGGGTTGCTTCACAAGTGCCGCAGCCTAAGACACCGAGGCACTTGCAAGTGGACGATCCGGTTTGGGTGCGCAACTATGGACAAGGGGCACTGTGGGTGGTAGCTGTGGTTTGCAAGGTGTCAGGGCCGCTCTCATACGAAGTGGCCCTGGAAGATGGTTGTGTGCTCCGCAGGCACATTGACCAGCTGCGTTGGAGGTTACCACGCCACTCTTCCGCTCCTGGCTCTGCTCTTGGGGGGGAGGAGGAACACAATTGGGATCGTGCTTCAGAGTCTCTCAGCGAAAACAAGACCTTGCAATTGCCGAATGGGGTTTTTGCCAACGAGGCTGCTCCTAACTCAGACACTGTGCCCATGGGACATTGCTCTCAATCGGCTTTTCATGCCGATCTGGTGAATTCTACGCCACCACAGAACTCTGGTTCAGGCCTACCGGAACAGGCCAGCCAAAGGGAAATGGACACAGGCTTGGATCTACCGGAACAGGCCAGCCTTCACGAATCGGCTCTACCCGTGTCGGACGGGTCACACAGCCCCGGTCTGCCAAGCCTGGCAGGCGAGCTTGCAGATCGGGAGCTAGCAGCAGCTCCGAGACGTTCGGAGCGGGTGAAAGGCCCACAAAAATATTTAAAGGACTACGTGAGGTTTTTGTCATTGCAAATTTAAAATGCTTATGTATTTTTGGTGCAAACTTAAATGCTCATGTATTGTTCTTGAAATGTGAATGCTTATGTGTTTTCTTACAAACTGAAATGCTTAAGTATTCTTGATACTGAACAGAGTAATGTCAGACTTATGTACCACTGAGTGCCAGTGTGCCTTTTGAATGTGTATAATCTTTGACAATAAACAATGCTTTGTAAGTGTCAAAGAGCCAGGGGGAGGGGTGTAATGTATTGAGTTAATTTTGTAAAGCAGGTTGCTGGGATTTGTGTAGGAACGGTTAGCAGACCACGTGGCCTGCCAGCCAGACTTGCTGTCTACAAGACTGTTTACTATGCATTTGAGCGGGAGAATACTGTGCTCTCATTGGCTGACCCCGCCCAGAGCTGAATGTATAAATAGGGATGGAGCAATGTTTGTTAGTTTCTGTTTTGACCTTCAATAAAGAAGTACTTGTTTCTATTGCTGCCTCTTCAATGCTGAAGCAAGCAGAAAACAGAACAGTTTAGTCTCAATTTATATACTTCAGTATGAGCTATTTGGCAGTACTATGACCTGAGATTTATGGTTTACTCTAAAGATGTGTGGAGACCACATGATTCAGTGGAGGGACTGAATCTCCTATTGGTTGCTCTAAAGCTGATTCAGTCCTATTTGAAATAGGAATGAATGGATTACAGTTCTTTTCAGGCACATCCAGTAAGGCCATAGCTGGAAGGAATAACTGAGTGGGCAAATCTGCTCAGGATTTTGCTGATAGTAAGCATTCTAAACAGAGCACAAGCTGTTTCTATTTCTGCTCTTAGGAGTTCTAAAATTGGAGTGTATTGTGCTTGGCTGAATGATCAGCTTGACAAATGAAAGCGTGGAAATAATGTGCAGCAGGAGTGGGCATCTTAAAGGCTGCACATAGCTGCCTATTCCCTTTTGAGGGTCACATAGGATACAAATTACCTATAGCAAGATATTCATTTTGAAAGTATAAATATATATATCCCCATACACTCAATTTACACAAAGTCTGTCCAGCCTACTTTTAATAACTATGTATTTAGATTCTGCTTAATCATCTGAGATATATCTAGATAGCTCTAAGTTCAGGATAAATTATTACCTCCAGAAACCATCAAAAGCACTGAGAAAACACTGCTATTTATAATACGTTAGCTTCCAAAAGCATCCGTTCTGACTCAGATTGATTTATCTTACACGATAGACATATAAATCTTTATATATTCCTAAAACATATTTTATATATTCCTAAACATGTTTTCAAAAATCAATGCATTATTTTGTCACCTGTAGTCAGCTTTAATAGCTAAAGAAGGAAGATTCAACCTCTCAGTTGTAAATGTATCATTTTACTTGGATCAGTGACTGGCAGATTTTATCAATTTAGGCTCTCCTATAATCAATTTACTTGGCACTCTGTATAAATTGGAAGATGTTAGGATGAAATTATATAAATATGGATTTCCTGCTTCTACTATTAACCTACTAGGGAGGTGCTACGGAAGGTGTCCAATAACAAACTTTGACCCACATCAACATGTTAAATATTATGGAGGAACCAAAACTTGAAAATAGCAGGACAATATCACTCTCTCTGGGCATTTTACATTTTTACCTACCAGATACAAGTCTGCAGACTTACAGGCCTTCCTAGTCTGAAGAAGTCTAGGAGTGGAGGAGAGAATTTGTTTAAGAGTATTAGAAGGCACAGCATAATAATTGCATAAGAAATATGAATATAAGGGCTTCCGGTCTTGGAACGCGGCACGCGCAGTCGCATGGAGAGAGCCGTCTCTCCCACCGGCTGCTTTCCCTTCGCCGGTAGACCCTTAACCGGGTCGAAAGTCGCCCCGTAGAGGCGACCACCGCTTGAGGAGGCTCCTGCTTGACTGGGGAAGAGCGGCAGCTCTCCTCAGTTCAAGCTTTCTCCTTAGGGCCGTCGGAGGAAAAGATCGCCCAGTAAAATGGACGATCACTTCGTCGCACCAGCTGAAAGCCAGAAGAACAACTAAGCGTAAAGAACCCCCGTGGAGAACCCGGGTGAGACCTTTCCTACCCCTTCTTTCCCTAATTACTCTCCTGTCAAAAGCTTTTGTGTTTAAATTACTTCCCTGCTGTGAGGGAGCAGCGTTTGGGCATTCGGGAAAAACAGCTTTGGAAGAAAAAAAAAAAAAAAACCAGTTAATTTGTATGGACTATTTAAATTTTGGAATACTGAGGGGACCTGAAAACATTTTATTCTTGATTATCATTGCTATAATTACGCATCTATTACTCTGAGAGGCATTTCTTTCTTCATTTTTTTCAACACGAAAAATAAAAAATCTATTAATTTGGAAACAAAGAAAAAAGATTTGATGGTCTGCTGAGGACATCTGGTGTCGAAAAGTGGTACTGCAACTGTATATTTTTTTTCTTATTATGGCTGGGAATGGCTATATAAGCATAAGGATAAGATAACTGACACAGCTGGTATTGAAAATTGGAGCTGAACATTTGTTTGATTTCTACGAAATAGAGCCTTCTCTAAAAGATTAAAAAATCTTTCTATTACTGATATGGAACCTAACACACAGCTGGACTATGAGCTCATATTGGAAAAGATTCTGGAAGCCACAGAGGATATGAACTCTTACTTTCAAACTTGGACAGATCAAATTATAAACCGAAAGACAGCACAGAAGAAGCAACAATATGAACAACCTAAAGAGGAACCATGTCAACAACTCAACTATGAAACTACACTGAGAGAAACTGTGGAAACCAAAGAACAAACTAACTTTATACAACTCCAAACGCAATCTATGGAGAAGCCTGAGGATCAAAGAATAATTTTAACGGAGATGTCTGAAACATTAACATCAACAGAGACTGATACTCAGATACAAGTTATTGAAAATCGTGAAAAGGTGGATAAACAACTGGCAAATATAACATGGAATAAAACGGCTTTTACCATCCAAAGACTACTAAAAGAAAGGAAAGAGAACTTTGACCAATTTGAAGCGTTAAAGAATATGGACCCTTTAACATTGTGGTTTGATGATACAGGAATTTTATTATGGAAACCATTATGGCATAGAAGGAAACCTAGAATTAGATTTAAAAATGTATCTTAAAGCTTTACTTAATGGGTTTAAAAAGGCTTTGATTCTTTGACTGAGTTAATAACTAATGGAACATGTGAAATTTCTAAGAGGATACCCTTTGTAACAATACTTTGTTTTAGACATGAGAATTACTGGAGAAGTAAACTTTATTTACTGGTTTAAAAAGATTTTTATAGATATAGATGAACTGATAGAATATATACTTAAATTAGATAGAAATTTATTTGTTTATTTGTTGGTTTGATATTTTTACTTTAAGATAATTAGTTTGAAATAGAAGGAGAACAAGAGGGATGGGTGACAAGAGAAGAAATGGTATTAATGAAGAAAATATAAGAATATTACTGCAGAAATAATATACCAGATATAATTACTATCTAAAAAAAAAAAAGGATACCCAAAGTGTTAATAATATGTCTATTTAAGGCCAATTGGAATATGGTAATTGTAAGTTAGTAAAGCTTAAAACAGGACTTGGATTTTTAGAATTGAAATGTGAGTGATATTTGATAGGATTCTTTGAAGCTTATATAGAAATGTATTAATTTGAATATGCAAGACTAAATGAGGGAATTAGGGAATTTTAAATGATTTGATTTGGGCTATATATTTGTGATTGTTTTTTTCTTTTTTTGGATGTTCAATATACCCACCTCCACGGTGGTTCCTAAGCACTTTGATGTAACCCCTTTACCCTTATAAAATCTAATAAAATATATATTAAAAAAAAAAAAAAAAAAAAAAAAGAAATATGAATATAATGAGTGCATGAATATACCATAAATGTAAGCTGCTGGAGGTTTAAGTAGAAATATGCAACTTGAATAAATAATAACAATAAATTTGCATTTATATGCCTGCCTTCTGGGACATAGGTGTTCCCTTCTATTGTCTGGTTTTCAATATACTACACTTTTTGCCTGAAGATCTTTGATAGGGATCCAATCTTTTAATTAGTCTTAGAGTTACTAAAGCCCCTCAACCCTTTCCAGGATGCTTGGCTGATTCCTACATTGCCAATTACACATGTACATGCACAGACTTCAATTGGTAAATAATTCCAGTCTCCTAAAGATCAGATTGGCAGGTCTAATGTAATCTCATAATTTAAAAAAATAAATAAAATAAAATTGCTGCCTACCTTGTATTTAACAGTAATATATCATGCCTTGAAGGAAGAAATTAGAGAAAAAGGTAGAAAATGTTATTTATTTACGCTAAATGCTGTACTTATGGAGGTTAAAGAAAAAAATGTTTAGGTTAAATTGCACATTTCTCCCCCAAATAAATCAAATCCAGAGTAAAAACAAATACAAAGCCCTGCCCTAGCTATTTTGCACTTACAACAGTCCCAAAGATTATAAGCAAACTGCAACATCTCAGTGCTACTCATGCCTGATTTATAATTACCCAGAAGAAAGACTATGAAACTCAATATAACTTTATTTCTGAACAAATATGCAAAGCAGATCTTAATAATTGCATTACCCATGGAATCCACAATACATGCTCAGATCTATCTTTGGGATGTGATTTCTTTTCTTCCTCTCTACTTTTAAGTTATTTTTTCAGGCAATTACAGCTCCCTTGCACTGCCATGTGCACAGTATTTCAAAGTTGTGATATTATCATTTTTATTTGTAGGTACTGTGGTGAGAGGATGCATGCTATTTATCTAAGCAGGAAGAATCATACTGAGAAGTTTTATTGGCAGGGTTAAACTAATGAAGAGTTTATGAGTTGTGTAGACAACAGGGAAACCTTAATCAAGCAAAAATGCATCTCCTTATTCTGCATCCCGTATGGTATTGGTGGGCAGGAAAGGATTAATTTCTTTTCATTTTATCTAAAAATAATAATCACCTTCACACAGTGGAAAAATAATTATGATGCAGATCTATTTACAGTCATTTACAGAGAGTAAATTTGCTATGACAAGGAATTGGAGCATCACAGCCAGGGACATCTGTGTTCTGTATATCAGAAAAGCCAAAATTGTGGTTATGATAACATGATTGATACTGCCATCTTGACTTTTTCAACATCCTTGAAGACAGCCCAGCTGCATTCCAACACTAAGCATACAAATATGTTTCCAGAATCTAAATTATATTATATTGCTTGTCCTTTACATAGTGAGCAAATTTAAAAACTATATTAATGCTTCATACATGACAAGAACTCTAGCATTGAGCCTTTAAACTTTTTTCTGATTTTTTTTTAAGATGGATGAATTAAAGAGGCATTATAATCCTGATAAAATAGTAAACTTTTCTTGGAGTTCATAGTAAACTATATAGCCGTGTGGGTGTTTATTATCCTGAAAGTCCACCCTTCATCTTTTAATTAACTTTTAATGTCAAATTTTAACTATCCTTGTTTCTATTTTAATTTTTTATATTCAGTTTTTATGTTTTTAACATTTTATTTTTTCTGGGAAGAAGAGGGCTGGCGTCTAGATATGATAAATAAAGATAAAGGTGTCTGACTCTAGGGGGTTGCTCACCTCCATTTCTTAGCTGAGGGAGCTAGCATTGTCTGAAGACACTTTCTATAGTCATGTAGCCAGCATGATTATACACTGAGGGGCACAGAACACCTTTACCTTACTACTGAAGTGGTTCCTATTTATCTACTTGCATTTGCATGCTTTTGAACTGCTAGGTGGGCAGGAGCTGGGGCAAGCTCACCCTATTGTGCAGCGCTTGGATCTCTAACGCAGGCTGCCAGCTTTCAGCATCTTTAACCACTTAGCCATCACACCCCTCTGATAAATAAATAAAAAGTGGTAACTTATGAACTTTTATAACATTCTATGAAGTCTTTAGATGAAAGTCTGATTAAGTATGAAATGCTGTTCAACATTGCAGCACCTATTTGGTTTTGAAAGGTTTTGCTCCTTTTTATTTTTATTTATTAATCAAATTTGTATAGCTGCCCATCTCACCAAAAGCAACTTTGGGCAAGACACAATAATCAAGTACAAAAACACAAATATAAAAACAAGATATATAAAAATATAGAAATCTACATTAAAAATAAATAAATACTATAAAAAACATACACAAACCCATACATAAATGGCCACTTCAACAAACCTTCAGTTTCCTGGGAGCCTTGAGGGCCTTCCAAAATGACATAAGGAATAGAGCTAATCTAATTAGGGGTGAAAGAATGTTTACTTATATGCTACAGCAGAAAAGGCCTGTCTCCTAGGACCCACCAAATGTGGATCCCTAGCTGATGGTACCTGCAGCGTCCCTTCTCTGTCAGATCTAATGAGTTGAACTGAAATAACCAGGGAGATGCATTCCCTCAGAAGCCTGGTTCCAGGCCTTGAAGGACTTTACAAGTTAAAATCAGAAGCAAACTGGATACCAATGCAGCTCGCAGAACATAACATGCTATGTCCTAGAAGCATATACATCTGCCCACTCTGCTGCATTCTGTATCAGCTGAAGCTTCTGGACACTCTTCAAGGGCAGCTCCATATACAGCACATTGCAGTAGTTTTACTATAAGATTACACTTTTTATATATAAGCTACATATTAGACCAACATTTTCACTGAGCATTCTGTTCCCCCACTACTTCTTGGTCATTCACCAGGCCCAAAGAATTCCATCTTTGTACACATACAGTTAAAATATATTTCCATGTGATCACAACTCTAGAGAGCCTTTGCTGCTATCTTGTTGCCAATTTAACTATATCAAATTATCCTCTGTTTACTTTGGATCAGAATTTCGATGCTGAGAGCTAAGGGTAGCATCCCAGGATCAAAGTCCAGTACTGTGTGGTGGAATGTGGGAAAGATCTTGGGAAACAGGGCAGAGAGAAACACTGGCAAGGGAATGGTCAGATAAGAGACAGCATAGACTGCAGTTGGGTGGTGGGCAGACAAGAGTTTCTAGTTTCTTGAATACTGAAAGAGATGGGAGGGAGGCAGAATTCTACTTTCAGAGTTATATGATTGATGTCAGTTACACAGAATCATTCAGGCAGGAATTATAGCCAGATGAACTAATTATGTTTTATTGTAAGGCTACGTTGATAGTCTTGCAATTCTGAAAGAACAATTATCTTTTTCTACCATCTCCTTTATCACCCAAGAAACAAGAAAAAGGTTTTTTTTTTAGCCTTTTAGTCCACCCATTATCCAGCAATGGGTTGTACTGTACTGTCTCTTATTTGACCATTTCCTTGGCAGCATTTCTTTGCCCAGACTTCCAAGGTATTTCCCATGTTCCATTACAAGTACCAAATAACCCAGGTCTGAAAACTCTAGCAAAAACATAAAACCAATTAAATATTCTAATTGCCAAACTGGAATCACAGTAATTTTATCTTGGAGACTAACAGCCATTTTGCTTCTTTCAACAGCATTGTCTTTGCATCTACTCTGCCCGGCCGTGCATTAACTGAGACCTGAAAAACAGCTTGACACTTTACAGCTGCCCTTTGTTGCTTGTAGATTTATTTGATGCTAAATTTGGAATGCAGCTATTTCACTCCAGACAGCATTATTGAGCTGGATAAAACTAAGAGAGATAATAGATTAGCATATCGTGCTTTCAAGTAAAGTAATGTGCCAAATCAGCCAAATCAGCTGGATTCATGCTCATCTGGACAGAACTAACTTTTTATTTAATCAGTTGTAAAATATGCCAAAATAACATTTAATAGCCCCAAGTGTTGCTTTTTCTTAAGAAAATTGTAAAACCTTGCAACTATATCAGCTTAACTCTCAAGGACATGGGCAAGCTCATCTAGTTCCATATTGAGACCTTTGCAACATTCAATGGTTTTAGTTCCTTATGTGCTTGCTATAGGATTTTAAATTCAACTAGCAGAATGCAATTGCTGATTAGCGAGATAAGTTTGTGTTGTGTCACTTATCAATCAGTCCTGGATTCTGAGAAGTCCATCCTCAGAACAAGATATTGCAAGTGTGATTGCTACCACTAGTGGTATCCAAGGAAACACAATGGGTCTCTCTTCAATGGTCTTCTTACTATCTATAATTTAGAGCTATTGGTAGGCCAGCTAGGATTGGCCATATTAAATGCTTTGAGTTTCCTTTGGATCCTCCAGTTAATTGCAAAGACATTACTGTGTCATCATTGTAGTACATGGAAGGAGCCAACAAAGGTCTCTGTACTGCCTGCCTAGGCCTTGTTCTAAACTGGGGACAGGCAAACTGGTGTTTTGGGTTAGAGATGTGCATGGCTTTTGAGTAGGCTGCTAGTGGCTACACTCCAAAATATAAGTAAGAGTAGGACAAAGAAAAAAAATGAGAGTAGAAAGCAAAATAACATATGATTTAAATTACATTTAATATATTCAGTATGATTTTGTTTCAATTTCTCTTTATTTTAGATTGAAAATTATGACTAAATTGCATATTTTGGAAGAGTTATGGGGCAATAGCAAGCAAGATTATTGGTGACTCACATGACTCTTGCTTAATCGGTCGTGCATCTTAGTTCTAAGAAGCCCTTCTTCAGAGTAAGAGAGTGACCCAGTCTTGGGATAACCAATAACAATTTGCAAACTCTTATAAGATATTCTCAATGAGAGGTAAACGTCTGTCATGTGCTTTGCAAACCCACTTTCCAGGCTTATAAGACTTTACTGGAAGATGGGAAGCATAGCATGAAGTCATTTTTCCAGAGTATCAAAAAAGACAAGGAGAGACAGGCTTGCATGCATGTTATTTCTGATACAGTTGTATTAGAGGAAAATATGTATTAGCCAATGGTGACAGATCACTGGATTTTTTTGGGTCCTTGAAATATGTCAGCTCCGATTGCCTTTGTACAAATAGCAGGAGAGAAATTAAATACAAATGCAAGTTGTTCTCCAGTTCTGTTAAGGATTACTAGGCATTGTGGATAATAGTGTCTAGTTATTTTCCAATATCTGGAAGATGCCAGATGGGAAAGATTTTTCTTCTTTTTTGTTCTTCAAGTTTTACTAGCAGGATTGTCCATTTGATCCAGTCTTTGTGTGTTACTTTAGATGGTTATCATTATAAGCACAATTCTGCATTTATGATGCAGCTATGAAAGTTATGATTGTTGACAGAGACACACACAAACCTCAAATGGTACAGTCGTCAAATTATTAACTCCAACAGAGTTCACAATCCACATGCTACCTTGGTGGATGGACGCTCAAAAGAAATGGAAAAATAATTCCTTTCCCATCAACTTTCTGAAGTCCCAATCATCACTTTCATAGGGTAGTTGCTGTTTATGAGAACAAATTCCAAGGCCTGATGATGAAAATGATTGCTGTTCCCATTTCAAAAAATGAATCCTTGGCTAACTGCAGAACAGTGTCCTTTTATGTTACCAAGGAATGTCTAGTAAGATCTGTCCCAACCTCAGGTCCTCCATGTTTTGAACTTCAGCAGGGCCATGCAAGCTGAATAGGACATGAGGGGGACATGACACTCTTCCAAACACCATGTGGGTATGTACAACTTATATTCGATATTTATAACCAATCCCCCCCAAAAATCCCAAAATTCATTGGTTTTAAATATGGAAATGCTGCTTTAGCATCCCATAATATTAGAATAATGCAGATTGAAGGGCATTAGGAAATATTTTTCTAAATGTATCTTAGTAAATGATTCAGTTAAAAATAGAAGTGGGAATAACAAGCAACAATGCTTATAGAATCTACCATTTTTATTTTAAGAAGTTCATTTAAAGTCCTGTTTTTTTCAAAAACATTTTTTCCATCAAGTCAAAAATAGTTCATACTGAACAATCTATGCAACTGTTGCACTTTAACAGCCTTAAGGCAATAGCTGCCATATTAATGAAACCCCTTTTTATGTGGAACATGACTGGAATTAAAGAATACTTCCCACAATACTTGTCTCAAGATAAATTACATGAACAGAAAATATTATTTGTCCTATTCTGAGTCTTATGAATGCCAGTTCAATTCTAATATTGTTTTCTTTTTAAAAAATTAGCTAAAGTACTAAATTCTTAAATCAACCCAATAATTTTTCCCAATGTGTGACTACTTTTTTCCCCTCCCTGTAACATCTTTTGAATATTTTTATTTCTTTAGATATCCTAGACTCAATAGAATCTGATGGTTAAAATGACCAGATCTAGTCATATTGATAGATTTTGAATAAATAATTATAATAATAATGCTTGATAACCACAGGCACTTGCAAGACTTTACATCCTGTGATGATACCAACATCAAACAACATCTTCCTGTCCCAGGTGTTTGGGAAGGATTCAATAGATGGATAAAAATGCCAAATGCAGCCTGAACATCTGGCCAACTGTGCAATGAACCATAATAATAATTATCACCTTGTGCAAGATTGCACAAACTGACTGTAACATGACATGATGTAATGGCCAAAACAATTCACTGGAACATCTGTAAAAAGATCATGTGATGGTGATGAAAAATTGGTGGGAACATATAGTTGAAAAAGCAGCAAAAATGAAGAGGTTAAAATATTGTGGGATTTCCAAATGCAAACTAATTTAGTCTCAGCTCATAGCACATTTTACTGTGGTTGAAAAGAAGAAAGTGTGGATAATTGATGTGGTAATACCAGGAAATAGTAAAATAGAAGACAGAATTGAAGAAGATAATAAAGTATCAAGATCTGAAAATGAAAGTTGAAAAATTATGGCATAAACCACGCAGCCTTGGTGATCTCATTGGTTATCAGCATACAAGCTTCTATACAAAAAATCTTAGACATCACTTAGAAAATTTATGCATTGATAACATTCCACCTATCCATTACAAAAGGCCACACTCCTTGGATCTGCACATATGCTATACTGATACATTATAATATTCTAAGCTCTTGGGAAGAACTCAATGCTTATCAAGGCCAATACAAACTAAAGAATATGCATCTGTGATTTCACATTGTTGTATATATAATAATATAGAGCTTCCCATTCTTGCACATTTTGAACTGATTTACAATAAAACAATTAAAAAAAATATTCATGAGAAAATAAAAATAAAACAGGACCAATTCCAGAATGACTCACAGAAAAGAGGCTGATCTTTCCCAACACCTAAAAGTTGCCATAGTAGATACTTTACAAATACCAAGGGTCAGAGCATTCCTGTGTGCAAGTGTCTCCACAGAGAAGACCAACCCACAAGCAGCCTCAGGTAAGCAGAACTTCAATTAGTTTCCACAAGAGGGGAAGGCTGGGGAATAGGTTAAAGTGATCACAATGAGTTTACCTCTTCGCATAGTTGAAGAGAAGTCAGGGATGGTGTTCTAAAAGTCAGAAAAGAATTTCATGTTGCAATATGGCTATGCATTCATAGAAACTAATGACTTGAATTGATTTCTGCTATATTGCCCCAAGGAAACTGATTACTCACTGCATTCTTTGCCAAAGCCTCCCTGACTGTTCTCTAAAGGCTTATATCTGTTAGCTGCAAGCATTACATGGATTCCCTCCTATTTCTGAAGGCATAAAAAGAGAACTTGCACATTTTTCCTTAAATGAGGTAAAACAAGCAAATAAATATAGGTACATGACATTTGCTGAACAGAAGAAAAATGTGAAAGTGTAAAGGACATGGTTAACCAGCAGTCATCAGCAATTATCTTGTAGAAACATAAGCTTAACTTGAAAGCACAATCCACAGAAGATAATAAATAATGTGTCTTGTTTATTAAAAGAGTTTTGCCCCCTCACTTCATCTTTTTTCATGAAAAAATCCTGAAATCTATGTTGATTTGGTCTCTGTCTGTATGTGTGCTACATATTGTGGTTATATAAGTACAGAATAGTACTTCTTAATTCAGAGATATTTTCTATCGTGGTAGGAAAACAAGATCTTTTCTAAAGAAAAAGAGTATATTTTCAGTTATGATAATACTATTTAATATTTCTCTAAGTAATCATTTAAAAGGCAATCTTAGCTCAGGAGCAGTATATTTGGTAGATGCAATGACTTTGGTCATAAAATACAATCCTTTCAGCAGTTCCAAGAAGGCTCCACACCCATTTGCACTATTCAGGTGACCCTGAAGACACAGATAAACCTCCAAGTGTCCTAAACATCTCTAAAAGAATGCAAATGACCAATTGTCTGCAAGGAATACAAATCCTTCCATTCCCCACCATCTAGTCAGAGCTGAAGAAGCTTCTTGGATGAGAAGCAAAATATCTTCAAAGAAAAACAAGAAAGTCCAGTTGCCTCGTGAAAAAGCACCTTTGGGACAGCCATGACCTGGATGACTGAGAATCTCCATAGACTTTTGTCCTAGCTCTTGGTTTTGATTATGCTGTTGTGAAAAAATATTATTTTGGGAATGCTTTCATAGAGAGAGAAAAAGCAACTCTTTAATGATGTTTTTTCATAACCTCAGCCTTAATGCCTATGGAACTGAAGAAGCCTCTTGGATGAGAAGCAAAATGTCTTCAAGTAAAACAAAGAAAATCCAGATGCCTCTTGGAAAAACACTTTTGGGTTTCATGCTTAATGAATTTGGTAACCTTGGTTAAGGTGAGCATCTTTGAATCAAGGAGATACCTCCTTTCCTTATGTCTTGAGCTTTCTTAGTTAATGCATTATGTGATCTGATATACAGCAGTTTCTTATTTATCAATTTTTCCAAAATTGTTTTCTATGATAGGTCTTTGGGGCTTAGAAAAAGATTTGCATAATCCTAGATCCTTTAGTTGGAGATAGACTAGTCTACTTTGTGAGAGTTACAATCCTTCCCTTATATCTTATATGCTGTATCTTGAGGCCCTAGGGTCACATACAGGCCCCCAAAGTTGTGAGAATGAAACCTTTCATATTTTTGCAATTTGTAATGTATCAACCAACTGAAGTTCCAGAATATAAGCAGCCCTAGACACTCTTGTAGCCTTTAAAGCCCTTGCTAACCAAAAAGGAAAACTAATCAGTAAAGTTGGGAATATGAAATAAGTAAAAGCTGAATGATAAACTCCAGGGTAAACTTAAAACATATAAAAGAAACACATGCCACCAAAGAGGCAGTGGCAAGACAAGAAAACAGAATGTCTCAGGCTGAATTATTATATCACCTACTGAAACTCCAAAAAAAGAAAAAGCCAGTTCATGCTTTCAGTGGATTACCCATCCTATGATAGCTGCAAAACAAAAATCAATACATATATAAGCCTTTTGCATATTGAGTAATAAAGCAACAAGACAATTCCCAGAAACATCTGATAGGAGCACAGGAAATTATGGTGACCAGTTCAAATGATATATGCACTACTAGGAAAATATGTCCATGATAGACTTGTTTTAACATGGGTTCTATTCTAGCTAACTGTGCTTGAGAGCATCTCACTCCACAAAGTTTCATATAAAAGGTCTTCTCCTATAAATAGACCTAAGATATTGAATTTTATTCACTTCCCTAAACTGAATTTGTTGTCTTTCTCAAATGTTTCTATCAGTATGCTTTCCTATTCTATTTTTAAACTCATGGGCCATGCACTTCTGTAACAGGCTAATTATACTGTTTCCACTTCACTTCTAAATCTCAGTGCCAGAAAGGCAAATGAATGTCTTTTCACACATAATGTAACTATCTCTTGAGAAAGCCTAATAAAATGTTCTGAAGTATTTTACTGAGCTTAGAAAAAGGAGCCACTTACTGTTTCAGTATTATATTCTGAAGATTATGTTTACATACCATTTTTGCAGTGCACAACTAGATAGCTGTAGTTATCTAAAGCAAACCGAAATTCAGAATATGTTCTTACTCTGTGTGTAGCTGTGCATGGCTCTACAGCTCTGAACTCTTGTTTTATATTGATAGCCTATTCTCCATACAAATCACAAGATGCACTCAATCTACGCAATCCTGAGCAGATGTTCCTTCCTTTAAAAAGAAAAAAACAGAGAAGTCCTTATATATTTTTCTGGATGTATGCCATAGTAACGAAGAGCCCAGGCAGTGATTAAAGTAATATTACATTGTGTGGGTGAAAATATTGTATGCTGTTTGGAAGTTTGTCAAATAAGAAGCTTAATCCTGTCACTGAATTAGCCTATTTGTTGGGATTGTACAACACACTAAATAATAAACTAACCCTATGAGTTACATTAGTATCACAGAAACATATATCTAGAAATTAACCAAGGTTAAAACTAAAAATGATTAATATGTTCAGCAAATGCAGATTAGTTCTGACATAATTAAATACACTCTGTGAATCCAAGCAGCATTGGGTTATAATAAGTTTTACTCTCTTCAAAATGTATCGCAATATTAATTGCTTATCATTTGTAAGTTCATAATAAGTTCCAGTTCAGTTTTGCTAAACATTTGCTTTGGTTGATCTAGTCATGCTTTCCATTTCAACTTTCTTTAATCACATTATTTTCTTTTGTCTGCCCTTTATTTCTTTTTCATCTTTGATTTCTTTATCTCTTTAGTATTTGTCTGGGCAGAAAAATTATTTCATAAATATGTACTATTTTATGAAATATATATTATTTGATATACCATCTGATTCTTTCTGGAACTGTTGTGAAAACGCCTATAATTTTGTAATAAATCACTGCAGAATATTATCATTTAGGGCAGACACAACTGGGTGGAACAAAATTAAAGGCTGCAGCCAGAAGAATTGCCAAGTTCTGCCAGTAATTCAGAGCTGCTGGCAGAACATTTCTTGATAGCATTAATCAAAGCATCCTTCAGTGTGCTGAAATAAGTGCTCTTTCCCCTTTGCCCAGTGAGATTTTAATATCATGGCATCTAACAATCTATAATGTGACAGTTATCTTCTAAAAGAAACATCAGGCAATATGATAATACATTATCATGATACATGGCAGAACATCTTGTTTGAACCAAGGAGATCTGAACTTAATATTTCGATGGAAGAACGAAAAAAAAATCATTGGAACTTATTAGCTAGTAGATAGGAAGTAATTATAATATATTACAATTCACAGAAAAGGACTGAAGTTTTTTAAACTGGTATTTTTATTAACTTTATGATTTATTTAACTTTATTTATGATAAAGAACCGTTTAATTTTTAACACAGTGGTAGGCTATTTCATCTTCATGTTCGTAATCCAACCACAATTTACCACAAAGGATAATTCAGCTGGCTCTCCATGATGCAGATTCTCCATATGATTTAAAAGTCTGCATGGAAAGGGAAGAGTGAATTAATATAACCCGACATACCCTTATCCCAATTTAGTTGCAAGGGCAGGAGAAGAATGGAAGATTTGATTTTCATAGTTTGTCTCTGGTTAGTGACTGAAGAAAATAATTCATTCAGAAATGTTCCCTAAAACAAGGAAAATGTCCACTGGTTCACATGAAGCTATTTCTTTTACATCTAAGGTATTGTGTGAATCTCATAATTGTGGCCCATAAATCATAGATTATGGTTGTGCTAATTGTGGTGTGTTCATTAGCTATCTTTTTTTATTAAAAAAAAAACCTTGGGTTATCATACTGTGTGAATCTACTCTGCATCATGGATCATCCATATGACAGTCCAGTGGTTTCTCACCATTCTCTGAATCTAGTAGAAAGGACTGAAGAATTCATTAGCAGCACCAGCAGATTAGTGATGGTTCCCACAAAGCATCTCACTCTCTTCCAAAGATGTTAAAACAAGAGATGCTGTTTATGGATCAGTCACCATTTACAGAAATCTATATAGAAAAACTATCTATAATGAGAAATGGGGGAATAGATATGGCTAATTGCAGCCAACAAGGGAGTCATTTCCTTGTCAGCAAGACTGGAGTTTTCCTGAGAAAAGCAGTAGGCAGCTGAGAAAAAGTGTATTTGGAACAGGAGCAAAGGGAAAAGGTCAGCTTGAAAAACAGCAATGTTTTTCAAATTTGGCAACTTTAAGCGATATGGACTTCAAATCTGGCTGGAGAATTCTGAAAATTGAAGTCCATATCGCTTAAAGTTGCTAATTTTGAAAAAAACCCACTGTTCTTAAGGGACAAAAATACTTTTTATAAAGGAGTCTGCTGAGTGAAGTAAACAATTGTCAAATAAACTTATGTAATTATATACTAAAACTAGTTCTTAAAGAGAAATTGAGATTGAACAAATATAAAGTTGATATTCATATTCATTATCCTACATTTGGGATATACACTTTTATATTTATAGAATGGAATATGAGTTCTTGACACCCTGTGACTAATCCAGTGGGTGGACACAATAGATGCATTTGGTATACATACATTGCACTCTTTTAAAAGCATAACATTTATACATGCAATGAATATTTAAACCAGCCTAATAATAGCTGAGAGCCAGTATGTGCAGTGATTAAGGCATCAGGCTAGAAAGCAGAAGACTGTAAGTTTTATTTCTGGCTTGGGCATGAAGCCAACTGGGTGACCTTGGGCCAATCATTTTGTCTCAGCCCTATCAAGCATGTAGTGGCAAACAACTTTGGAAACCCTGCCAAACAATGGCACCAACATGTCCAGCCAATCTCTAACAGTCAATACTGACTTGAAGGCACAAAAACCAAAATGCTACTTATTTGATATTGTGCTGTTTCCCATGAAAACAGGTCTAGCACAATAGCAACTTTTTGATACTGTTGTAATGTTCATGTGTGGTGCAGCTTGACAGCTAAGGGAAGCTTATTTCACTAAAACATGGGTGTCCAACTCGATTGTGTCATGTGATGTATCGTGACTTATTATGACTTTTTTGCAGGGGTGGGCGTGGACTGCATGTGATGCATGCGGCCCACGGGCCACCAGTTTGACACCTCTGCACTAAAATGCAAGTATTTGAAACTAGATGATGATGATAATAATAATAATAATAATAATAATAATAATAATAATAATAATAATAATAATAATAATAATAATAATAATAATAATAATAATAATAATAATAATAATAATAATAATAACGACGATGACGACGACAACAACAACAACAACAACAATAACAACAATAACAATGATAACAATGATAACAATGATAACAATGATAACAATAATAACAATAATAACAATAATAATAATAATAATAATAATAATAATAATAATAATAATAATAATAATAATAATAATAATAATAATAATAATAATAATAATAATAATAATAATAATAATAATAATAATATTAATAATAATAATAATAATAATAATAATAATAAAGTTGGAAGGCACCTTGGAGGTCATCTAGTCCAACCCCCTGCTCAGGCAGGAAACCCTATACCATTTCAGACAAATGGTTGTCCAGTCTCTTCTTAAAAACTTCCAGTGTTGGAACATTCACCGCTTCTGGAGGCAGGTTGTTCCACTGGTTAATTGTTCTAACTGTCAGGAAGTTTCTCCTTAGGTTGCTTCTCTCCTTGATTAGTTTCCATCCGTTGCTTCTTGTCCTGCCTTCAGGTGCCTTGGAAAATAGCTTCACTCCCTCTTCTTTGTGGCAGCCCCTGAGATATTAGAACACTGCTATCATGTCCCCCCTTGTCCTTCTCTTCATTAAACTAGACATACCCAATTCCAGCAGCCGTTCTTTATATGCTTTAGCCTCCAGTCCCCTAATCATCTTTGTTGCTCTTCTCTGTACTCTTTCTAGAGTCTCAATGTCTTTTTTACATCGTGGTGACCAAAACTGGATGCAGTATTCCAAATGTGACCTTACCAAGGCATTGTAAAGTGGTATTAATACTTCACGTGTCTTGATTCTATCCCTCTGTTAATGCAGCCTAGTACTGTGTTGGCCTTTTTGGCAGCTGCAGCACACTGCTGGCTCATATTTAACTGATTGCCCACTAGGACTCTGAGGTCCCTCTCACAGTTACTGCTATTGAGCAAGGTACCCCCTATACTATACCTGTACATTTGGTTTTTCTTGCCTAAATGTAGAAACTTACTTTTTTCACCATTAAATTTCATTTTGTTAGATAGTACCCAGTGTTCAAGTCTGTCCAGATCCTCCTGTATCTTAAGCCTGTCTTCTGGAGTGTTGGCTATTCCTGCCAACTTGGTGTCGTCTGCAAATTTGATGATTTTCCCATGTATCCCCTCATCCAAATCGTTGATGAAGATGTTGAAGAGCACTAGGCCCAGAACAGAGCCCTGGGGTACCCCACTACACACTTCCTTCCATGTAGATGCAGCTCCATTGAGGACCACACACTGAGTACGGACAGTCAGCCAGCTACGGATCCATCTGGTGGTGAAGCTGTCTAACCCACATTTTTCTACCTTATCAAGTAGTAGGTTGTGATCTACTTTATCAAATGCATTACTGAAGTCCAAGTAAATTATATCCACAGCATTCCTCTGATCCATTAATTTCGTCACTTGGTCAAAGAATGCAATAAGATTTGTCTGGCATGATCTGTTTTTGACAAACCCATGTTGGCTTTTAGTAATGACTTTGTTTGCCTCTAGGTGTTCACTGATTCGTTGTTTGATTATCTTTTCCAGAATCTTCCCAGGTATTGAGGTCAGGCTGATAGGTCTGTAGTTTCCTGGGTCCATTTTTTCCCCTTTTTTGAAGATGGGAACTACATCAGCTCTTTTTCTGTCCTCCAGTAGTTTCCCAGTGCTCCAGGATCTTTGAAAAATATAGTTCAGTGGTTCTGAGATCACATCTGCCAGTTCCTTGAGAACCTTGGGGTGTAATCCATCTGGTCCTGGTGATTTGAACTCGTCTAGGCTGGACAGGTGCTCACTTACCATTTTCTTGCCTATCTTAACTTGGGTTTCTATTCTGTTTTTTATGACACTATTTTTGGTAGGTTGGGCTGTTTTTTCCCTTTGTGTAAAGACAGATGCAAAAAACGAGTTAATAGTTCTGCTTTCTCCCTGTTGCTTGTCACCTTCTTGCCACTTTCACCCACTAATGGACCAATCATTTCCTTCACTTTTTTTTCTTGTTTTTTACATGTTGAAAGAAGCTTTTTTTGGTTATTTTTTACTTTGGTCGCAAGCCTTAGTTCATTTTGAGCCTTAGCTTTCCTCACTTCATCTTTGCAGGCTCAGGCTATTTGCTGATATTCTGACTTAGTTATGTGCCCCTCTTTCCACTTTCTATACTTGTCCTTTTTATCTTTCAATTTATCAGAGAGTTCTTTATGCAGCCATGCTGTAATATGCAGCCAAGCTGTTATTTTTCCTCTTTGTTGGTATTGTGCTAGACTGGGCTTTTATTATCTCACTTTTCAAAATTTCCCAAGCTTCTTGAGTTGTTTTCCCCTTGAGGATTCTCATCCATGGAATCCTTCCCAAGCCCTCTCTAAGTTTATTGAAATTAGCTCTCTTAAAGTCCAAGACTCTAGTTTGACTGTGTTCTATTGCTTGTGCTTCCATAATGTTGAATTCCAATATTGCATGATCACTTCCTCCCAAGGTTCCTGTGGCTTCAACACCTTCTACCATTTCATCTCTGTTAGTGAGAATTAGATCCAAAATGGCTAATCCCCTACTTCCCTTCTCTACTTTTTGGGAGACAAAGTTGTCTGCTAGGTTTGCAAGGAATCTGTTTGATCTTCCACTTGGTGCAGAGTTGATATCATGGTAGTTAAAGTCCCCCATTACTATTGTGATGTGCTTCCTACATACCTTAGTTAGCTGACTAGCAAAAAATTCATCTATTTCCTCTGTTTGGTTGGGTTGCCTGTAGTATACACCTATGGCAATGTCATTCCCCCCCCCCTTTATATTGACCCAAATGCATTCAAGACAGTTTTCATCATTGTTGTGCTCTATTTCTGTAGAGATGTAGTTATTTCTTACATATAGAGCAACTCCGCCTCCTCTTTTATTTGGTCTGTTTCTTTTAAATAATTTAAATCCCTCTAGCTGTGTGTTCCATTTGTGGGTTTCATCCCACCATGTTTCCGTAATGGCAACAATATCATATCTGCCCTCATTAACCTGAATTTCTAGTTCACCCTGTTTGCTGTTCATACTCTGTGCATTGGTGTATAGACATTTGAGTTCTTTATGACTGACCCTGTGTTTACTTTCTATGTAACCTGTGTGGTGCCTGAGTTCCCCTATTGTCTTACCACCTATTTGGTTAGTGTACTTTGTGTGGCACTTGCTATTAGAAGCTTGATTTTGCTTGACAGCAAGGTTGATATTCTTGTCCACACACACATCTATGTTACATGCACTGATAGCCCTATAATTTTTAGATTGCCGGGGACAGGGATGTTCTGTATCAATTAACTCACTGTCCCCGCTGTTTAGTTTAAATATTCCTCCAGAAAATCTGTGAATTTATAGCCGAGAAACTGAGTCCCTTTCTTTGATGGATGCAAACCATCTCTTTTGTACATTTTTTCATTGGACCAACTACAGACATCGTGACTAATATATCCAAAGCCTTCCCCTTTACTCCACTCCTTTAGCCACATATTGAATTGTGCTATACGCTGGCCTTTTCCATTTTGCTCCTTATATACTGGTAAAACGTCTGAAAAAGTAAGCCTACAGCCTATTCTGCTAAGTTCCTGCCCCAAGCTCTGGAAATCGTTCTGCACAGAGAGTACATCTTTATGGGACAGATCGTTAGTGCCAAGATGTACAATAGCCTCCACATCACAGTCCTTGCTGGCATTCTTGATTATTTTAGAAATACGCATCTTGTCCCTACTGGCAGTAGCACCTGGAAGACACCTGACCTCTTTTGAAACCTCTGTGTCCTTTCCTAAATTTACATCCCTTATAATTGAATCACCTACCAGAAGGTGGCTTCTCTTTTTGGATGCCTTTCTGTTCTTGCATGACTGATGTGTAATACCTGATTCACACTTCTCCCTGTCAAAAACAAGTTCTTCATCTCGGACCATGATCCCCTGCTTATTTGATAATAATAATAAAGTTGGAAAGGACCTTGGAGGTTATCTAGTCCAACCCCCTGCTCAGGCAAGAAACCCTATTGTCAATGCTGTGACAATTAAGAAATTGCAGCCATTTTGTTTTCCTTGTGCTTTTTCTGTTGTTTGGGATTCTCAGATGTAGAAGAGGGGAAGGGGGGAATGCTTGAGCATTTTCAGTTAACCTAAATAATTGCAGCTGGGTGAGCTTCAAGGTCAATTCTAGATAAAGTTTTGGCGGGCTGAAAAGTTGGGAGGAGAGCCCACGTTTTAGATTAATTGGTGAATGTGATTTATGACAGCCTTTCTGGGGTGGGAATTGCAACTTGTTACTTTGGGGGGGAGGGAACTTTAGTCTTGGGTTCAATTATGTAAGTGCCGATAATTTGTTTCCTGAATTCTTTAAGGAAGAATTCTTTGCCTTGAAGTTCTTTTAAATGGTTTCATCTATCAGAACCATGACATTAACCCAAGACTCCCTTTTTTCTTAAATTCACGGGGCCCTGAGCTCCAGTAGCCTACCCAAAGCAGAAGGGAGGCTGACAAAGACTCAGGGACGATCCCAAAATGTGTTACCAGCACAGTAACCACAGCTACTACATCGGCAGATGGAGCGCAGGCCATTGCACCGATAGAAAGTGTGGTTTCGGAGACTTCAGCGGCAGGGACAAGACTAAGGACACAGGAGCACATCTGGTCATCAGAATGGACCCTGCCTAGTGGAGACTCATTGCGCTCAGATGCGGCCCAGCAGAAAAAGGATTCTTCAAAGACCGCTGAAGCTGAATATCCACTGACTATCTCCCATGAGTCATGCTCTCCTGACTGTCGGATGAGTCGGGTGAGTGGAAATATTTGACAGCAATCCGAAGCCAGTCAGTTGAGCTTCTAAGGGAGAAGTTTGAAGGGCTAGACATGGGAAGCAAGGAGCAGGTCACCTGCCAGTTACTGGCCAGTGAGCAGGATGACAAGGGTCTCTGAGATCATTCCTAGCCTAGAAGAAGCCCTAGTCCCATAATCGGGGCCAGAGCCGCCTTCCCACATCTGAAGCCACCTTTAACCTCAAGCCCAGTGCAGAGGAGAAGCCTGGAGCATCACCAGCAGCATGCTAGTCCCGACCGTCAACAGCAACAGCTGAGCTCTGACTGCCATCGACATTGTGACAGCCCTGAGTGATGAGAATTGTATGTTAGCTCTGAACAGCGCTGCCCCTATGTGAGCTCCGACTGGCACCCACATCACCTTAACCCAGACCACCATCGGCACAGGGAGAGCCCTGATCGTTATCAATACCGGGGCAGCCCAGATCACAACTATCATCAACGGAGCCCGGCGACACAGCCCTGAATACTGCCACTGTCACTACAGCAGCCCAGGGCCCATGCCAAGGTTTGATCAGGCAGGGGGTGTCCAACGTGACCTGGTGCAACAGTATGGATGGCTGCACGGTTTACTGGACAGGCAGCAACCCATAATAGCTCCTCCTTTCAAACCCACGTTTGATGGAGACCCTGAGAAATTAACCTTTTTCCTGAACCAAGTGCGTTCCTACATGAATCGAAATGCCAACACCTATCTGGACCCTGCCGCTGCGGTCGATGTCATAGAGGCAAACCTAGATGGGGAGGCATCGGAATGGCTGAATAGCTTGCACAATGAGCAAGCGCCCGAGCTATGGGACTATGACCTGTTCATCCAAGGGCTGAGGGCCAGGTTCGAGGATTAATCTATAGCTCTACTGGCCGAGAAGCACACTCACGAAGTAAAACAGGCAGGCAGACCAGCAAAGGATTATGTGCGTGAATTCTGGAGAGTCACTGGTCATATTGAGCGGTGGCCAGAAAGATCCCAGGTGCACCATTTCAAGAACGGCCTGGACCACAATCTGTTCCAAGCCTGTGTCTACCATGGAATACCTGACCAACTGCAGGAGTGGTACTGGGTAGCAGTAAAGATGGACATTGAGCTAACCCACTATAAGAAACTGATGACTCCCAGACTGGGACTGAGGCCAGAACTGACTAGATGATCACCACTCTGATGACCCCCAGTGACAGGAGTGGCAGAACCTCCTAAATCATCTTCAGCACCACTGGTCTAATGTTTTAGATGTAGCCAGCCAGATCACTGGGCAGCGGCTTGTCCTGTCCCATTCCCACAGCAGAGAAGCAGTTCAGCCCCACCAGAGAAAAGAAAAGTAAACCAGCCATCTGCCAGGGAGAAGTCAAATTGGATTACACAGGAACCAGTTGCCCAGGTCACCTCACCTACTCAAGAGAAGGTTGAGACCGTTGCTAAATTGGCCATCACGCTGGCTCCCTATGACAGCAATGACGAGGGAGAGAATGACCCAATGGTGAGTCAACCTATTCCACCTTTTTCCTTCGCTGCCAAGCTTATAGTTCCTAAGACAGGAGCTCAAATGGACTTAAAGGTGCTAGTAGACTCAGGGTGCTCCCGATGCATCATCAGCCTGCTGATTGTTCTTAAACTGGGCATACGGGTGCGGTTACTCTCCAACCCCATGAACATTGGGAGCTTATCCAATTTGTGGTGGCTCCGAAAATGATTGAAGCAGTGGTTTAAGGTCTAGCTTGGTTAGACAAGTGAAAACCCTTTATCTGGTGGGAAAAGGGGATGAGTACCCTGAGATTACCCATAGGGACAAACCCCCCCCCCCCAGTGGCTCTTTTGATGCCAGTGGAGAAACAGAGCCACTGACTGACACAATAAAAATAGCCACCATTCCCCTACCAGGAGAGCCGCTCATCCCCAGTGAATATCGAGACTTGGCGGAAGTTTTTAGTGAAAAGGAGTGTGATGTCCTGCCACCCCACAGACCAAATGATTGCGCCATTGACATTTTACCAGGAGCCAAGCTGCCAAAGCCGAAAATGTATGCCATGACCCCCCCTTCAGGTGGAGGAATTACGGCAATACATTGACAAAAATTTGGCCAGAGGATTCATTGAGCTGGCTAAATCCCAAGTAGCAGTCCCAGTACTGTTCAAAGAAAAGAAAGACGGGTTGGTGAGACTCTGTGGATTATAAAGGGCTCAACTGCGTGAGTGTGGAAAATATGTACCCCCTCCCTCTACTGAAGAATTTGTTAACCCATCTGGCAAAGAGGCATATTTTTATCAAATTAGATCTGAGAGAGGCGTATTACCGCATAAGAATAAGAGAAGGTGATGAATGGAAAAATGCTTTTAACAGCCCTTTGGGCAGTTATCAGTTCAAAGTCATGCCATTCGGGTTACAAGGGGCTCCTGCTGTGTTCATGCAACTAATTAACCAGGTGCTACATGATCATTTGTACGAAGGTGTTTTGGTGTATCTTCATGACATCTTAATCTATACCGAGAATATGACAGACCATGTAAGCTTGGTGTGAGAGGTATTGAAAAAACTGCTGAGCGCTAAGCTTTCTGTCAAAATGTCAAAGTGTGAATTTCATCAGATGCGTCTGGATTATTTGGGCTATAGAATGTCCAATGAGGGCATTGAGATGGATCCAGCCAAAGTGAAAGCTGTAATTGAATGGCAACCTCCAAAGACTCGAAAGCAGCTATAAAGCTACCTGGGGTTTGCTAATTTCTACCGTCAATTCATCCCATCATTTGCTGAAATTGCTTTACCCCTGACAGACCTATTAAAAACTGGAAAGGAGGGGGGAAAGCCATGACCTAGTCAGCCACTACAATGGACTATGGAATGCCAAACCACTTTTGAGAATTTAAAAAGACTATTTGCTGCTGAACCAATCTTAAAGTACCCTACCCAGAGGAACCATTCATTATTCAAGCCGATGCCAGCGATGTGGCTGTAGGAGCAGTACTTTTGCAGAAAAATCATGACGGAACCTTACAACCCTGTGCTTACACTTCAAAAAAGTTCACCGACACTGAGTGAAGATGAGCCGTTTGGGAGAAGGAACCTTTGTAATTCGGTGGGCACTGTTGACATGGCGTCATTACCTAGAGGGGAGCAAGGTGCCTTTTGAAATATGGACTGATCACAAAAACTTAGAGGCATTGAAAACTCCTTGTAAACTGTCTCCCAAACAAGTGCGTTGGGTGCAATATTTTAATCGTTTTAATTTCACCCTAAAATACATACCGGGTGGAAAGAATTTCTTGGCTGACACCCTATCCAGATTGCCCCAGTAGAAAAGCAAGCATGAGCAAGTCATAGATTCTATTATGTCCACACCACAGGTTATCTCTCAAATTAACCTGCAGAACCCCCAATCTGCAAAAACTCCTAATCCTGATGATCCTGTGACAAAGAAGTTAAAGCATGAACTGATTAACAATCAATGGTTTAAGGACAATCAAAGCATCTTGACCCATAGGGATGAGTTGGCTTACAAGGGGGAAAAATTATATCTGCCTGAATCACTCAGAGACTCCCAGTGCTCCAGTGCAGCCATGATGTAAAACAGGCTGGTCACTTTAATTTAATTTAATGCTGCATTTAATTTGAAGGCAATTTTGGTGGCCAGGCTTAAAGAAAGATGTAGAGAATTATGTAAAAAGCTGCGCAGTCTGTGCTACCATGAAAAGAATTCCAGGGAAGCCCCCTGGACTATTGCAGCCTGTTGCAGACCCTTCCCAACCGTGTGAAGAGATCACTATGGACTTTATCATCGAGTTACCTGAAAGCAGAGGAAATACGGTAATATGTACTGTGATTGATCTTTTTTCAAAGCAGGCTCATTTCATCGCCTGTTCCAGCCTCCCGTCAGCCCAGAAACTGGCTAAGATGCTCCTTAAACACATTTACAGACTACATGGTGCGCCAAAGCATGTAATCTCTGACGGGGTGTGTGCAATTTATGGCTAAATTCTGGAGAAACTTTCTGAAAATAATTGGCTCAATGCAAGGACTGTCATTGGCTTTTCATCCATCTACGAATGGGGTGGCTGAAAAAGCGAACGTGATGCTGGAGCAATATCTTAGGTGCTATGTGGATTACCAACAGACGAATTGGACTGACCTCCTCCCATTCGCTGAAGTGGTTTACAACAACACTGTCCACAGTAGCACCGGTTTCACGCCTTTTAAGATCACTACTGGAAGGGATTTTATCCCAATTCCTGTATACCCCCAATATCCCTCTGCCTCTCAGACTTTAGACCAATGGGTGTCAGCTTGGAAGGGAGTGTGGGACAATGCCAAGAAAGCATTGAAAAAAGCCTCAGAAACGTATAAAAAACAAGCTGATAAGAAAAGAGCTCCCCAGAGGTCATTTCACGTGGGGGAAAAGGTTTATCTGTCCACTAAGTATTTAAGACTCAAATTGCCTAGCAAAAAATTAGGACTGAAATACCTGGGTCCTTTCCCCATAGTGCAAATTATAAACCCAGTTACTATAGAATTAAAACTCCCTCAGCTTTTAGGGAAGATTCACCCTGTATTTCACTGCAGCTTGTTGAAACCTTTCAGAGAATCAACTCTAAGACCCGCTCTCAAGAAAGCTCCTGGTCCCCTTGTGGTGGCTCATTACGAAGTGAAACGTATTCTCAATGCTAGACTGTACAAGGGGAGATTGCAATACTTGGTGCAGTGGAAAGGCTACCCATTGTCAGAGGCTACTTGGGTGAAATGTACTGATGTAAATGCTGATAGACTTATTCGTAAATTTTATGATAAACATCCAAACAAACCGAGGGGAAATCCTTAACCTATGCTTTTGTTTGATTTGCAGGATTTATCCTTTCTATTAAGGGGGGCCAGATGTCAACCCTGTGACAATTAAGAAATTACAGCCATTTTACCTTTTGCTTTCCTTGTGCTTTTTCTGTTGTTTGGGATTCTCAGATGTAGAAGGGGGAAGGGGGGAATGCTTGAGCATTTTCAGTTAACCTAAATAATTGCAGCTGGATGAGCTTCAAGGTCAATTCTAGATAAAGTTTTGGCGGGCTGAAATGCTGGGAGGAGAGCCCGCATTTTAGATTAATTGGTGAATGTGATTTATGACAGCCTTTCTGGGGTGGGAACTGCAACTTGTTACATTGTATCAGGGGGAAGGAACTTTAGTCTTGGGTTCAATTATGTAAGTGCCGATAATTTGTTTCCTGAATAAAATGTTCTTTAAGGAAGAAATCTTTGCCTTGAAGTTCTTTTAAATGGTTTCATCTATCGGAACCATGACACCTATACCATTTCAGACAAATGGCTGTCTAGTCTCTTCTTAAAAACTTCCAATGTTGGAGCATTCACAGCTTCTGGAGGCAGCTTATTCCATTGATTAATTGTTCTAACTGTCAGGAAATTTCTTCTTAGTTCTAGGTTGCTTCTCTCTTTGGTTAGTTTCCATCTGTTGCTTCTTGTCCTGCCTTTAGGTGCTTTGGAGAATAGCTTGACTCCCTTGTCTTTGTGGCAGCCCCTGAGATATTGGAACACTGCAATCATGTCACTCCTCATCCTTCTCTTTATTAGACTAGACATTCCCAATTCCAGCAACTGTTCCTTATATGTTTTAGCCTCCAGTCCCCTGATCATCTTTGTTGCCCTTCTCTGTACTCTTTCTAGAGTCTCAACATCTTTTTTACATTGTGGTGACGAAAACTGGATGCAGTATTCCAAATGTGGCCTTACCAAGGCATTGTAAAGTGGTATTAACACTTCACGTGATCTTGATTCTATCCCTCTGTTAATGCAGCCTAGCACTGTGTTGGCTTTTTTGGCAATTGCAGCACACTGCTGGCTCATATTTAGGTGACTGTCCACTAGGACTCCAAGATTCCTCTCATAGTTGCTACTATTGAACAAGGTACCACCTATACTATACCTGTGCTTTTGGTTTTTCTTGCCTAAATGTAGAACCTTACTTTTTTCACCATTGAATTTCATTTTGTTAGATAGCGCCCAATGTTCAAGTCTGTCAAGATCCTTCTGTATCTTAAGCCTATCTTCTGGAGTGTTGGCTATTCCTGCCAGCTTAGTGTTGTCTGCAAATTTGATGATTTCCCCATCTATCGCCTCATCCAAATCGTTGATGAAGATGTTGAAGAGCACTGGTCCCAGAACAGAGCCCTGGGACACACCACTACACACTTCCCTCCATGTAGATGCAGCTCCATTGAGGACCACATGCTGAGTATGGCTGGTCAGCCAGCTACGAATCCATCTGGTGGTGATGCTGTCTAACCCACATTTTTCTATCTTATCAAGTAGTAGGTTGTGGTCTACTTTGTCAAATGCCTTACTGAAGTCCAAGTAAAGTATATCCACAGCATTCCTCTGGTCCACTAATTTTGTCACCTGTTCAAAGAATGCAATAAGATTTATCTGGTATGATCTATTTTTGACAAACT
Organism: Azemiops feae; assembly: GCA_023970755.1. Lineage (NCBI taxonomy): Eukaryota > Metazoa > Chordata > Lepidosauria > Squamata > Viperidae > Azemiops > Azemiops feae. The sequence continues at coordinate 85,080 of JALGBA010002323.1, read as the reverse complement.
CATGCTGGCTTTTGGTAATGACTTTGTTTGCCTCTAGATCTTTTCCAAGATCTTCCCAGGTATTGAGGTCAGGCTGATAGGTCTGTAGTTTCCTGGGTCCATTTTTTCCCCTTTTTTGAAGATGGGAACTACATCAGCTCTTTTTCAGTCCTCTGGTAGTTCCCCAGTGCTCCAGAATCTTTGAAAGATATAGTTCAGTGGTTCTGAGATCACATCTGCCAGTTCCTTCAGAACCTTGGGGTGTAGTCCATCTGGTCCTAGTGATTTGAACTCATCTAAGGTGGACAGGTGCTCACTTACCATTTTCTTGCCTATCTTAACTTGTATTTCTAATCTGTTTTTTATGGTACTGTTTTTGATAGGTTGGACTGTTTTTTCCCTTTGTGTAAATACGGATGCAAAAAATGAGTTAAGCAGTTCTGTTTTCTCCCTGTTGCTTGTCACCTTCTTGCCACTTTCTTCCATCAATGGACTAATCATTTCTTTGTCTTTTTCTTGTTTTTTACATGTTGAAAGAAGCTTGTTTTGTTATTTTTGACTTTTGTTGCAAGCCTTAGTTCATTTTGAGCCTTAGCTTTCCTCACTCCATCTTTGCAGGCTCGGGCTATTTGCTGATATTCTTCCTTAGTTATGTGCCCCTCTTTCCCCTTTTTATACTTGTCCATTTTGTCTTTCAATTTATTAGAGAGTTCTTTATGCAGCCATGCTGGTTTCTTTTAAGAGCTGTTATTTTTCTTTTTCCTTGGTATTGTGCTAGACTGGGCTTTTATAATCTCACTTTTCAAAATTTCCCAAGCTTCTTGAGTTGTTTTCCCTTTGAGGATTCTCATCCATTGAATCCTTCCCATGCCCTCTCTAAGTTATGTTAGTATAATTAAAGCTGCAAAACTACCATGTTTTTGTTTATTTCACTTTTCCTTCTATATTTATTATTGATGTTGGAAGATAAAATGATGAAGAAAAAAACCTTACAAATTAATTTATCCCACCCATTTTTCTGCCCAGAGAGATGATGCTGTATTTTAATCTGATTGTTTATTTCTCCCTTCTAAGCATAGTAAATGCCTTGAAAAAGTATATTTGAGAATAGGCATATAGGGTTGTTGTTACTCCACTGTCATTGATTCATCTTACATAACTCTTTTCATGCTTTTCATGGTTTGACACTTTCCAGAGCATGAAAGGACTTGTGTAAAACTAATACTGGTTTAAGGTGACTCTCAGAACAGACTGCCAAGGTGTGCACAAAGTGGCCTGAGTATTACCATGGTTTTCTAATGGACTAGAAGCTGATTCCCCTGAGAGAAGAACAGAGAGAAATGTTATTTCATGCACAATGCACTGTATTGCATTTGAAAGTGGAGAGCCTTGAATACATTTTATTAGAGCTGGGTTAATTCAATGGATCTCCTTTTTACTCAGTTTTGCTGAACTATCAGTCATTTAGACTAGAAAATGTACAACAGAGAAAGCAAATATGCTACTGGTTTTAATAGGAGAATTAAAAAAAAAATCTATCATTCATGAATGCCAAGCTTCAGGTATTGTTTATTTTCCCCTTCCTCAGCCTCTAACCTTTCAGGTATATAGCTCCTATTATCTTCAGCATGAAAGAAATGCTTAAACCAATGCGACTGTTGAATTAGGGCTGGAGAGAATAATGTTTGAAACCCTGTCCAGCCAAAAAACTTTCTGAGAGTCTTTGGCCAATCAGTATTTCTCTGTCTAAAACTACCTTATGCTTGTTGTGAGCATAAAACTGGAGAGGCATACAAAATAGTTTGTCTTGAAATCATAAAGGGAGACTGCTAAATAAATATAACAAATATTATAAATAAAGCAAAATCAAGAAGTTAACAACATCCACTGTAACTCCAAGCCAATCTAGATGAAAAATTATGTAGATATTTTTTATTTTTCTAAGACTACCTCTTCTTACCAAAAGACAAAATATGGTAAAGTTGAGGATAATGTACTTCTGAATACTTCTCATGTACTTCTCCAAAGAAAGTAGTGTATAAACCTGTCATAGCTCAGGCTTAAGGAAAAATCCTAGTTCAATCCTTGGCATTGTCAGGACTGCCATCACCCCCACCTCCACACACACCATGCTTTGCTTGCTGTCAGTCTGCCATTCTCAGGGGTGGGGGAGAGAAACTGTGGGGTGGAATAAGGCAGGAAGTTAGTAGGAAAGGAATTGAAACTAAGCATTGTGCCATCCCATGAGAGACATTGGCAGTTCCAAGGTCACACTATGGAATGAAGCACCATCCAGCTTGTGAAGACAGGGACTGTTACCCAAAATTTATTTGAATCCAATTGGACACTTAAAGATAACTAAGGGGGAAGGTGGGAGAAAGGGAAAATGCTTTGGCCACAAAAATCTCAGATCCAGTTTTGCATCTCTGTAACCACTTGGCTTTAGTAAAGTATAGTTTCACTAATAATGCATTCAAGAGTCTTTCTTTTCTAACTGACCAAGTTGGAATGGTTGACAGATATGTTCAGATAATGTTGGAAATCTTCCTTTTATAAACCCTAGAGAGCTACCACAGCCAATGTTTGCTCCTACTCACTAAAAGGTGGCTTCCTGAGATTTATTGTTAATTTATCAGTTCATAATGGGTTGATGCAGAGCAGACTCACTTAGATTTTCATTCATATATGAGCACATGATTCTTATATACCCTTTGAATTTTAAGAACCTTATTGCAATAATAATTCAACTATTTGGAATACTAGAAAGCTTTTCTCTCCTTCCAAATTACTTGTATCATATTTTCAATGTCTGTTGTTTATCTTTTGAGTGGAAAGAGCAAGAGGAACCTGTTAATATTGTACATGAAGTATAAGGAGTGTAATATTGGAGCAGGAATACAGCCATTAGGGTGTAAGCAAACCATCTGTCAGCTTTGTTGCTGCTTAGCAATAATGTATTTAGAGATTTGGAGGGATAGAAATGGACTGAATTAATGAATGTCCTTATTTCTATGTAGGGGATGGATAGGAATTAATATGAGGAGAAAAAATACTTAGCAAAAGTATTTTTTTCATTCATTTAGATGAATGAAAATCTTTCTTGACTGTTTTCACTCAGCTGCAACATAAAAGGTATGTTTTTAAAGACATTAGCCTGTTCAAAAGAAGAAACCAGAGCCACTTCTGTAATAAAAGAATATTTTTAACATCGTTTTGAGAATGTTGAATTTTCCTCAAAAGGATGGAATTTTCCGTGCAGTGGAAAACCATAAATGAAGGAACAAGTTGGTCCTTCCTCACAAAGGATTTCTAGAATCTAAGCGTAATTGCCACCAACTTTTCTGTACCCCAAATGGTCAGTCTACAGCAAGGATGAGCAACATATAGTCCTTTGGCTCATTCCTTGAGGTTCTTGGCTTAATTTCAAAGTTCATATCAAAAGACATTGATTTATAGTTAACTGTTTGTACCATTGAAATAGTTGGATGTTTGGGAATGTCAGAAAGAAAAATATGGAAAGTTAAGAAAAGGGGGAAAAGGTATTAGAGAATTTTAAGCAATCCTGTAAAGAAAATTGAAATTTAAAATCTATGGAAACTTCAACTTATATTTATTGAAATAGGAACATTAGATTTGTTGTAAGCCTCACCCTATTAAATATTATTGTATACAACAATAAATATGGAATACAACTAAAAAATATTATTGTATACAACTAAAAAATATGGAAAAATCTAAGTTTGCAGAACACCTTTTTTGTTTACATCCAAGTATCTGTGCATTATGTTACAAAAACAATGGAATTCTATTGGGCAGAACAGAAGAGAAATACTTTCAATTTAAAAGAATCCTACTCTAACCAATTATTTCTCATCTCTTGCTTTGAGATATAAAGACAAAATTTTAGAAGGCAGAGGGGAAAAAATGCAGCTTTTGTCTTTTTCACCTTTAGCTAGCAAGCTTACTATGAAATCCCAACAAGCGTACTATGAATCTCACAGCACTAGCCAGGTTATTCTAATTGATGAAAAGCAAGTGTAAGCTAGCAGTGTTAAATTGCATGTTATAAAAGTGAATATTGTTAAACCTGGCCAGCATTCTCCCTCCATGCTTATTTCTGATAATTAGCAAAGGGATTTCAAATAATGAAACGTTGCAAGCACCATTGAATTAGAAACGGTTTATAGCATTCACATTTTCATGTCAAATTATTACCAAATCATTGGAGAAATGTATAGGAAAACCTGATCAGAAATAGTAGCATGTTCCTTACAAAGTATTTTGGTTGTTCTTGTAATCTTGTAATTTTTGTTTTGCTTTTACTGTTCTTTTTTTTTTTTTTTTAAATATATTTTATTAGATTTTATAGGGGTACAGCGATTACATTAAGGTGCTTAGGAACCACCATGGAGGTGGGTATATTAAACATCCAAAAAAAGAAGGACAATCACAAATATATAACTCAAATCAAATCTTTTAAACTTCCCTCTCTAATTCCCTCATTTAATCTTACTTATTCAAATTAATAAATTCTATATAAGTTTCAAACGATCCTATCAAATATCAGTTACATTTCAATTCTAAAAATCCAAATCCTGTTTTTAAGCTTTACTAACTTACAATTACTATATTTCAATTAGCCTTAAATAGACATATTATTAACACTTCGGGTGCCCTTTTTTTTTTTACATAATTATATCTGGTATATTGTTCTCGCAACAACATTCCCATATCTTCTTCATTGATACCATTTTTTTCTCTTATCACCCATCCCTCTTATTCTCCTTTTATTTCCAAATAATTCTCTTAAAATAAAAATATCAGGCCAACAAATAAATTTCTATCTAATTTAAATATATATTCTATCAATGCCTCTATATCTATAAAAATCTTTTTAAACCAGTAGATAAAGTTTACTTCTCCAATACATATCATATCTAAAACAGAGTAATATTACAAAGGGTATCCTCTTAAAAATTTCACGTGTTCCATTAGTTGTTAAGTCAGTCAAGAAATCAAAGCCTTTTTAATCCCATTAAATAAGACTTTAAAATACATTTTTAAATCTAACTCTGGGCTTCTTTCTATGCCATAGTGGTTTCCATAGTAAGGTTCCTACATAATCAAACCACAATATTAAAAGGTCCATATTCTTTAACGCTTCAAATTGGTCAAAGTTCTCTTTCCTTTCTTCTAATAGCCTTTGGATGGTAAAAGCTGTTTTATTCCATGTTATATTTGCCAATTGTTTATCCACCTTTTCTCGATTTTCAATAAGTTGTATCTGAGTGTCAGTCTCTGTTGGTATTGATGCTTCAGACATCTCTGTTGAAGTTGTTGTATAGTCATCAGACTTCTCGATAGGTTGTGTTGGAAGTTGAATAAAATTAGTTTGTTTTGTGGTTTCCACGGTTTCTCTCAGTGTAGGGAAAAGGGATTGAAAATAGGAACTCACATCCTCTGCAGCTTCTAAAATTGTTTCCAATATAAGTTCATAGTCCAGTTGTGTATTAAGTTCCATATCGATAGTAATAAGGCTTTTTAATCTTTAATCTTTAAAGAAGGCTCTACTTCATAAGAATCAAGCAAGCATTCACCTTCAATTTTCAATAGGCCAGCTGCATCCGTTATCTTGTAGTTATCACCCTTTCAGGGTCATAGCCATTCCCAGCCATAAAGAAATATAATTGCAGTACCACTTTTCGACACAAGATGTCCTCAGCAAACCAAAAAATCTTTTTTTTTTTTCCTTTCCAAATAATAGATTTTTTATTTTTCGTGTTGAAAAAGATGAAGAAAGGGTTCAAAATAATAAATGCGTAGTTGTAACAATAATAGTCAAGAATAAAATGTTTTCAGGTCCCCTCAGTATTCCAAAATTTAAATAGTCCATCAAAATTGACTGGTTTTTATTTATATATTTTTTTTTCCAACGCTGTTTTTCCCCATTGCCCAAACGCTGCTTCCTCACGACAGGGAAATAGTTCAAAGAAAGCTTTTAACAGGAAAGTAGTTAGGGGAAAAAAAAGGGGGTAGGAAAGGTCTCACCCGGATTCTCCACGGGGGTTCTTTCACTTAGATGTTCTTCTGGCTTTCAGCTGGTGCGACGAAGTGATCGTCCATTTTATTGGGCGATCTTTTCCTCCGGCGGCCCTAAGGAGATAGCTCGAACTGGGGAGAGCCGCCGCTCTTCCCCAATCGAGCAGGAGCCTCCTCTAACGGTGGTCACCTCTACGGGGCGACTTTCGACCCGATTAAGGGTCTACCGGCGGAGGGAAAGCAGCCGGTGGGAGAGAGAGATCTCTCCGTACGACTGCTGGTGTCGCGATCCGGAACCGGAAGCCGCTTTTACTGTTCTTTATACTCAGCATACCATTGGCATTTTAAAGAAACCACTACTAGAAATTAAATATATATTATATTAATTTATTTCTTTCTATCCAAACGTTCAGTGGAACTAAATAGGATCATCCATCCTAGCCCAGATTTGCTTTCCTTTTGTAAAGTTGTTACATGCATTCTGATCATTACAACTGACCCAGAGCCATGCAAGTTATGTATATTAACTGCAGATTGAGAAAAATAAAAATATTAAGGAAAATGTGAGCTCTTAAATTTTTTGGAAACAATTCAAATTTAAAAATATTCAAATCTGAACTAACCATGTCCAGTTTCAAATTCCTTTTGAATTCTTCATACATAACAATTGGATGATAGTGAGAAATGGAAGATGGAAGCTGGGATTGGTCAGAACTACAACTTTGTTAATGTAAAGGTTAAACTATAAGAGAAATAGTTTGCACTCTTGCTTAACCCACTTATGAGTATGGATAGGCTCTGTTACCACCAAAATCAGTGCCTTTAATCTGCAGAATGAAATCAAAGTGTAACTAGATAATTAAATTAAGTAGACAACAATCAATCAATGTGTTAGCTTGTTTCCTCCAAAGTTTTTCTTGGGAAATGGAATAAAAAACTGTCTTTAAGTCAATAAAAGCCGCAAAAAGAACTCTATTTGGAAGTTTATAGCATTTTTCTGCCAAATGATATAACTTTAGGCACTGATTTAATGTCAAATGTCAATCACTAAATTCTCTGTACCCGATCTCTCAAAACAAAAATTGAAATTAAAAAGAAAGAGTAAAAAATTACTTATGCCCATTCAGAAACTTTATTCAGTACTGGGTTGGTAATGGAGACTAAATGCATTTCCATATGAATTTTCCTATGAGTTCCTGAGCATTGTTCTGTACTCTTCAACTTTATCTGGAAAAAAAAGAGCAAATATAGCAAACTACAGACCTATCTGGAAAGCCTCAGTTTTCATTCTGATTAAATTAAAGCTATAGAACTTCACTCTTTCTGCATATAATATAAAATGTCAGTGAGAAAATTAAGTTAAATGAACCATTCTATATGACTCTTATCAGTGGAAACATTTTTCCATACAGAGAGCACTACATTTTTCAAGTCTTCTTCCTACTGTGTGATATGGTATATTCCAGTTTGTGACATATAGTATGCTTTAATTTGGTGATAGATTGCAGGTATTGGATAGGTTAGGAAACATCTGTAGCATCAACTAATGTCATTCCCCACTTTTTCCCTTTGATTTATCCTTTATTTGGATATCCCTTGCTGGTCGATGTCTCTTACTAATATATACCTATATAGATCGCCAGAGAAACAAGGCAGGACAAATGCAATAATTCAAACAAGGCCTTGGGTTACTTATGAGTCAGTCTGATTTTGAAATGGAATTCTGGCTTGGTATGTAACAAAGAAGATATGACCCTGACAATAGCAGAACAGATCTTGTGGGAAACTCTGCAGTATCTAGCAACTTTCTTCATGGAAGTTAAGGAGACATATAAGGTTCTTAAAGGATCACCCATGTCCATACTAATCACATCCAGCCAACCTTAATTTCAACAATCCTTAATTTCAACAACCCTACCCTTCCTTTCAGAACATGCTCTGAGGCTTATGTAGCCACATTTATGGAAAAAAATAAATAAATTAAGCAATAAAATAAAATATGCAATCATAATATTGCCCAAGGAAATGAGATATGGAAAAAATCACATTATCAAATTACCATTCTTGATTTCATTTGCTCATTTATATTTTAAAAACTCTGAACATTTTTCTATTTCAAAAAAAAAATTTTTTTCAAAAAGCTTCAAAAGATGTTGAACTGATATATAACTTGCAGATTGTCAATTCAGTAATTTAGTACACTTGGCACATGCAAAAATGTGTGAATTTTAATCTTACTTAAATATTTCCACTTCTTTTATACAATGTAGGTGAAGGCCACAACCACAGCCATAACATTTTCTCTTTTCCAATTTGTTAATGTGGCTACTATCACTTGTTTCTTAATGTGGACAGTTAATATCATGAAGAAATGTTATGTAATTCTGCAAATTGCACTATTTTTTAAGTAGTCATTAAGTCTGTGCTGAGATCAAGATAAATGGTGGGGGTGGGGAGAAACAATTGCTCAGTTTGAACGTTCTAGATTTGACAGTAATACAGATGCACATGTTGGAACTAGTGTTGCTTCACACATTTCTTGTGCCTGTGATGGGATTGCTGTGTACATCTTTGTCTCCGTCAGAGTGGTGCCTACTCTTCTAGGGGCTGGACTTTCTATTTCAATCTCTCCTCCCTACAGTCAACTCTTTGCGAGGTCATTCCAATGAGAACAAAGCAGGAGGTGATCAAACAAGGTTGACATCTCTCCCTATCTCTCTTTTGTGTGTGCTAGAGAACTGGTGCTGAATTTAATCTGCATCTGCCAGAGCTTGCTTGCTTGCTTGCTTATTATTCATTCATTCATTCATTCATGTAACCTATTTATATCATTAGCTATATCATAAAAACGTGACTTTATTAGGACGTCAGCAGGGGGAAAAAAGTACACGTGCATTCAAGAGATCGAGCTTGAAAGACCCCTGTAATCACAAGGGCCTGAAGAGGACGCTCATTGCGAAAGCTCGGGAAGGAGGAATCAGTACCGCGGACAGCTCCCCACGGAGCCCTCATTAGCCTTGAATCTGCGAAGCAGCAACACCGCTTCGTTCCCCCGTCTCCGCTCTCTCTCCGGGACGGAAAAAAAAAAGGTGGTGGGGGGTGGAATACGTCCAGATCCAGGCTGCTGCATACATCATCTAGACCACGCGCATCAAGCGTCCAAGTCGGTACCGCAAAGCAAAGAACCTCCTTTATTGGATCTCCAACTGAGGCGAAAAGCACGCCCTGTCCTGGGGCGCGTGGCCTTGTGGTCTGTGGATATCTCTGGCTGCTAAAGAACAAAGAAAAGTTTCAGCGGAGGGGAGGAGAGCATACCTTGTCTCCCCATCTCAGAGAAGGCGAATGTCTGGTTTTAGTAGCTGAACTGGTAGGAATGATGACCGAGAGAGGATGTGTACCAGCAGCCAGATCATCGGGAGCCTCCTGGTGCTATCCATGCTGGAGATAGGACTGGGAGTCTCTAGCGTGGCCGTGGGGGCAGTCAGCTTCAGCTTCGTTCTTGCGGGTTCTGAGCGTTCAACTCAGCTGGGAGACTCTTCTCCGGTATGGAGCGGGGTGTGTGTACGTTAGCTATTTCACTCTAACTCTTGATGGTGAATGCCGATTTGCAGTCTGGTCTCGAATTCTCCTTGTTTTGTGCAGCTCTCCTTTCTTTCCTCTCCCTCGCTTTTTTTTTTTTAGCTTGCATGCTTTGTGTGGTTTTGACCTGCATGATCCAAGCGTAGCAGCTGCATCTCTAATTCCTTCGGTGCATTTTAGAACAAAACCTGAACTTTATTTGAGTAGCCAACAGAAAGCTATTGTCCCCTCCCTTCAAAGCCACAGTACACTGGGGCCCACATACTGCAGGGCCAGAAAATTGGGGATGCCAAACTCTGCTCTCTCCAAGCATACTCTATGCTGACAGAATAAGATAACCCTGTTTCAAACATCTAAGTTTCAAGTCAGTGTAAATGACAGTCAGCCTATGTGAAAAGCATACATTTTTGAAAAATTGGAAGATCTGAGAGTTTTGAAGCATTGCATTATATGCTTGTGCTGGGGCAGAACTCCTATATCTTCTACTTAAGGTTTCACTAGCAATTCAACAGGCAACTTTACATTTGGGAGAAAACATTTTTCATTCTGGCATTTTATATTGTTGATCGATTTCTTGATAAGAAAAGCAAATAAAATGCTGATGTTTACATTGTATTCAGTTTCATTGTATTCAATTTCATGAGCTGAACACTTACAGCTTAAGCTTAGGTAACCATAGTCTTAAATTCCTTCTGTAAGGAGTAAAGTAATCTATAAATTCCAATGGTTTTTGTCTCTGTATAAGCAAAGAATATTCAATTTACATAGATACTACTAATGATTTAAATTTAATTTAGTACTCAATTACTAAAGTACTAAAAACCATATGGATAAAGTAAGATTTAAATATGCTTAATTTTCTAGATAGTGCTCAGTACTGCTTAAGGTAACAGTGATGGCAATAATCATTAAATATTCTCATTGAAACTTTAGTGGAACTTTTATCCGGAAGGGGAGGGATAAGCTGATTGAAGAATTTACTTCCCAGTTCTATTTCCTGTAAATCATAACATGAAATTCACAATTTTAGTTTTAATTTGCTAGAATAAAATAAAAAGAGATATGATGGTTTCATAATCTGAACTGTTTTTTAAAGGCAACCAAAATGAAAATAAATGCAAATTTATTTGTTAAATTTCTACTTCTTTGATAGAATGAAAAATAATGCAGCAATGCTTATGGGTGCATATATTCTCTTATTTTAAACTGAAAATTTTTGTGTGGTTTTGTTTTATTAAAGTGCACTTTTGTACACCTCCATACAATTACTGATGCTTATAATAATGGAAAATAGTAACATCCAGATTAATTTTGTGGAGCAATAAAAGTATCTAAAGATAGTTGTGATCACTCATGTCTTCATATTTTTAGATTGTATCAAGTATTTTTGTGCAGCTGTACTGGGAAGTGTTCAGGCCACCTGCAAGGGCAACCAAGATGGCTGTTGGGATTGCACCAATCCCACCCTTTTTACTTTTTTAAGTTCCCCCACTTTGGGCACAAATTAATATTGTCCTGCTAATATTGTCCTATTAATACTGTTCTATTGAATTTGTAGTTTTTAGATTTAGTCCTGCATCTATTATGCTACTATATAATTTAAGAAAGATATTCCACTTTTTTTCCTCTCTACATTTATCTCTGTCCATATACATGTGTTCAGAATTGTGTGTCTCATACATGAGCAGCATGTGTATTGTTAAACCATATTCATTTCCACTGCAAAATGGTTTTTTGTTAATGACCTGTATATATCCTTCTCTATGAATACTGTATTCTTAATAAGGGGAAGGAAAAAAAGTATGACTACCAAATGGCCTGTAAATTTAGCATTTTCACCAAAGCTGGTGTTCTTATGGATTTCCAGCTTTTATCTTCTAAACTGTCATTTTCAAGGAATTTAGGAAATTGCCACTCTCTATATTGTACTAAAGTGTTCTTAGCATTGCTGCAGAGGTAAAGCTCCCGTAGTTGCTTGGGACAAGAAAGAATGCTGAGTTTGTTTACATAATTAAATGTCCCCTAATCTCTGGCTTCTAAAAGACTGGTTAATATAACACCTTCATATGAATGGCTAGTGAGAATCAAACCACTAGTCTGACTTTTTGTGACCCTAGTATAAAGCCAATGATTTTATAACTAGCTTCATATTACACTTTAACCTGTAATTTAGTTTGTATAATTTCATGTGTAAGACATCCTTATATTGTGATTTCATATAATATGCTAAGCCATAAACCCTAATTTGTAAATCAGAAATGACTAGGTTCAAACAATGGGCAATTCCGATCTTAATCCACTGTGTATAGTCTAGGAATTTAGTTCATTAATCTGGTTGGTCAAAGCTTGATTCAAATAATAAGCTTAATAGCCACTGCTAGGATTTCAACTATCATAGACTCAGGTATCAAAAGTAGGATAAAATAAAAATCCAGAAATGAGTAACTTCTGAGGCATCAGTATTATGGCAAAGCTAATTTGCATCCACTCATTTTCTAAAAATAACATAACATGAAAATGCAAAGACCTTTGACCCACTTCAGTTTTCAAATAGCTACAGCTAGATAGAAGCCCAGTTTCACACCTAAGGGGCTAGCAGGAAGGTTACTATGGAAACCTTAACTCTGAATACCCTATTTTACATAGATGGAAATAATCCATATCTCAATTTCATCTACTTCCTTACAAACCACAATGATCCTCTGAAACTATCATACAACATGTTTTCTTATTTATCTGCATTACATCTTCCTTACCAGTCTTACAAATTGCTTTAGCACACTCCACGTGATATAATCCAAAGACCCAGAAGAGAATTATAAAATACTAAATAACAATTTAATAAACCATCACAGCTTGTAAATGTTAAAGGGCTCACTTTAGAAATCTAAATCCACTTCACTAAATGTGAATTAAAAAAATATTTCAGACATGTTTTCCAATGACAGAGATAAATCAAGGTGGAAAGAGAGGTTGTTGTTTTTTTTAGCATGGTTCTTGTTCAGTCGCTAAGTCATGTCACAACCCATGGACCACATCACACCAAGCATGGTCCTTACTTAAAGTTATAAAAATGATTCTTAGCAATAATAACAACAGGATAGACAAAAGCAACCATATAGCTTGAAGATATTCCAATTCTCAGTGTTATACTGATGTTTTCAAAACCCTTCATTAATTAATTTTGATATCTCAGTTCTGAAGAACTATTTTTTCAAATAATTAATATTCTTAAATAGAAATTAATGAAACTGTTTAATTATGCACAAAAACTAATGGCATACAATTAACAAAGTCTTAACAAATGTGGATAACGTATCTTATTAGGCTATGAATATTCAAACTACTAGATAGAACAATCTCTGACAATAGGGATATAACTCAACTATTTAGAAATCTTAATTCTAAAAGCAAAAGAACCATAAATAAATCATATTTATTTATATGTTTGTATGTTGTGATAATTGAACCACATAATGTTCATAAGTATTATGTCAAAATATATTCTGTATTGTCAGATAGGAGCCATTGCCCATGAGTATAAAGGTTTCTTTACATGTGTAAAGAATCATAAAATTGAAAAGGACATTACATTTTTGGGTACAACCGTCTGCTCAATGCTGGAATCCAAACTAAAGCATCCACAATCAATGAATTGTTAACCTGTGTTTGAACATATTCAATGAAGGAAATCCCAAGAAACTTTTCAGAATTGCTTTATTATAAAGAGTTTTTTCCCCTTTAACATTTAAACTGCCTTCCTGTAAGTTATCTTCACTAATCTATATCCTCTACTGTGGACTGAAACAAGGCTAGATTATTTTCCCTGTGTGATTTCTTTTTAGATATTTGAAGACTCCTCTCTCAGTCCTCTCAAAGTATACATGTTGGTTCCTTCCATCTCCTTTCATAGGAATTAGATCATTTGAACGTCTTTATTGCCTGTGTAGGAACTTTCTTCAGTTTGATATGGTCCTTGAAACACTATTTAGGAGTTTTAGCAGAGCAGAATAGAATGAAATAATGATTTCCTGTGGTTGGAAACTCTTCTTCTGTTGACACAGCCTACACTTCCATTTGCATTTTGGCAGCCTTGACACATTGCTGACTCATACTCAATTTATATCAACTCCTTCTCTGAGATGTTTTCTTCAAATATTATTGGAGGCCAGGTTTACCCCATTCTATACCTGTACATTTGTTTTCCTTTTCTTAAATGAAGAATTTGGTATTTGCTACTTGCATTTCATTATGTAATTTTCAGATAATTTTTAATTATATCTATTAGAGTATAAATTTTCTGATGCCTTAAAAGATTGAAGAAAACTCCATTAAAATGAATTCTGGATATTGCACTAAAAAATCAAATTCAGATAAATTTATGGAGATTGTGAGCCAGAACAATCTAATATCTCAAAATGTAAACATGTAACAATATAATGTATTATAGTATATGTTTACATTTATTTTGAAATTGAATTCCAAATATTCAGTTATAAGATATGCAGGATACTGTAAATTCTTGTGCTTCATAAAGCATTTTGCACTGCACAAGCAATGTAATTCACCTCAGGATGTGGAGATGACATGATCTGTCTATAGGAGTTCTGACATGTAGCAGCTGTAGTAGCAAAAAGAGGTTTCTGCACATGTGTTGCAAAGAAATAGTTGGAAATGTTGAATAAGGTGATTGGGGTTTCCAGATGAGGCCTAATAATTCACAATAGTTTTCGGGAGGTGGGGGGGGAACAATGTTTTGTGGAGAAGCTTCAAGGAGACAATTTGCATAAATCATCTAAATGAAGCATTTCTTTAGTTTTGTGGAACTCTTCTGATTATTAATATATCAAAGAGAGAGAGAGAAATATAAGAAGGTTCATTATCGTAGAAAACACTTAGACTACTAATTTTATAAGGCCCAAATTCAAGATGATTCTGATGGTTTATAGAAAAAAGAATTTAATCATAAGGCAATTAAGATCAATCGTTCCATTAATCAAATGTATATGGAAAGCATTATCAGTCCCTGCTCTCTCACATAAATATCAAAATATGGAACTCTCAGGTATTTTGGAATGTTATCATATTTGCTCTTTGCTTCTAAATGCCTTATTTGCTTGTTGTAGCCATACAATGTGATCTATAATTGGTCTCTTGAGTGGAATACAAATACTTCTAAATTTTTGAAACCACCACACAAAGAGTTAGTTCTCCATAGAAACAGCACAACCAATCACCAGTGTGTGTAATACTGAGACATTCACTGTTAAGATCACAGCATACCCACCCTGAAACAAAGATTAATAAAAAATAAAGAATACTTTTGCTAAACATGCCTGAACTGCAACAGCCAACTAGAAATGAATTTATGACATAATCCTAGTTATAAATATGTTTATTTTTCTGGTATTTAATTTTCCATACATAAATTCTTAGTCTCTATAGGACAATTTTCTAATTTAATATAGATAGTGTAATTACTTTGTAGGTTTGGAAGCTGTTTTGTGTATGCTATTCTTTGTTTTACTTAATTAGGGCTGACCTCCGGTACAGGATGTGGGATTCCTAGCTTCTTAAGAATATTTATGGAAAAGATACTGGAATAGTGGCTGATTACAAACTGAATATGAGTCAGCAGTTTGATGTGGCTGCCAAAAACAAATGCAATTTTAGACTGCATCAACAGAATAAAGTTTTGAAAGGAAGTGAGGTTCCCATTATGCTGATGAGCTGATGCCTGAATATTGTGTTCAGTTCTGGATCCTATTCCTATCCTTTAAGAAGGATTTAGATTAAGAGAGGGGAAAGAAGATGATCAGGGAGTAGTAATAAGATTTTGTAATGAAACATTAAAAGACTTGGGTTTGTTTACACCAGAGAAGACCAGAGGTAGGTTATGATATAGACTTCAAATATTTGAAAGGAGAAGAACATCGAGAACTGTTCTCTGGCAGCCCAGAGTGTAGGACATGTTATAATGTATTTAACCCGCAGAAAAGTAATTTCTGATTGAACGTTGAAAAACAACAGTAACAGCAATTTAGAAAAAGAACCAAATGTTCAGAGAAATCAGGGTCTCTTCTTTTTCACTGAATGTATTCAAATATAAATTTAACTTGCTGGCTATTGGAAGTTCTTTAATTTGGATTCGTGTACTGAGAAGGGGATGGCTCCTAGTGACCAAATGATTTCCTCAAAGTCTATGATTCTATAATTATATTTAGAAGAGATCTTGGATTTCCATTCTTATGTTGACTCTCACATTAAGATTCAGTATTTTTTTTCAAATTCACAATTAAATGCATATCTGTATACCTGGTTGCAACATCCTTTAATGATTAATGCATTTAGTCTGCAATCTCCATCTTAAAATTTAAATCTCCATCTTTAAACTATACATCTCATGTGTCAGATGTCCTCCGCCGTCCGTGTGCAGGAAATAAAGACGCAGGAACAAGATGACCAAACAAGGCTTTAATCCATGTGAAGCAAAGTCAGCGCTGGGAGTGAACTGCTCCCAGCGCTTTACATAGCATCCCCACGCCCCCAGCCCCACCCCCAGCAGCAAGCCAGCATCCGGACCCTGAAGTAGAAAAAGCAAAGTCCAACCAATAGCTTCCTTCCTGCCTCTCTTCGCACTAACGGCCCCGGGCACTCTGCCTTCCGGGCTGCTGCTCTGTGCCGCTGCAGGCCGTGGAGCCTCTGTGGGATGCCCCGCCTCCAGTGCTGGCCCCACGTCGCACCCCACTGGCAGGGAAGCCCGCCCGCCGCCGCTGCTGATGACCCGACCTGGCCAGGCAAGACGGGCCGCTCCACTCCAACCCTGGCGTCCTCCCACAGCATGGTAGGGCCCCGCACCGGCCACGCCCCCCGGGGTCCGACCGTAGGTCCAGCTGCGGGTCTGGCTGCAGCGTTAGGCGGCTGGCAGCGACCGGCAACCGGCTGAGCATCCTGGAGCTGGGTGTCTCACGGCTGGCTGTGACGGCTGGCGGCTGGCTGAGCATCCTGGTGCTGGGCGTCTCACGGCCAGCTGCGGTGGCTGGTGGCCGGCTGAGCATCCCGGTGCTGGGCGTCTTGTGGCTGGCTGCAGCGTACGGGTGGCATGCTGCTCGATGCTCCCCCCCCTCCCGAACATGTCGAGCCCCCAGGGCTTGACAGGCAGCTCCCTCTACCAGGGCTCCACCTGGAAGGGAAGGAAGAGCAAATGAATGCACATCCGCCTTGGCAGATGGTTCAAACGGCCCACCACCCGCCTTCCCAGGGTGTTGGCGGTGGAATGACTGCACCAGCCGTGGTACGAGCACGTCCTCCCCCCTCACCCACAAAGCCTCTGAGAGGGAGTATCCCTTCCACCTTACTAAATACTGTAGCTGTAGCTGTCCACGACGGGTTCGGGAATCCATAAAATTGTTCTATTTTATGTATTGTTTTCTTTAAATTATTTGGTACCATGCCATTTTTTTATATTAGTACTCATTCTGATGAATGAAAAAAATGTCCTAGCTTTCTGAAGTAACAGCACATTGAAGCTGAGATTCAAAGTGCATATGAGTAAAGGTGGGTAGAAGGGGTGACTTAAGGTCATTCTGCTGAAATTGCTTCCAGATAGACAAAAAAGACTCCTTGAAGCCTACTAGGAAGAATGCTAGGAATGAAAGTTGGGAGAAACGAGAGAAATGACACAGAGAGGACTATTGTAGGGAGGACATGGCACAGCCTTGAAGATGACTTGGAAGTTATAAATGGCTAAGAATGTAGCTGCATGCTGGTTTAGCAAATTAACATCTGTATTGTGGGATAACACTGATTGCTGTTAGGGCTTTAGGCCTAATTCAAAGAGCTAGTAGTTACATAAAAGTCTGGATGCTCATTATATGTGGCACAATCTTCACCAGGTAGAATCTGCCCAGCCAAGAAAATTGCAGGGACATATTCAGGAAAGTACCAGGAGTCAATACTGACTTAAAGATTCAATATATACACTCAATACATTTTGGCAATGTGTGTGTGTGTGTGTAGGCATGCCTGGGTGTCACTGTATTCACCCACTATCCAAGAGATATTGGGTGGAGGACAGCAGTTCTTTCTTGGTAGGAGTCTCCTCACTTTGTAACACCTCTTCTCCCCAAAACTAGAATTTCAACTTTAGAGAGTGGAATTCTTCTACAGTATTTGATAGGACAAATTTCATACACTACAGGTGAAATTTTAATTGTGATATCATCATCATCAACAGCCTCTAAGTTAGGGGTGTCAAACTCAATTTCATTGAGGTCCGCATCAGCATTGCGGTTGTCCTCGGGGGGCCGGGTAGGTATGGCCAGGATGGGCGTGGCCTACTGGGTGGGCATGGCTGGAGTGGGTGTGGCCTACTGGGTGGGCATAGCCAGCTCTACATCGTTCATGTCAAGGGTGCCTATGGGGGCCTAGGCAGGAGTGGGACAGATCTGAGGGTCTCTGGCAGAAGAGGGTGGGACTGGGGCAAGCACCAAGGCATGGTCCCCTGGAAGAGCCTCACTGTTCCTCTCAGGCCATGCAAGGGGGGGCTGGATGGTGCCGCAGGCTTCCCGGAACCTTGGGCAGCAGAGGTCAAACGCCCAGCCTGGCCCTCAAGCACCCGCGGCACCAAGCCCAGCCCCACTACCCCAAGGGGGTGCCCAGCTGCACTTATCTCCTCCTCAAGACTGCTGATGCTGTGCTTGCTCTCCTTAGCCAGGTTGCTCATGATGGGTATGAGGGCAAAGTCAAAGGGAGGCCCACTCCCTCTCCATAGGAGGAGACCCGGCTTTGTATCCAAAGCTTCCTTAGCAATAGGATGGGAGACCCCCAGGATAGGCCAGGAGGAGGGGGCAAGGGGATGGTGAAAGGGCAGCAGGGCAGGACTAAGGCAGGACTTCCCTCAGACCCTCCCTCCCTCCCTTTCCTCCCTCCCTCCCTCCCTTCCTTCCTTCCTTCCTTCCTTCCTTCCTTCCTTCAAGAAAAGAGTGGTGGGAAAATATTTGAGATGAGGGAGGGAGAAAAACAGGCAAGAAACGCAGCTGGGGAGGTGTCATCCTTCGTGAGGAATGAAGAAATGCACCATCACCTGGAAGTGGCCAGCACATGGCTCTCACCTACTTCACATATCTGGCTTGGTGGGCTTTGGGGGAGGGGACACCATGAACAACGTGAGAGTTGACGTTACCTGCGCAATACCGTCCAGCCCCCAGCCTGCCTGGTTTCGGCAGGCAGCGAGGTGCTCTCCTCACAGTGCCGAGAGGCGGAGCCAGGCAACACAAATCCGAAAAGAAGCGCAACGCCACCCAGCCCCCAGCCTGCCCGGTTTCAGCAGGCAGCATGGTGCTCTCCTCACAGCGCCAGGAGCTGAGCCAAGCAGTGCGAAGCTCGCCAGCTTTGCACCTTGCCGCCTGCTGAAATTGGGCAGGCTGGGGGCTGAGTGGTGGCGCACTTCTTTTTGAATTTGCGCCACCTGGCTCAGCCTCTTCGCGCTGTGAGGAGAGCACCCCACTGCCTGCTGAACCCCCTCCCCCAGAGCCCATCAAGCCAGATATGTGAAGTAGGCGAGGGCCATTTGCTGGCCATTTCCAGGCGATGGTGCATTTCTTCATTCCTCACAAAGGGTGACACCTCCCCAGCGTGCGCCCAGGGGGCGGGGCCAACGCGGCAGGGGCCAGTCCCTTGCTGTTTCCAGACGGCCTTGTGGAGCTAAGACTGAATGCGTTTCAGCATAGTTGGCCACCACAAAATTGTACATTGGCTCCCGGGTGGCCTGGGCCGGGGCCAAGGCAGTGGGGGCCATTCCCTCACTGTTTCCAGGATGGCTTCGCGGGCCACATGAAGCCACATCGCGGGCCGCATCTGGCCCCCAGGCCTTGTTTTTGACATGTCTGCTCTAAGTTGTACTGATGGAAAAATTCATGGGGAAAAAGATCAGGCAGACATGGACCTAGATTCCATGTCATTTCAACATTTTTGAATGTAACTAAGGAGTAATGTTTAATTGTGTTGATAGTCAACTCCATATAATAAATGAAATGAGCAATCCATGCTATATTATTGTTACAATTTTTTCATGTTCCATAGAAAACTTTGTTTGAGATCACAGTATTCAAGCTCAAAATAGATGGTTTTTGTTTGAATTTTTTGAAAATCAATCTGAAAGTGCTTTAAAATTTAAGCAGCTCTATTTCAAAAGAAATAGGGTTTTTAACATAAAATGAGTAGTTTTACGCTTGGAATATTTCCGGAACCTATCTAAAATATTACACAACTGTTCAGATTTAAAATGTTGTGCACATCCCACTGGTTTTAAATTCACCTGATAATTAATTGTGAGTAAATTTCTTAAATTCATCAACAAGACAAGAGCTACGGTATTTAACATTTGGAAGCAAAAGCCATGACAATAGTATTTTTATTTAGATATTTTTCAGTGAGATATATAAATTATGTATATGAAAACATAAATACATATATACATACAAACTTTCAAACATAGGGAGAAAGAGAATTTGTCATGAAACATTTTTTTCAGGGCCATATGAGAATAACAATTATCATGTTTAGTAGATTATAACAGATCACGTGATTGAGAGTAGCCTTCAATAATTTATCAATAAGCCAGAATTAATAATGTGTTCCACTATACACCTTTATTTCATTGTCAAAGAATTTGTATTAATAAATTATAGTGTTACTTAATGAATTGCTGTGAATGCTGTGAATTGCTGACTAGCATTCATGTATGTAGCTGAAATATGTAAAGCTAAACAGATAATTATCAAAGAGAGGCTGGGATGAATGAAATTTGCCAACACAACAAACTATATTTTGTTGGAAAGACAGGAGTAAAAATAGATATTTTTAAATATATTCGTGAGCTACCAAAGAGTGATATTTTTGTTCATTTAGTTAAATATTGGCATGTGCATATTCTCAAAAATCTGCTTTAATTTACCACATATTTTAGCATAATTATTTTGGGGTATAGCTTTAAAAAAAAAAAGTTTAAACAAGATTTAAAAAGATTCCTCAGCCATGTTGTACAATTTCAGAAATCCCCTTAACTCTCTGATTTATTTATTTTTTTGAGAAATGAATAACTATTAATCAAATTTTGTTTGGAACTTTGATTGCATCTCTTGACTTTTGATTATATCCTGCAGACACCCCTACCTTCTTGTGTTTGTTTTGCTTTGTTGCATATTCTTAGTACTAGATTATTTGGCTAAGTTTGAATTGATAAGAGAAAATAGAATGCATTACATTAGTGTTTTAATAACAATCACAGAATGGTTGCAAATTATTTTATAGAAATAAAAAACAAATTCTGGATAATATACCTACTATACATACCATAGCATATAGTTAAGAGAGATCCTGCTCACAAGCATGCAGTATTTGAACTTGAAAATAACATTAGAAATAATACCACTAAATATACAGTGGTTTGGCTAAATTGAATCTCGACAAAGAGAAATTATAATATATATACTGTATTACTCGGTTGAAATAAGGATATTCTGTAACTATTTATGTACTTAAAATATAGCAATGCCTCAACTCTTGTCCTAACCAGGGATAGGCAACCTTGGCTCTTTTATGACTCGTGGACTTCAACTCCCAGAATTCCTGAGCCAGCCATGCTGAGGAGAAATTGAGAGGTTTCCAAGCTGAGCCATGCTGGCTCAGGAATTCTGGGAGTTGAAGTCCACGAGTCATAAAAGAGCCAAGGTTGCCTACCCCTGTGCCATAAAAATATCAAATATGCCTTTCTTTTTCTTGCAGTTTTTGCTTTGTGGAGTATGCGGAATATTCTGTGCCAAAAAAAAGTCAGGACTTATTGTAAGTGTTTTACTAAACTTTTCATAAATATTCATAAGTGAAATGTAAGCTATGCATATCTTGGACGCTATAATATTTCTTCATTTCTGCCATCAGACTCAAAAAGAATTCAAACAAAAATTACATATGTCTTCATCTAATGAAATGGGCACAGTAATTAGGTATATTAGATAAAACAAAGTACTCAGTCTATATTGTTCTTGACATTGTTTCAGCTTTGAATTGATAGCAAATCCTGGACTGAATCATTCAGTGTTTCTCAACTGTAAAATACACAGATATCTTATAAATTTCTCAGGGGCAAAGATGGACTTATTGAGGCTGTGGAATTTTCTGAGTAAGTAAAACTGCTTACAGGTAGTCCTCTTATTACAACAGAAACTGAGCATGGATTTATAGTCTTAAATTAAATGGATCACCACATGACTGCAGCTGATTTTTTTTTGCAGTGGCCATTAAACAAATGTGGTAGTCATTATATGAACATAGTAGTCATTAAGTGAGCCTGTGGGTATTTTTTTGCTGAAAAATGGAAGTAAACCCTGAAAAGCATTTTTTTAAAAAGCTTTGACTGTGGGGTGTTGCAAACAGCCATAAATATGACCCAATTGCCAAGTGCTCAAAATACCATCAGATGACTGGGGTCACATCAGAACTTCTAAAACGGGTCATGTAGCTCTGTGGAGGCCCATCATAACTTCAAATGGTCACTAAAGCAATTGGTTATTAAGCGAGGACTACCTGTATATTATATACTCGTGGCACCTACATAGTAGTTGAAATAGGACATAAACAGTATATAGGAAAGAAACACAATAATTCAATATTGATGTTGATTGGGGGAGAGGTACAAAAGGGATTTGTACCCTCCTTTGCCCCTTATTCATCACCCTGCCAGTTTCCACGGCTGGCTCATAAAACAGCAGATCTTTCAAAAGGGTTGTTAATGAAACAGGCCTAAGTAAGAGATTTTAGCAAGCATCTAATAGTAGTAGATTTATTCAGCTTCTCTGATTAATCCATCTTTAATCATTACAGTTCCATATGGCCAGCCAATGCTACTAATAAAATTTAAGCAATCATTAAAAAAAAAAAAGACACTGGAACTGAAATTGCTGTTTGGTTAACTAATGTGGTATATTATTTGCCTGAGACTTATTGATATTGAACAGCACAAAGTTCCTAACATAGGATATGTTTGACAACAAAGTCCTCATTTCACCATTACAGCATGTAAAAAATGTATGTATATATATACATAAACTCAATTTTAAACAAAAGATGTATATATATATATATACATGACACTCAATTTTAAACAAAAGAAATGTAGTAAACTGAGGTAAAGTAGAGTAGACATTGAAAAGTTTACAGCTACTACTCTCATTGTTCAAATGTATTTTTATCAACATGTTTGATTGATATTTTGGTGTGGTGGTGGAGTTCAAATGAATATATAACTCAGTTGCTTTCTCCATCTTATCATCTCATAGTAATGTGAATTTCTGTTTCCTATCAGATGATACTTTTCTCTGCTTGCTGTATCTGTGGGCTAATTGGAGGAATATTAAACTTCCAGTTTCTTCGAGCTCTAACAAAGAAATCCTCAGCTCTCTATCCATTGCACCTTACCTGCATGTCGCTTGCATGCATTGGAATTGGTGGCTGTACTCTTTCTTCATGGCTAACTTGCCGACTAGCCAGCTATGAACAAAGAAGAATGTTTTCAGAAAGAGAACATTCATTACATCATTCTCATGAAATGGCTGAAAAAGTAAGTTGGCGTGCTTTTTTATTTGTTATGCTGAATTATTTTATATTTTTTCCTAATATATACAGTCAACTATACAAGAAAATTCTCTGATCAATTTGTAAGTCACTGGAAAATGATACACATCTATAAAGTATCAACTATATTACAATTTAAAAAGTCACGTTTAGATATTCTAGCTTTTCCAGTACTCATTTCAATAAAATGCATCCACTAAGTACATAGCTCCATTGTATAACTATAATGCTTTGCACTAAATATAGAGCTCCTTGGCCTAAATAAGCTAATAGCTGCATAATTGTATATCTGTTTCACTTCCTGCATGAAAATATATTTTATAGTACAGCTGGGCCTTACCAAAGATTAAGATCATGTAGGAGGACAAGCAATGCAATCTGCAGCTACATATAATGAACATATCATTGGATTGTACCACTTTAGATTGCTGATGGGAGAGCAAATGATTATGTGTCTCCTGATTAGTCTTTGGGCAGGGTTGGGTAATCTATCTTTAGTATAGCTAAGAATAAAGAGCTATTTTGTAAAAAAATATATATGATAGGGTGGGACCAAATTTTGCAACTGTTAAGCTTAGCAGATATTTCAGATACTTATTTTTTCTCGTGTTTTCATTGGAAAGTTGTGTATGTATAAGAACTGAAACATTCAAATTACTAAATACCTACATTTTGCTGCTGAATCTCATAAAAGTTATCTGAAGAATGTCTGAGGCTGCGTGCAGATTGTGTACTGCCCATCCTTGCCTTACTGAGGAAAGATTTTAACCAAGCCTTTTTTTCTTGGCATGTTAATTTAGAAGCTGGAAAGTATTGTGTTGAACAGGAAGTACAACTTTGTCTAATACTGATATGCACCAAAACATATGCAAATGATTGTGCTTTATTTATAATTTATTTTGTATTAGAGATTAAGGGGTATTGAAATAATTGAACTGCCCAGCTGCCCAGTGATACCCCCAACATCAGAATTACCTCCAAGGTATGCTGAATTCTAGGGAATTATGATGAATTAGAAATGTTGCTTTTGAGAGAAATGCATAAACCAATCTTACTTTGAGCTTTTTAAGAAAATTCTTAACTTAGATTCCCAGAAATCTTCATCCATATTATAGGAAAGACTTTATTAAAATCATGTAGTATAATGCTAGAGTTGGAGGCATGTCACTCAATATATTGAATATACAAATAGCTTGTTTATACATATGCAAACACACATATATTTACTGTATACTCTCTCTCTACATATATTACTTTTTTAATCAACCCATTTGTCTTAGCTTCGTACACTTTGCACACATAATTGCTATAACAATTTCATAAGTAGGAAAAATTGTTAAAGAATTGGTGGTCAGTGGTCAGTAATAATAATGATTTGGGTGTAAATACACAAATTAAATATACTGTAGGTAAGTAATCAATGAAAAAAAGCTAGGGCTTGATTGCTAGTAGATAAAAATTATAATACTACCACTATGAGGTAGGTTATTTGCTTACATAGTTATTATACTTTTTCAATTATCCCATTTTACACTTAGGCTATATAACTCTGTCCCTGCTGTTCGACTGGCCCAAGGTCACCCAGTTTATTTATTTATTTGCACACACACATACACATATAGAGGCAGATATATTTTAGATAGAAGGAAATCATAAAAGGGAAGAGGGAATGGTCTTGAAGATAGGAGGAAGAGCCACTGCCAAAACGCAAAGGTTACATAAAAATGGTTCAGGCCCAGACCAATAAAGTAACCTGGGAAAATGTCTCAAATACTGTAACCTCTTCCTAGTTCACACAAAGATAAAGGGAGGAAGGGGGAAGCATATTCAGGCTTGAAAGTTTTGTTACTGCAGTTGTTATAATAAAATAATCCTGAACCAACCTAAAAGGCATTTGTTTCTTAGTTTGGATTGCATTGTAGGGCTAATACTCTTCAAGTAAACAAGCACCACGATTCCCTGTTTTATATAGTGACACAGTGACTTGGGTGAGTCTGGAACTCTCTTTCAAAGCTCGATTTATTTTATGAGACCGACTTGCATTACCTCCATTCATTGCTTCAAAGCTAAAGAATGTGAATTTATGCATCTCATTCTGTTTCCCAGCAGACAGGTGTCTACATCACCACACCCCCACCTCAATCAACATTACCTAGCACCTTATCTGGAAATCCCAGCTGAGTCCAAGGTATGATTATCTTCTCTTTTGTCAATGAACATGTGGTCCATTTTCTTAGGTTGAGATAAAAGTGGAGATGGGATAAACATACAGGAAAAATAGTTTATGGCAACCATTTTAGATGCTGCTTCTTACAGAAAAAAAAGATTTCTCTACATGTGCTACTACTTAGGAATATTAGTTGGTGTATGAATAACAGTTGTGGGCAAGTGTAATACAGCCAGAACAGGGATCACTCCAGGAAGGATTAAAGATCTAGGTCTGGCTGGGATCACTTTGAAAAGAAGATGAAATATAAATATAAGCTGAAGTGAGACGTAACCCAAGATTTAAAAGAAACATAAATGCCTCAATCGATGAATGAGTTTGAAGATCATTAAGCCTATTTTACTTGAATGTCTCTTGCAGGCAAACAAGGATGCCTTCATTTTAATATTTTGTGTATGTGCTTGAATGGCTAAGGTCAGTTTGTGAAAAAGATTGTGCTCTGTGCATACTTTATAATTTTCTGGCTGAAGCATGGCTGTCACTAATCTCTCATATGTTCACTATGTCACATCATATTTTAGATATGAAAGCTATAACACGCTCAATACTGGCCACTGTAAGCAGTCTGAGACTTTTGGGTTGAATAAGGCCAAAGCTTTCCTCATGATATGACTAAACCCAATTTATCACATTGTGCATCAGTTTACTTATAGACTCATTCTTTCATGGAAAATGATCCTTGAAAGTAGTGCTTGCATGGGCCAGATGTTAGCTACAAAGGTGCACTTTTAAATTTGTGCTAGAGTATTGCAGTATAACTGATTTTGACTACCCATTTCAATTCTCGCAGGAAATGACAGATAACATATGTAATGGAGGACCACATCTAATTTATAATGGAGGAACATACTGAAATATTTACAATGTTTAAAGAACAACTATGTTTAGGATTTTCTTCAAGAGAAAATACAGAAGCCAATAGCTTGGAGATAAGGTCCTAAAACATTATGGCTCTAACTTGCAATAATTTTACAACTTCAAAACAACAACAGCACAGTCACAATTTCTTTCAGAGATTTGTTTTGATTCCCATTAACTGAAGATACACAATTGCACATTTTGAAGATAAGTATTATCACATTTGATTTTTTTTGTCTGAGTATTTTTAATAGCTGTGATAATATATGAAACAGACTTTTCAGATTTTACTCAGATTTTTTTAGGAATTACATTTTGATTTGAAAAAAAACCCACTGCTGTAAAACTAAGGGGGTTTAAATATTGAATTGCACACCAACATGAAAAGAATTTGGACATGAAAATGTTGTCTTTCCTATGCAGAGTATAATGAATTATGAGCATGTTGCTCTCCGCACTGCTGTCTGCGTTTTGAAAAATGGGAAGTTTTAAGGATGCTATGAGATCAAACAATGCTTTGCTATAAAAAATCATTTTTCCAACTTATGAGGTATATTTCCTAATTTGTTCATAAAAGATGTGAAATAAAATGAAACATAGGAATGGGATTATTTTTTTAATCATCCTAACAATTTTTACAATGATCTACAAATCCAAGTGAGAAACAAGGGTGAGTTGTAATTCTCAAACAAGTTTAAGGCAAACGTTCAGAAAACTTTCAGACCCTCTTTATTTAACTACAGTTCATATATTATTGTTGCTTTATTGTATTTGCATCTCTTAGCAGATGAAAGTTTGTCACCAATATAATGCATTGGAAATAAATATAATGTAGTCTATTATTATTACTATATAATCATACTACTAATAGCACTATAAAGTACTATTCCCTCTCCCATAATCCACTGAGATACCCACCAATCACATAGTCATACAAAGAGCAGATTCAAACAAAAGTATGGAACTTTTTAATGTACATATGTCCTTATAAATATATACAGTTCAAATAAATTTTCTTCTTTTAAAATCTAACATGCATACATACATTGCATTAAGAAATAATATAAGAAGCAAATATGTCTTTACATAAATAACTAGATATATTTACCTTACAAACACTGATGACACAAATATGCAGAAGAAGGACGATATAAACTTTGAACCTCAACTCAATGGTAAGATTGTTCAAGATGCCAACTAGAGCAACTATCAACAGTAATTATGAAGCTATGAAATGCTTGTCAAAGATGACACACCACAACATTTTGGGTGACACTTCAGCATCCACCAATACCCAACAACTACTCTTGAAAACATGTTCTATTCTCATGTGATTTTGGGTGGTTGTAGAAGCGCCTGAGGATGAGTTGTACTCTTAAGTGGCCTCTGAATTCTCTGGAAGTCATTTTTGTGTGGCCTCTGAAGCCTCTGAAAATCAAATGAGAATGTGCATGCTTTTGTAGTTTTCAGAGGGCGCACAATGTTCTAAATTAGAAAAATCCTCCATATTTCTCATAGGCGATTGCTCCAGAATCCAAACCCAGCCTCCGTGCCCCAAACTGCAAAGATCCAGGATTTCTTCCATTTTTCTGCTGGTTGGGTTGCCAGTTTTATGGAGTTCTGTCATCTTTCCAGCTTAGTTACTGCAGAGGCTTCCTATCCCAGCATCACTGCTGCTACATTGGGGAACAATTGTCCTATAAACAATGCCCGGAATACTTGAAATTGCTTATGGAGAGAAGATGATGTGGCCTATATGCAATTTGTGAATTGCAATGGCATGATAGCTGTTACTTTTGGGGACACACAAATCTTACTATGTATATGTTTCTAGAAGCAGGATAAGGGCCAAGGACAATAAACTTAGTATAATTAAATTACTTTTTCAGACATTGCTGCCAAGTTCATAGAATATAGATAAGTAGGCAAAGAACTTTGTAATTCATCTGGGTTTAGCATAGAGACTTTTGGAAATGCTAAATTAGAAGCTGCCAAAAATAATGTTCATGTGACACTCTTTCATTCAATTTAGATGTGTCAGTGTTTCATAAGTATATTGTTGGAATTGTATTGAGTATCTTCCCCATGTCTAGAAACATAATATTATCCTCTCCTTTATTAGAAATACTAAGCATATTTTAGTGACATGGTAAGTATAATCTAAACTGTGATGGTAAAGGGAAGTAAGAAAACAAACTAACCAAGTTCCTTGTTTTCATTTCCCCTTCAATGGTCTCTATGCCTGTTACTGTTTTTCCAACTTGCATCAACTGAAATATGCCCTTATTATTTGTTGGTATCTTCTATAGACTTTCTCCACTTCTTATCAGTAAGGCATGAAGTGAAAACAGGAATGGATCTCACGCAATTTCTTCTCCGTATCGGTCATGCTTTAATTAAAGAAAGAATAAGCAATCTCTTTGCTGCAGAACAAGTTGCCTCTTTTTCTATATGTAGCTTTTTGTGATGCATGCCTTTTCATATGCAATCGAATAAACACATATTTATACATTTTTGGAACTGACTACATTGGGCATTTACCTAAATTTTGCAATCTGAGCAATACATTTAAAAATAATTTATTTAAAATTGTTGATCAAATAAATTCCTTCTCTCACTTTAGATTTTTTAAAAAAATCAAAGTATTAAGTTAAACCACAAATGTTTTGTTTATATACTTTCAGTGTCACTTCTTAAAGCTATTATAAACTTTATGGCTAATATTATTTTAATTTAAATTAAATTAAATGATACATAATTCAGCAAACTGTACAGATGGCACAAACTTTTTCATACATTTAATCTAACTTTTATTTACATTCTTCTCTACTTTGACTAAGTTCTAGTCAAAATAATAAAATTATTTCAGTCCATCAAGTCCTTTGTGTAATTTTTTTTTCACTCAGCACAGTTCCTCAGTTTCTTTTCTCCTTAGAATCTAACTTTTCTGCCACTGTCTGTCTGATTTTCTTTTCCAATTTCTGTTTTTTGAACTGACTAATTCCTCTGCAGCTTCACTTTGACACTGTACACTCTTCCAGCTCTCCCTCCTGGAATTTGGGCAATCAGAAGGAAGTGGAATATAACTAGTTAATTTTAAATGCTGGACTTAATTGTCTTAGGTAGTATCTCTGTACAGATGCTGTTTTGTGGTAGAAATTTAAAAAATGTGTTTAAGCATAAATAGTTACATGAACATCTATAATTAGCAAATTATACTGATGAATATGCCCAGCACAGGGCATATAAACTAGAGGTTTATCATGAAGTAAGGGTGTTGCATCAATCATTGTTAACTTGTGGTTGAGTCAACATTGACATTGGCCTCTTAGAGTAATCATCTGAGATATTCTTGGTTTCAGAGCCCTAGACTTTGACCCTGAGGTCCAGCCATGAAGTCACCACTGTTAGAATGACCTGTACAATAGCTGTCACCCTGGGATGCCTACAAAGCAATGGTGAATTTGACCTCATTTGCTGTATTTATTCAAGCAAAAGCCATCAAGGATGTTAAAATAGAACAAATAACAGCACAGTTATTTCCCTTCTGGTCTGCTTGGGGCACTACTTTCTGGATAATTGGTTTCACTCTTAAGCTTTCATAACAGTTTTGAATAGGAAGATCTGATTATTTTGCATATGAGACAGGAAATCCCACATTTTTAAAATTATCGCTATAATAACAAGGTGTTTAGTAACAAATCAATAAGTTTGAATTTAAAATGTTTTATATAATACTTACCAATTATTTTATTTGTTAAACTGTTTACTGCTAACTTTGGATTTTATTTGTATTTTGCTTATTTAAGTCTTTATAAAATAAATCTAAATGAATAAAACTAATAGAAAGATCTTTGTAATAGCCATGCAATTTATTTTGCATATAAGTCAGAAATTCCCACAAACACTTCCCAACCCTGAACCAAGGAGGATAAGAAAGTAAATAATTCATCTATAGCTACTCTTTCCCAAAACTTGCTGCCCAAGATGGACATTGCTTTAACTGCAGAGCCACACATGTGAGGTACCCTGATTGGCTCATTGTGAGATGTTATTGAGAAAGATTACAACACAATCCCACATGATTCTTATGCTTTAATGATTGCTTAATTTTAAGAATACGTGATATTTGACAATTTTGTGAAGCACTCAAAACTGGAAGAAGTTGGATAAAAAGACTTTATATAATTTTAAAAAGGCTATAAAGTTAACTTTTCATTGTGTGGATTGGGCCTAAAATGTTGATTACTATTCTAGTCACAGGTAGTCTACAAAAGGCTTAATCAAATAAGTTTCAATGTGTCAGAATGATCTTAAAAATTCTCATCCCGGTGTACATTAACATTTAGACAAGCTATAGAATATTTATGCCTGATGACTGATGGAAAATGAGTTATGTATTTTCACGAGGCAAGATGGTTTAAATTTTAACAATCAGAAGAGAAAGTTTCAGATTATGAGGAGCAAATTGGTGTATGTGATTTATGCTTAAAATTTTACATTGACATGTCCTGAATGCATATTTATGGCATTAAGATGAATTAGCAGAAACTAGCTCAGTACATGATTTTCACAAAGCAGTTCATTAATTTATACCTACAATATGCACCTTCAGAGGCTTGGATTTTTCCTTAAAAAGTTATTTCTGAGCTGTCAAACTATCAAGAATTGAAATGCAATTGGATGCTGACTAACACATTTTATAATATCTTGGTTGGGCAAGTTTTCAATTTTTAAATGACACATTTTAACTATTGTTTCCCTAATAGTTGTATCATCATATGACAGATAGGACTTTGAACAGAATTTATTTTGGGGAATTTCTGACTTATGTGCAAAATAAATTGCATGGCTATTACAAAGATTTTTAAGGAAAATTCCAGGCCTCTGGATAACTCATTTTCCATTAGAAGCTGCTTTCACCTACTTATCCCAGTTAAAGATCCATTGTTAAAAGGAAATTCTATTGTTTTCCTTTCGAGAACACAGTGTAAAGAAAAGCTTTATATCAATTTCAGATTCAATCTGACCATTTTCACTTTTCTAGGTCCTATTCTGACAAAGCACTTCTTCCTGTTTACAAAATGGAAGAAACATATTAGAGGCCTGCAATGGAGTTTAGATCCATAAGTGCTGTCAAATCAGAGCTTCTCTACAGATACAGATACAGATAATAGTACCATGAAGTTAAGAAAAATGATAGATTTATTTTATCAGTGCATTTCTTTCCATTCCTAAAGTTTGCCTGTATAGTCAGCATCTCTATTTACTTATTTTACTTATGCATTTTTTTTATCACAATAACTATACTAGTAAAGGTATGGTTCATGTTTAATGTGGCTTATTTGGCAAGCATTTGAAATAAACCATTTGTGATTTACTTAACAAACCATGGCTTAACGTTATACATATGTATCTATTTCTGGGGAACATTATCTCTGCAG
Organism: Azemiops feae; assembly: GCA_023970755.1. Classification (NCBI taxonomy): domain Eukaryota; kingdom Metazoa; phylum Chordata; class Lepidosauria; order Squamata; family Viperidae; genus Azemiops; species Azemiops feae. The sequence goes on along the minus strand of JALGBA010002323.1, from coordinate 53,322 downwards.
ACATAAAACTAATCCTTACCTTGATAGTCTTTCAAAAGGCCCTGAAAATATGTGGTTTTGTCAGGGGATTTGGGGATCTCAGAATGATCTGGAGTCCATCAAGTGATTTATTTGATTGTGGTTGCCAGGAGGTAGGAGTTCATTGATTTTTGTAGTTGGATTTTATTTCTGTAAGCTGTCAGTAGTCACTGTAAGTGAGTTGGGCAGCCATATAAATTTTCTTAAATAAATAAGAATTGTTGTTGTTGTTGTTATTGTTGTTATTATTATTATTATTATTCATTAGACGTGAACCTCAGTCAACTGAACATTCAAATTGACTGGTGCTGATGGTTGACACAGGTTGCTGCCAGCATCCTAGGTATCAACCAGGTACCTCCTTAAAATGTAAGATGTTCCGAGTAGCGCAGTTTTTTGTAGCATTGCTGGAGTTATTGCAAGAAACTGCAGTTTCTTGAAATATTTTGCAAAGTTTTTGGACATAGTTCCCAGTGCCCCTATGACTATGGGTATCACTGTTACACGTTTCATCCATAATTGCGCAGTTTCGATGGCCAGGTCGCGATATTTCATAATTTTTTTCAGTTCTTTTTCTTCGACTCTGGCATCTCCTGGTACAGCGATATCAATCAGCGATGTCTATTACTATTATTATTATTATTATTATTATTATTATTATTATTATTATTATTATTATTATTATTATTATTATTATTATTATTATTATTATTATTATTATTATTATTATTATTATTATTATTATTATTATTATCTTCTATTCATTAAACATGAACCTCAGTCAACTGAACATTCAAATTGGCTGGTGCTGATGGTTGACACGGGTTGCTGCCAGCATCCTAGGTGTCAACCAGGTACCTTCTTAAAATATAAGATGTTCCGAGTAGCGCAGTTTTTTGTAACATTGCTGGAGTTATTGCAGGAAGCTGCAGTTTCTTGATGTGTTTTGCAAAGTTTTTGGACATAGTTCCCAGTGCCCCGATGACAATGGGTACCACTGTTACACGTTTCATCCATAATCGCGCAGTTTCGATGGCCAGGTCGCGATATTTCGTAATTTTTTCCAGTTCTTTTTCTTCGACTCTGGCATCTCCTGGTACAGCAATATCAATCAGCTGTACGCTTCGGTTCTCTACAACTGCGATATCCGGCGTATTGTGTTCCAAATGGCGATCTGTCTGTATTCGAAAGTCCCACAAGATCTTCACCCTCTCATTCTCAACAACTTTTTCCACCCTGTGTTCCCACGACTTTTCGGACACAGGCAAGTCGTATTTTTTACACAATGCCCAGTGGATTAATTTAGCAACTCGGTCATGTCTAGATTTGTAATCAGTTTGCGCGATTTTGCTGCACTCACAGATTAGGTGTGAAACAGTTTCAACTTTGTCATTGCAAAGTCGGCAATTTGGATTGTCAGTGGATTTTTGTATCTTCACTTTCATGGCATTAGTTTGTAATGCTTGTTCTTGAGCAGCCAGTATTAAGCCTTCCGTTTCTTTCTTGATGGTTCCCATCTTAAGCCATGCCCATGTCAAGTTGTTATCACATTTTCCTTCAATGTTTTTCAAATGCTGTCCATGCAAAGCTTTGGTTTTCCATCTATTTAATCTGTCATCCAGCCGTTTTTCCTTATATTCTGCCTTTGTTTCTGTTATTTTTATAGTGCTCTCTGTTTTCACAGCCTGCAGCAGTTTTTCTGTACTTTGATTCACATAGTCATTCAAACTTCGTTTTTCTTCTTCTACAGTTTGGTGGATTTGCAATAGTCCTCTGCCCCCTATTTTTCTTGGCAGGTACAACCTGTCGATGTCACTTCGTGGATGTAGAGCGTGGTGCATATTCAAAAGTTTACGTGTTTTCCGGTCTAGGTTTTCCAGTTCAGCCAAAGTCCAGTTGATAATTCCAGCTGGGTAGCGTATCACTGGGACTGCCCATGTATTAATGGCTTTAATTATGTTTCCAGCATTCAGCTTTGATTTTAAAATTTTGCGGACTCTCCTGATGTATTCCTTTTGCGTTGACTCTTTGACTTTTCCATTCAAGATGTTATCTGCTTCCAATATGCCTAGGTATTTGTAACCGTCATCCTTTGCTAGTGCTTTCACAATACTTCCATTTCCCAGTTCTATTCCTTCTATTTTTGCCATTTTTCCTCGTTGCATGGATAGTACAGCACATTTTCCAAGTCCAAAGTTCATTCTGATGTCGCTGCTAAATAGTTGGACTGCGTTGAGTATTGATTCAAGTTCAGTGTGGCTTTTCGCGTACAGTTTTAAGTCATCCATGTACAGCAGATGGTTTATCTTGCCATGCTGGCTTGAGATGTAGTATCCCTGTTTTGTGTTTCATAAGATTATTGTCAATGGAATTAATGCGATGTTGAACAGTAGTGGTGAAAGTGAGTCCCCTTGGAAAATTCCTCGTCTGATGTTAATTTCACCAATGTTCTCCCCATTTACTGTTAGGGCTGTTTTCCATTTTTGCATATTTGCTTTCAAAAATGTACATATATTTTTGCTGATTCCAAAGTTTTCCAAACACGCATTAATCCAACTATGGGGTAATGAGTCGAATGCCTTCTTGTAATCAATCCACGCCATATTTAAGTTCGTTTTCCGTCGTTTTGCATTTTTAAGTACCATTTTGTCAATGAGCAGCTGATCTTTTGTTCCTCTTGATTTTTTATAATTTCCTTTATGTTCTACCGGATACAGACTGTTTTCCATCAGATGGTTGAATACTGAATTTGCCAGTATTCTTGTAAAAAGTTTGAACGTTGTTGGCAAACAAGTAATTGGGCGGTAGTTACTTGGTTCTGTGCTTTTTCCTGGGTCCTTCATTATCAAGTATGTTCGGCCAGCTGTTAACCATTCTTCACTTGTGGCATTTTGGAGCATTTCATCAAACTGAGTGGCCATGCGGTGATGGAGGCTGGTGAGATGTTTCAATCAGTATCCATGCAGCTCGTCCAGGCCAGGTGCACTCCAGTTCTTGACCTTCTTTACTTGTTTTGCAGCCATATCAGTGGTTATTACAATATTCTCCATTTTGTTTCGCGTTGCTTGTTTTTGGATATCTTTGATCCAGAAGGCAGTTTTATTATGTTCCACTGGGTTTTCCCACAGTTCTTTCCAAACGTTTAAAGTGTTTTCTTTACGTGGGAGAACACTAGTTTGGACTTGATTTTCATCAAGTGACCAGTAGAAGAGATGCTGGTTTCTTCTGAACTGGACATTTTCACGATGTTGTTTTATTTGTTCTTCATATCTTTCAATTTTCTTTGCTGTTGCTATTACACGCTGTTTTAGTTCTTCCATGGTTTCCGTTATTGTTTTTTCCTCCAGGTTATATTTTTTGTATAAACTATTTTTCAGCTTTTCATTCTTTAGTTTTCCTTCTTTCAAATATTTCAATTTGCTGACATCTCCTTGTAATTTTTTTATTTTATTTTCAAGTCGAATTTTCCACTTTGGTGTTCAAGTGGGCTTCTTTTTTAGCATTTTATAACCCAATTCTGCAGTTATAACGCCGGCTGTACTGTACATTAGTTGGTTTGTTTCATACAGTGTGCTGGATGGGATGGAAGTTAATATGTTGTTCACAGCATTTAGTAGATCTTTCACTCGTTTGCTATGCACTTCACGAATGGCAGGCAGTCTTTTTCTTTCTGTGTTTTCTTTGATGTGGTTTTCAATCTTTTCTTTCAGCATTTATTCAGCATTATTATTATTATTGTTATTGTTGTTGTTGTTGTTGTTATTATTATTATTATTTTAATATTCAGTTCAATTCAGTATATAGGCAATTCCAAGTAAGGTGGTTTTTTGCAAAGAATATTCAGGTGTGATAAGTTCAAATTTTCTATGTATCTAGAGAACCCTTTGGGGATTGCTCCAAAGACTCCTATTACTATTGGTACAACCATTGATTTCTTCCTCCACAATCGCTCAACTTCAATTTGCAGATCGTGGTATTTTGCTTTCTTTCTAGTTGTTTCTCTTCAATTCGTGCATCACCTGGTATTGCAATATCGATGAACCAGACTTTTTTCTTTTCCACAATAGTGATTAAATAATAATGATGATGACGATGATGATGATGATGTCAAAGTGATGATGGTGGGTTAACAATAATTAAAATAATGGAAGGATGAATCACAGATGATTCCTACAGATAGTAAGTGGGAGTGATAATTGATAGCAAAACTCAAAATTGTTTATTATCCATTGTGACTGTGGATAAAACAACCAATAAGATGAGAAATTGTTTTTCAAAGGGATGAACAAGCAACTAAAAAGGCAACCATTTATTTATACCTTGCTCTGAGAAGCCATTCCACCAAGGTAGGCATTATGGATGAGTGACAGTACATATGAGCTCTGTAGACCAGGGCTTTTCAACCGGTGGTATGCGTACTGCTGGTGGTACTTTGGTACCTGGCAGGTGGTACGCGTACGATGGGTTGAAAAGCACTGTAAAAAAAAGTGTTAAAAAAAGCGTAAAAATGGATGAGGTGAAGCGGCGGCAATGCCACACAGGCTTCTGGGAAAGTCAGCTGGAGCTGCATGAGGTGTTGCCTGGATTTTGCTGAGAGCCCAGGATCAGTGCACACAGCTCCAGCTGATCGGCAGCGGCCTTGGGGGTGGCAGGCAGCCGCATGCAGTCTTTGGGTGGAGATTCAGCTGGAGCTGTGTGAGGTGTCCCTAGGACTCTGCTTCCAGCACACCTGGAAAAGAAAAGGAGGAGGGGGGAGAGAGAAGAGAAGCTATAAAAGGAGCAGGTTTTGGAGTGGGAGGGAGAGAGAAAAAGACAATGGGGGAAAGAAAAGGGGATGGCAAAAGAGAGATGGAGAAGCGCAGCCTTGAGGAGAGCAGTCAGCTGGAGGTGCACCGAAGAGAAAGGGGGGAGAGACGATATAAAAGAAGGGGGGGAGAGAAGATAGGATATAAAAGAAAGAGGGGGAGAGAAGAGAGGAGGGAGAGAAGAGAATATAAAAGAAGGAGAGGAGAGAAGAGAGGATATAAAAGGGGAGAGAAGAGAGGATATAAAAGAAGGGGGAAGAAGAGAGGATATAAAAGAAGGAGGGGGAGAGAAGAGGATATAAAAGGAGGGGTGAGAAATTCGTTAAATGAGTTTTGCCCATTTTATGACTTTTCTTGCCACATTTGTTAAGTGAATCACTGCAGTTATTAAATCTGGTTTCCTCATTGACTTTATTTGTCAGAAGGTTACAAAAGGGGATCACATGACCTTGGGACAATGTGACCATCATAAATATGAATCAATTGCCAAATATCCGAATGTAAATCACATGACCCTGGGGATGCTGCAAAGGTCATAAGTGTGAAAAATGGTCATAAGTGACTTTTTTCAGTGCCATTGTAACTTTGAAAATCACTAAGCGAACTGTTGTAAGTCAAGGACTACCTGTACTTTATCACTTTTTTCCTTTTTTTTTTTGGTCATCAAGTTTTTGACACCTTGCTAGGCGACTGATGGTACTCAAATATTGCCATATCCTAAACGTGGTATAATCTGTGAAAAGGTTGAAAAGTCCTACTATAGACAAACAAAAAAAATGGTACCAGGTGGTAGTAGACAGTTCTTCTGGTAGGGAAGGTAACTCAACCAAGGGCTGGTCCTATGGTTTCATTCTGCCTCCTTGACCTTTGTGTGGCTTGACTTCCATAAGACAGGATGAAACCACAATTACTATCAAGTGATGTACATGACACCGACCTATTGCCTGTATGGAATGTATATTTAGGAGATAGTCTAGTTAGTTTGCTCATAAAATGAAGAAGAATGAGGAAGGATAACCATTATTTTCTTATCCAGGTGCAAAATGCTTGGTTTATGGAAAGATGGTGAAATGCTAGCAAAAAAATAACACTTCTTGACTAACTTCTGCTTATTTCAACTTCTTTTTAAAATGACTGCTTATTTTATTAGGAGCATCAAATGACTAAATTTATTTGCTGGCAATGAAGAATGTGGGCAGTGGTGTGGAGGTGGAGATGTGGATTGTTTCCAGCAAACTTCATTGCAATTTATTTTAAGTTTTCATTAATTCTTCTAACCAATTATTAATCTTCTATTATTAATGAATAATTACTTCAAAAAGTCATATACTATTACTCTATTGTTAATCTCAGCATGCTATGAATAACTATAGGGAAACTTGTTTTTGGAGGTTTTACATGTAGAATGTTGAACTGTATATTTTGGCAATGTATTGCAGGAAACAGGATATTATTTCAATATATTTGAATCTTTATACCCACAGGAACATACCCACATGCTTTTGTTAACTCAAAAGAAAAAAAAAAAAACATTTTTAAACTGAAGAAATACGAATACTTAGCATAAGAATATTTTTCACTACTTGGAGTGCCTTGGTTGCTGGGTCATGCATATACATACCCCTACATCAAATCAGTCTTGACTTCTGGCCACTGTCTCGACTAGTCCCTGGAGTTTTCTTGGCGAGGTTTATTGGAAGTGGTTTGCCATTGCCTGCTTTCTAGGGCTGAGAGAGAATGACTGACCCAGACTTTGTGCCTAAGGTGAGACTAGAACTCACTGTCTCTCAGTTTCTAGCCTGATGCCTTAACCATTACATCAAAATGGCTCTCTCATGTATACAGTATTACCATCAGTAACCTGATGTTTTATGTATTATGAAGCAAATACAAGTTCAGATCTGCTTTAAAGAATCTATTAAAATATAGATACAAGTAGTCCTCGACTTATGACCACAATTGAGCCCAACATTTCTGTTGCTAAGCAAGACAATTGTTAAGTGAGTTTTGCTCCATTTTACAACCTTTCTTGCCACAGTTCACTGCAGTTAAGTGAATCTGGTTTCCCATTGACTTTGCCTTTCAGAAGGTTGGAAAAGTGATCATATTACCCTGGGAGACTGCAACTATCATAAATATGAACTGGTTGCCAAGCCGCCATTTTGATCATGTGACCAAAATGCCGCAATGGTCATAAGTATGAAAAATGGCCATAAGTAACTTTTTAAAGTGCTGTTGTAATTTCAAAAGGTCACTAAACGAATGGTTGTAAATCAAGAACTACTTGAAATTGCAAGAGTCCTTTCTGAATGTGCTTAGTATATTCAAATAAATCTATTGTTTTTTTTAAATATATTTTATTGATTTTTTTAACATAAACACCTTAATATTTGGTAAACAGCATGTTGTCTGGGTTTATGTTTACAAAGTAATCACTAACAGCAAGTTTCTGTATTCCAAAGTCCACATAATAGCTTTGCTTGATTTTCTCTTCTTCCAATAATATTCTCTTTGCAACCTTAAATTAATACAATTCTTATTAATTTGATAGGTAACAATTAAATATAAAGATTTTTCTAAAATTTCTACCAATAACAATCACATCAATATCATGCTTCTTTTCTATCTGGTCATCTTGGTTGCCTCATCATGAATCCTGTTTACAATTCTTATTTAAATTTATTTTCCCTACAATGTTCAAAACATTCTTACTGATTAAAATATTCCCAGAGTTAATTACCTTAAAGTATTTAAATATATTTTCATGTCTTAAAAAGTAAGTAAGAAAAAGACACAAAAGAAAAACATAGAAAAAGAAAAGACAAGAGAGAGAAAAAGAAAAAAGGGAGAGAAAAATAAGAAAACAACATACTATTTAAAATACATATCCCTCTTGAATTAGTATACTAGTTCAAATAAATATTGTTATTGATTCATAAGCTCATTACAAGTAATGAGTCCGCCAAAATTGATAAAAAATATATGCCTAAATACAATGTCATTTGAACGTCCATAGAGAATGCATTTCTAACCAAATGAGAAACCTTCTCATCTCTTTTGTTTTGTTCATATTGCAAATGATCTGTCTGAGCTCCAGAGCCAAGCTGGGATGAATCTGTTAATTTCTATTCTGTTTAGATGGGAAATAGCTATAGTGCTGTAGACTAGATTGGGAAACCACAGATTAGCCAAGAGAGCATATCTGAGACAAACTATTTTTATATTGAATCTATGGACAGAAGACTCCACAGCAATAGCTATAGCGCTTAGACTTATATACTGCATCACAGTGCTTTACAGCCTTCTCTAAGTGGTTTTACAAAATCAGCCTATTCCCCCAACAATCTGGGTTCTCACTTTACTGACCTCAGAAGAGTGGAAGGCTGGCTTCCGGTTCTGGATCGCCGCAGACACAGTCGCATGGAGAGCCTCGTCTCTCTATTGGCTGTTTTTCCCTCCGCCGGTAGACCCTTAATCGGGTCGAAAAGTCACCCTGGAGGGGTGACCACTGTTGAGGAGGCCCTCGTCAATGGGGGAAGGGCGGCAGCTCCTTCCTCAGTCCGAGCCAGCTCCTTAGGGCCGTCGGAGAAAAGATCGCCCAGTAAAATGGATGATCATTTCGCAGCGCCAGCCGAAAGCCAGAAAAACAGCTAAGCACAAAGAACCCCCGTGGAGAATCTGGGTGAGACCTTTCCTTCCCCCTCTTTCCCTAATTACTCTCCTGTAAAAAGCTTTTGAATTTGAATTACTTCCCTGCTGTGAGAGAGCAGCGTTTTGACACTGTGGGAAAAACAGCTTTGGGAACTGAAAAAAATAAAACAGCTAATTTTTTATTGACTATTCAACTCTTGGAATACTGACGGACCCTGAAAATATTTCTACTTTTGACCATTACTATTATAACTATGTTATTTACTATCCTGGAGAGGACTTTCTTTTTTATTTGTTTAATGTGAAAAACAAAAAACCTATTAACTTGGAAAGAAAGACTTTATAGCCTACTGAGGACATCTTGTGACGAAAAGTGTTACTGCTACTGTATATTTTTTTTGTTGGAGGATGGCTCTGACCTTCAAAGGATGATAAGGGTAAAGATAACTTGAAACAGCTGGGTGGTGATTTTGTCTACTAGGAATTGGAGGTGAATATTTGTTGACTTTTACTAAATATAGCCTTCACTAAAAGCTTAAAAGATCTTTTCACCACTGAGATGGAGGAATTTTACACACAGCTTGATTATGAGCTTATACTGGAAAAAATCTTGGAAGCTACGGAGTACACGAAATCTTACTCTCAAATTTTAACAGATCAAGTTATAGGCCGAAGAACAGTGGAGAAGGAGCAGAGTGGCTCCAAAGAGGCCTGTGAGCAATATATATAACCTAAGGAGAAACCATACTTACAACTTAACTATTAACTTATACCGGGAGAAATTGTGGAAACTATTGAACAAATCAACTTTATACAACCCCATATACAATTTATGGAGAAGCTTGATGATCAAAGAATAACTTTAACTGAGATGCCTGAATTGTCAAAACCAATAGAGACTGACACCCAGATACAAGCTATTGAAAATTGTGATAACGTGGATAATCAACTAGTAATTACAACATGGAATAAAACGGCCTACACCATTCAAAGGCCACTAGAAGAAAGGGAACAGAACTTGAACCAATCTGAAGTGCTGAGAAATACCGATTTTCAAATATTGTGGTTTGATAACGCAGGAACTTTACTATGGAAACCGGTGTGGCACAGAAAGAAACCTAGAGTTAGATTTAAAAATGTGTTTTAAAATTTCATTCAATGGGTTAAAAAGGCTTTAGAGATTTTGACTGATTCAATAACTAACGGAGTACGTGAATTCTGTAAGAGGATATCCTTTGTAATAATATTTTGTTTCAGATATGATAATTATTTGGAGGGGTAAACTCTACCTACTGGGTTAAAAAGACTTTTTATAGATATAGATTGATTGATAGAATATATATTTAAAATAGATAGAAATGTATCTTTTGGACTGATATTTTTATTTCAAATAAGATAGTTATTTTGTAATAGAAAGAGAATAACAGGGATTGGTGACATGAGAAGAAATGGTATTAATGAATAAAATATAAGAATGTTATTGTGGGAATAATATATTCATTTCAGATATAATTATTATGTTAGGGAAAAGGGAAATGAGGGATACCCGAAGTGTTAATAATATGTTTATTTAAGGCTAATTGGAATATGGTAACTGTAAATTAGTAAAGCCTAAAAACAGGATTTGGATCTTTATAACTGAAACGTGATTGATGTTTGATAGGATTGCTTGAATTCTATTTAGAAATGTATTAATTTGAATATGTAATATTATATGAGGGAAATAGAGAGGGAACTTATAATGAATTAATTTGAGCTATATATTTATGATTTTTCTTTTGGATGTTTGATGTACCCATCTCCACGTTGTTTCCTAAGCACCTTGATGTAACCTTCCCACCCCTATAAAAATCCAATAATATATATATATATATATATATATATATATATATATATATATATATATATATATATATATATATATATATATATATATATATATATATAAAAGAAGAAGAGTGGAAGGCTGAGTCAACCTTGAGCCGGTCAGAATCAATCTGCCGAACTGCTGGCAGTTGGCAGTCAGCAGAATTAGCCTGCATTCTAACCACTGTGCCACTACGGCTCTTTGTTCAATTCTATGGACTAATAGTTAAACCTGAGTAGAAGAAAACTACTTTTTAATCTTTATATTGTAAAATACTGAAATAAATGTAATGTGGAGATGCTACCAACTGTTGGGATGAACTCATGTAATGGTAGGTAGAACTGACTATCATTCATATATGACTGACACTTGAGCCTATGTTATTTTTCTTCAATAATTTCATATTAGTATAGAGAGGACCCATTTATTTATTTATTAGATTTATTTGCCATTTACAGGCACTTTGAAATGAGATGAGCAGCAAATAAATCTAATAAATAAATAAATTTTGGGGAATATCTATTTTTCCCTTCTTCCCAGTTACAGAAATCAATGGGATTAATTAATTAATTAATTAACTCAATCATTCATCTGGAACGTGCTGCTATTTTGCACACCTTAGGATGCAATCTGTTAGAATTGCTTCACATTTAGATAGCTATGAAAATTATCTATGATTGACTGCAAGAAAGATTGCATCTACAAGTGTGTATTATGCAAAAAAATATGTTTCTTATAAATCTGTTGACTCACATTAATGTTTTTGCCACTGTTCTCAGATATTCCATCATTTTTATGTATTGTTTTTCTAAAAAAAATAACACTGACATATGACATCTTGGGGTTTCAATTGATTTTGTACATGTGGGTGGATGAAGAAGATGATAAACAGTTAAAATAGTTACATGGAGAACCCAAACAGCTGCCAAGTCAAATCTTTAGAGGAAGTTCAGAAGTTCTCCAAACAACACAGAGTTTAATGCAGAAGTAAGCAGCACATCATTGTATCTTCAGCTGCCTGGGAATCTTTTACTAATTCCCTTTATCCATAACTAGATAAACACAGTATTCATTTCAAAGTGGGGGCCCTGAAGATCCTATACTATACTAAAAAAATTAGTCTAGAAAGATCAGTTTACTGAGGAAAAACTACTTTAATGCAATAAACCTAATCCAGGTTTATGATTCAAGAGTATTTTAATACACTTTTTTATTAAGAATTTTGATTATAATAGCAAAAACTAATGCACACTAAGATTAGAGAAAGGAAAAAAAGAATACCAAGTGAAGAAAAAATTAAAAACAATAAAAAGCATAATAAAAGGAAAAGAAATATATTAAGAAGTGATGTCCAACCTTAATCACAAATTTAGTAACTCTTTACCCCTTCCCAATTTCTTCATCCTTAATCCCTAATCTCAAATCATCCCTAATCCATAAGAAAGTCTATAAAACATCAGTAGTCGGTAAAAAGTCTGCAAAGAGTTGCTAGAACTTTGCAAAAAAGGTCTTATTTTAACCATGATCAAATGTGCCAACTCTATATTCCTTTCATAAGATTTTATTTAGTTTCAATTCTTCTTTATCCCATAACACATATTTCTTCAAGGCTTTAACAAGCCTCTTTCTTACATTCAACAAAAATACTTTCTGGGTTGTTCTCTTGGTTTATTATTTGTATTTTCCTCTTAATTTTTAAAACTATTTTGTTTATAACAGATAGATAAATGGGAAAATACATAGTAAAAGGATTGAAATTTACATTGCTTTATGACCCTAAAGAAAATGTTTATAAATTGTTGGCATATGATGCCAGATAAATTATCTAGAATGTATAAAGATATTTAAAATATATGTTGGAAATATTAATATGATGGGATAGTTTATCATGCTTGGTAGAATATGCAAAAAAGCTAAAAATGGATTCAATTTCAACCTGTGATTTAGAAGATTTTAAAGATTAATATTCCACTGAAGCCAGAACTTTTCTTTTTAGGACTAATGGATAAATAAATAGATTAAAGCCATGAGCCATGGAAAATAATTTTAATATATGATTACCACAGTGAGATTATTATATGCGCAGAGGAGAAAAGATTCAACACTGTTCACTATGGATGAATAGTTGGTGAAGTTCACAGATATTGCTGAGATTATAAACTAACTTCTTTGATTAAGACATTATCTACATTTTTTGGTGATTGGAAATATCTTCTGGACTTTTTTGCATAAAAATAAAAAAATGAACTTGTGATTTATGGTTTTGACTATCAGACAGAATAAAATATAGAAAGAGGAGTGTTATGATACAACTTTATATAGAGTGGTTAAAATACAATTGTATTTATAACTGATATGAATAATATCAAAAGTCTGATATACTTTGTATCTTTTTTCTTTCCTTTCCATTTTTTATCTTTTTTCTTTTCTTGCACTTTTTACATTCTTTCTTTTTTGTTTACAGTATATTAATTTATATTAGTTTTTATCTTGTTTTTTTAAATTTTAATAAAAAATATCTATTAAAATTATTTTTTAAAAACTTCAGCCAGTTTCTTTTGCATACCCAGTAAAGCATCCTCTTTCAAATCATTATCTTGGCCTGTCAATTGTAGTTCTACTTTTGTTATTTTTGCTATCTAGTCAGATATAATTCGCTCCACATCTGTCATTCCTTCATTAACATCTTTTTTTTCTATCAGCAATTTTTGTCATTTCTTTGGGGACAAAAGTTAAGCAAGGTTTTGCCTGATGAACACTTGGATATAAGATTTGAAGGAAAAAGGTTAGGAGAAAAATTCAGGTTATTCATGCAGTGGTCTCAATCCAGTTAATATTAGAGTATACTTATAACTACAGGTGATCCTCAACACAATCATTCCTTTAGTGACCATTTGAAATTACAATGGTACTGAAAAAAGTGACTTATGACCATTTACACACTTATGACCCCCATAGTCATGATCATCCCCATGGTCACATAATCATCCCATGGTCACATGATCAAAATTGGATACTTGACAATTGCATGTATTTATGACTGCTGCAGTCCTGGGGTTATGTGATCACCATCTCTAACCTTCCCAGCGAGCTTCCAACAAGCAAATGGGGGGATTCAGATTCGCTTAACAACCAAGATTCACTTCACAATTGCAATGATTTGCTTAACAATTGTGGCAAAAAAGGTCATTAAAATGGAGAGCAACTCACTTAACAATTGCCTTGCTTAGCAGTGGAAATTTTGGGCTCAGTTGTGGTCTATGTTTAAATACAATACATGGGATGATTTTCCTGATATATGGAATAACAGAGTTGGAGTCTATCATACTATTCAGTGCAGGACCCATTAGAACATCTCAGACAAATGACCATCCAGACTCTGAGGATCTACAGCAAAGAAAGACTCACTGCTTTAGGCAGCAACCTGTTCCACTGGGTGACAGTACATCGTTTCTCCTGATATCTAGATTGAACCACTTTCTTTTAGTTTTACCTCATTCATTCTAATCCTGCTATCTTCCACATGACAGCCCTTATCTGAAGATTATTACCATCTTTCTCCTTCATTACCCTTTCTGTAGGGTAAACATAGCTTGATCCTTTAATCATTCCTCATGTACAGTTTGATTTTCAAACCCTTCACCATCTTGATAGCCCTCATTTACTTCACTCCTATTAATATTTTCCAGTTTAGTTTAAATGCAATAGTTTGATTTAAGATGGCTCTCTTTAATTTGCTTTTGAGTGTCATTCTTACTGAACTTCACAAATATTGTCAATGTCTGATACCTAACAATCCCCGGTGCATAAATGCTATGTTAAACTGAAATCCTATTGGGGCTAAATTTGATAGATAGATAACCTTTATTGTCATTTTTTTTACTGTGGGCACAAATGGCACACATTAAAAATGAAATTTAGTTGCTTGCTCTCAAAGTGTAAACGTACATAACACACATTTAAACATACTATACACAATATATGTATAGACCTACACCCTTACATATAAGTAACATATAAATATTAATCACTGTCCATCTTGAATACATAACGGGAGGAGGAAGCTTGGGAGTTCACAAGGTTAATACTGTATGGAACAAAACTATGACTGAATCTGGATGTTCTGCTTCAGATACCACAGAGTCTCCTCCCAAAAGGTAACAAGGAAAACAGGTCGTGAAGAGGATGTGTAGTGTCCCAGACAATCTTGATGTCCTGAGTGACATAATATAAAAAAATATAGCAAAAAGACCAAGAATATATTGATTGATTGATTCAGGCCTATCTTATGTTAAATAAAGACTACTTTATATGTTCTTAAACCAGAATGATAAGAAAAGCAGCCAACAATGCCCTCTCTATCATAGGAGTGGAATGCTGCTCTGGATATGGAATGCAGTAAAAAAAAAGTTAAAAGAGCAGTCATACCAGTAGAACAAAACTCCATCTGCATTTTATTTGTGATGGCTGCTATCTTGACTTTTTGATTAGACTCTACGGACACCTCAGTTGTATTATCTTAAAATCCTGGTGTTCATGTCAAATTGATCTGTTTACACATCTCTGTAAGATAACAGAAGAATTGTGTGACTTTAGTTTTATATGTTTTGTGAAGCCAGCCAGCTATTTGTACATGACTTATAGTTTTAAGGTATGTAATCCAGATGTAATTTATTCAGTAATCCACAATTTTCTTTAACCATGGTTTAGCTTAATATGAGCGTTTAGTCTGTGGTCCTTCTCCTATGAATTGTTTCCATAAAGTGGCTGCAGTTTCTTTGTCTGAAGACATGAGAAATATTGACATGGATAGAATGTGTCACAAGCTGCTTTGGAACAAATTTCTCTTTATCTGAAAGTTTATCCAAACTTTCTTTATTCCATTAAACTAGATAGAAATCCCATGAGGTTCCTAACACTAGATATGTGATGGAACAATCTCATACTGTGTCACAATAAATTTATTTTAGTTCAGAACAAAGCCATAAATAAATGATATTTGCCAAGAGAAATAAAACTAGTTGAAATGTGTTGATACATAGAAGAGAAAGATTATTGATATATTCATTTTGCAGATTATATTATGGGCATTTAGTGCATTCCACTACAATTCCCATCACACCCAATCAGCACACTTTGGCTGGAGAGGATTAGAGGTGGTATATTTCAGGAAAGAATAAAAATGGAATTTTGTCACTGAATCTTGCTGAGAACAAATTTAGATGTTTTGTTACAATAGACTGATTACAGTACTATTGCTAGATGGACTTTGTAGTTCAGCAGGAAAAATATCTATGATAGAGGAAGGCAGATAATAGTTTCTCAACAATAATATGGAATGATTGTTTCTATTCCTTAAAAAATAAATCTTTAAAGAACAAAACAAAACAAAACTTTGTTGGTGCTTCTGGAATTGATCAGGTGGCAATACAACTTCTAATTTAGATGGTACCCTTTCACAGAGTCTTCCATTTAGTTCTTCAGTCCATATGCTAGTCAGGTCAGTTTCAGCTCAGAAATGATTCATCTATATACTCCACCACAATACTTAAATCAAGACTTAGCTTTGAGTACTGGCAATCCTCGTTTAGCAACTGCATTTGCAATTATGATGATGATACAAAAGTAATTTTATAACCAATCCTTGCTGTGAAGCAAACAAAAGCTGAAGTAATATACTCAAGTCAGTTTCACTTAGTGACCACTTTGCTTAATAATGAAATTATCAGTCCCAATTTGTATAATCTTTCTTTATATTCTTCAATTACTGCTATTTATATTATAAAATTATAATTTTATAGTTAAAGATTGTGAATTTATTATATACATTAGGCATTCATCTAATACTATAATGAGATATTTAAATACTGTAATTACAGAAGGCTTAATAAAATGAATATTTGAGATTTGCAAGGGTGGTCTACTTTTCATCTGTGGGGATATAGATATGTTCACTGGAATACAAAAGAACATCTTCGTAACTATATTTAACACAAAAAAGTCCTCGCTACTGAAGATTCATTATTTTCCTCTTTCTTGGCTTTCCATTGCACATAAATATTTCTTTCATTCCAACAAGAAGGTGTGGTAATTTGATGTTTTATTTATACCCACTTTAAAAGCTTAAAGATGGGATGAGCTTCCATTACTTGCCTCAGCTCCTATCCACCTACCAGTTCTAAAGCATGCAAATGCAAATAGATAGACACTGTGCTTTCCCAAAAGTAAGACCTACCCCGAAAATAAGCCCTAGCTTGATTTTTGGGGGTGGGCCTAATATAAGCCCTGCCCCAAAAATAAGCCCTGGTTTTGGGGCAAGGCACCTACCTAAAAATCAACCTAGGGTGGGGGAGTGGAGCTGCCCCACACGGCCAACACCCACTTATCTTGCAGCCAGGCCTCTCCTCGCCGGCCCACTTCTCCGGTGTTCCCAGGCCTGCATTTTGCAGTTAGAGGCCTTTCGGGAAGGTCTCTGCAGCTGAGAACTGAGCTATGGATTCAATCCATAGCTCGGTTCTGCAAACCTCTGCAGCCGAGAACTGAGCTATGGATTCAATCCATAGCTCGGTTCTCAGCTGCAGTGCCTTCCAGAAAGGCCTTTGACTGTGAAATGCAGGCTGGAGCTCCATTGTCAACTGCAGAATGAAGCTGCTCCTTCAGCCCCAGAAGTGGGACGGCTGGGCGAGGCTGTCGGTGCCTGAGATGAGTGGAAAAGACACCCCCTCTCCCAAAAATAAGGTGTGGTGTCTCTTTTGGAGGCAAAAAAAATAAATAAGACCGGGTCTTATTTTCGGGGAAACAGGGTAGATACAACTTCAGTGTTCTGTGAGCCTCAGAATATAGTCATGTTGGCCATATGACCATGGAAGTGTCTTTGAACAACTGGCTGTCTTGGCTAAGAAATGGAGAAAAGCACCACTCCTTGTCATGACTGGACAGATAACCTTTACTTTTGCCTTTAAAACTTAAAACTTTATGCCCACTTAAAAGTTTTTAATAGGTATAAAGTTGTTAACATTTAGTGGATTTTTTAAATTATTGTTACAATCCAAACTGCAAAACTTCTGAATAAATTAAGATTTATTTGAAGAACAGTTAGAATCAATGGATTTTTCTTCTAGACACATAAAGTTTGTGCATTAGATAAGTATAAATACATTGAGAGTTGATGAAAGCACAAATGTGAATCATTTTCAAATAGAAAAATAAACTTGCAGATTATGAAATATATTTATAAGTAAGCATAACATTTCAGAGGCTTTCAGTGTCCAAATGCTAATGAAAATGGTTTGCAGACTGCCCACTATACAATATTTAAAAGGTTGTTTTAGGACGTCAACTTTGCCTTACCAAACAAATGCTATTATTATCAACACAAGTGAATAAGATGAAGGTGATGCAATTTTCTTAAGAAATCTTTGTTCTCTAAAACCCTAGGCTACAAACCCTAATTATAATCATTTGAAGATATTTAGCTCCAGAATATAGTAGACATTCTCCAGAACTGCGGAATTGAGCAATTTGATATTATGTTGGAAAATGGTTTACTGATTTTTAAGAACTGAATATCCAAGGCTCAAGTGTGCCACCCAGTGACATCTTCTTAAATTACAGCTGTTTATTTAATGAAGGTTTTTTCATCTAATTATCCACAAAAGATTAGAGAAGTTTGAATTAAGAAAAAGAGATGAACAATTCAAATATTCCAATCTTGCATTTATTACAAAAAGGAAACAGAAGTATTTGTTTCATCCATACAGTCAAATGTTGAAGAATGGAAGCTTCAAAACACTGCAAAAATATTTAATTGGGAGAGGAATTAAAAAAAGTAACCTGTAAGTGAATACTAAATGTACGCTAAAGTTTACATAAATATAATCAGAGAATTATAAATTAGAGCTTGTGCATTTGAATCTAGTCATTTGCACCTTCCAGTTCTTGAAAATCTGGATGATAGAATAATTGATTTAAAAAGCAATTTTAGTTGAAATACTTAATGTAAATCATCATAATCATTTTAGCCATTCTCCATCCAATGCAGGCTGAAGGCCTCGCCTATATGTTTTCAATTAATACGGTCCTGAGCTTTTTTTTTCCAATTGGGCCCGCAATATTTGCTAATGTCGTCGATCCATCTTGTTATGTCTCTTTCGTGGACGCTTTTTATCAAATGGGATCCATTCTATGACTGCCTTGGTCCATCTGCCATCAGTTCTTCTTGTTATATGACCAGCCCATTTCCATTTCAATGTAAATATTGCCCTTAAAAATTATCTGTATTTATATTTATATCCGTTCTCATATGTCCTTGCAAACCCTGTAACTTTAAGCCTAAAATGCTAATATGGTTTTTGTTTGAACATCTTTTTAACCCCAATATTTTGCTATAGGTACTAGTCCTTCATAGATTACTGCCTTGTCGTGGTGAAGGGGCTTGCGTAACTCAATGAAGCTATGAGCTATGCCGTGCAGGGCCACCCAAGACGGACAGGTCATAGCAGAGAGTTCTGACAAAATGTGATCCACTGGAGAAGGAAATGGCAACCCACTCCAGTATCTTTGCCATGAAAACCCCATGGACAGTACCAAAAGGCAAAAAGATATGACGCTGGAAGATGAGCCCCTCAGGTCGGAAGGTGTCCAATATGCTACTGAGGAAGAGCAGAGGGCTAGTACTAGTAGCCCCAGAAAGAGTGAAGTGACTGGGCCAAAGCCGAAAGGACGCTCAGCTGTGGATGCATCTGGTGGTGAAAGGAAAGTCCGATGCTGTAAAGATCTTTTCTCCATAGGAACCTGGAATGTAAGATCCATGAATCAAGGCAAACTGGACGTGGTCAAACAAGAGATGACAAGACTGAACATCGACATATTAGGAATCAGCGAACTAAAATGGACAGGAATGGGTGAATTTAATTCAGAGGACCATCAGGTATACTACTGCGGGCAAGAATCCCTCAGAAGAAATGGAGTATCCTTCATAGTCAATAAAAGAGTAGGAAAAGCAATACTGGGATACAATCCCCAAAATGACAGAATGATCTCAGTGCAAATCCAAGGCAAACCTTTCAATATCATAGTAGTCCAAGTCTATGCCCCAACCACTGGTACTGAAGAGGATGAAATTGACCAGTTCTATGAAGCCCTACAGCACCTTATAGAATCAACACCAAAAAATGATGTCCTTATCATCATGGGGGATTGGAATGCTAAAGTAGGAAGCCAAAAGATAACTGGAATAACAGGCAAGTTTGGCCTTGCAGTACAAAATGAAGCAGGGCACAGGCTGGTAGAATTTTGTCAAGAGAATACAATGGTCATAGCAAACACTCTTTTCCAACAACCCAAGAGATGGCTCTACACATGGACATCACCAGACGGTCAACACAGAAATCAGATTGACCATGTGCTCTGCAGCCAAAGATGGAGAAGCTCTATACAGTCAGTAAAAACAAGACCAGGAGCTGACTGTGGCTCAGATCATGAGCTTCTTGTTGCAAAATTTAGGCTTAAATTGAAGAAAGTAGGGAAAAACATTAGGCCACTCAGATATGAACTAAATCATATCCCTGATGAATATACAGTAGAGGTGACAAATAGATTTAAGGAAATAGATCTGATAGACAGAGTGCCTGAAGAACTATGGACGGAGGTTCGCAACATTGTACAAGAGGTAGCAACTAAAACCATCCCAAAGAAAAAGAAATGCAGAAAGCAAAATGGCTGTCTGAGGAAGCTTTGCAAATAGCTGAGGAAAGAAGGGAAGCGAAAGGCAAGGGAGAAAGAGAAAGATACACCCATTGATGCAAATTCCAGAGAATAGCTAGAAGAGATAAGAATGCCCTCTTAATGAACAGTGCAAAGAAATAGAAGAAAACATAGAATAGGGAGAACCAGAGATCTCTTCAAGAAAATTGGAGATATGAAGGGAACGTTTCATGCAAGATGGGCATGATAAAGGACCAAAATGGCAGGGACCTAACAGAGGTAGAAGAGATTAAGAAGAGGTGGCAAAATTACACAGAAGAACTATATAAGAACGAGCTTGGCGTCCCTGATAACCACGATGGGTGGTCACTGACCTCGAGCCAGACATCCTAGAAGTGAAGTGAATGGGGCCTTAGGAAATCTGAGCAACAAAAAAGCTAGTGGAGGTGACAGTATTCCAGCTGAGCTATTCAAAATCTTAAAAGATATGCAAGTAAAAGTGCTACACTTAACTCATTTGCCAGCAATTTGGAAAACTCAACAGTGGCCACAGGATTGGAAAAGGTCAGTTTACATTCCAATCCAAAGAAAAGCCAATGCCAAGAATGTTCAAACTATCGCACCATTGCACTCATTTCACATGCAAGTAAAGTTATGCTTAAAATCCTACAAGCTAGACTCCAGCAGTATGTTGATCGAGAACTTCCAGAAGTACAGGCAGGATTTCGAAGAGCAGAGGAACTAGAGATCAAATTGCCAACATACGCTGGATCATGGAGAAAGCTAGGAGTTCCAGAAAAACATCTACTTCTGCTTCATTGACTATGCTAAAGCTTTGATTGTGTGGATCACAACAAATTGTGGCAAGTTCTTAAAGAGATGGGAGTACCAGACCATCTTATTTGTCTCTTGAGAAACCTATATGCGGGTCAAGAAGCAACAGTGAGAACTGGACACGGAACCACTGATTGGTTCAAAATTGGGAAAGGAGTCCGGCAAGGCTGTATTCTGTCGCCCTGCCTATTTAACTTATATGCAGAGCACATCATGAGAAAGGCAGGGCTAGATGAATCAAAAGTTGGAATTAAGATTGCTGGGAGAAATATCAACAACCTAAGATATGCAGATGATACCACTCTAATGGCAGAAAGTGAAGAGGAACTAAAGAGCCTCTTGATACGGGTGAAGAAGGAGAGTGCAAAAGTTGGCTTGAAACTCAACATTAAGAAAACCAAGATCATGGCATCCGGCCCTCTCAATTCCTGGCAAATAGATGGGGAAGAAATGGAGGTAGTGACAGATTTTATCTTCCTGGGCTCCAAGATCACCACAGATGGGGACTGTAGCCAAGAAATTAAAAGATGCTTGCTCCTGGCAATTTGCTATGGCAAATCTAGACAGCATACTAAAAAAGCAGAGACATCACCCTGCCAACAAAAGTACGTATAGCCAAGGCCATGGTTTTCCCAGTTGCAATGTATGGCTGTGAAAGTTGGACCATAACAAAGGCTGAGCGCAAAAGAATTGAAGCCTTTGAACTATGGTGCTGGAGAAGACTCCTGCGAGTCCCCTGGACTGCAAGGTGATCAAACCGGTCAGTCCTAGAGATCAACCCTGACTACTCCTTAGACTACTCCTTCAGGCCAGATCCTGAAGTTGAAACTCAAGTACTTTGGCCACCTAATGAGAAGGAAGGACTCACTGGAGAAGAGCCTAATGCTGGGAAAGATTGAGGGCAATAGAAGAAGGGGACGACAGAGAATGAGGTGGCTGGATGGAGTCATTGAAGCAGTAGGCATGAGCTTAAATGGACTCCAGAAGATGGTAGAGGACAGGAAGGCCTGGAGGAACGTTGTCCATGGGGTCGCGATGGGTCAGACACGACTTCGCAACTAACAACAACAAACTGGTTGTTTGAGAATACTAATAGTTAAAGCTCAGTACGTTTTGGGAAGCACAGGATATCCCTTTTGTTGGATATCTGAAATGGGCTTATAACAGGCTAAATGAAATGGCTGCTTTAAGTAAAGTGTGATGACATTCAAAGTATCCAAACTATCACAATGGCCAAAAGGACTCTTATGAAATGTTATACCTTTTTCATCGTCTCCTGTTCCACCCCAACTCCACGAGAACTCCTGAAGGAAAAACAACTGCAAATGTAACTATTTTTATTTTATTTCAAAGTATCTGAAAAAGCAAAGGTGAATAAAACTGTCTATGTGACTGCTAAGAGTCAAAAACAACTTGATGGCACATAACCAATTGTTAACCATCCAGAATTGAAACAATTTAAGCACTGGTAATAAATCAGTAGACCAGACCACCGGTCCCTCTAGTAAAGAAACTTGGCACAATATATTTCCATATAAAATTTTATAACTTTTCATGTAAAATGTGCTCATCCTAGATTACTGGCTTCGTGTACTAGTGGTTACGTACGGCGGTCTCAACGATTTTCCCACCTTGCCGCCTTTGCCTGACACCCATTTCCGGAGAAATTCTCCCGGACTCGTAACGCGGATACCGCAGTTCCGCTGTTGGAGCGCCACCCTCAGGTTTAGAAACTCCGTCGGCTTCAGGAACCGGATGTCTCTACTCTCACACAGGCACAGCGATGGTAGGTAAGCAAAGCCGCACACAAAATGGCCGCTAAACCACATCCGGAAAGGGAAGAGTCGCTTTTCCTTTTCTACTTCCAGCCATTTGATAGGTTGGTCCGAGCAAAAAATTCAATTTTATGGTGAGAACGTCATCACTAAGTGACAGCAAGGAAAGAGGGGACCTTGGGACATATAGCGACGCATTCTTTTCGGGGTGCCATGGCGGAGATGGCGGCTGGATCGTCTTTTGGCGTGGCGGAGGTTGAGGCGGCTGTTGTGACCTCAACAGCGGCGGCGCCTTCTGCTCCGGCGCCCCTTCCCACCTGCGTCGAGCTGCCTTCTTTTGAGACTGCGCGAGCACTGGCGGAGAACCGCTACTCTTGCCTTGTGGTGGTGTCGCATCGGAGGCATATCGCGCTCCCGCCGCGCTTCCTGAATCGCAAACGGACCGGGATTTGCGCGCAGTTAGATGCTGAACTGCGCCGTTACTCAGATAGGTATGTGCCATTATTGCGTGTAAAAATACTCCGTTTAAATACTTCAGGCTCTAAAAGACAAACTGGTGAGAAAGCAAGTAGTTCGATGAACTTTCTAGAAGTTGTTCCTTATTTTTCCCCTTAGCCTTATTGTTCTCCAATTCCAAAACAATACAGGTTCCCAGAATCCTAGTTCAAAATGTATTTCGGGAAACCTGAAGTTTTCCTCACAAAAGGCAGTTACAAATTACGCCCCATCTCTTCCCCCTGCCATTTCCATTATATTAGAAAGTTTGTAGCCTGCCCCAGACTTGCTGTCTCATCCCTTTCAAGTAAAATCAGTCTTTTAATATAGACCTGCCCATCGTGCTGTTCCTTTTCAGAGTAGTATCTTATAAAGCAGGGGTCTTCAAACTTGGCCCTTTTATGACTTGTGGACTTCAACTCCCAGAATTCCTCAGCCAGCGTGCCTGGCTGAGGAATTCTGGGAATTGGAAGTCCACAAGTCATAATGGGGCCAAGTTTGAAGACCCCTCTTATAAAGAATACAGAAGATAATTCAGAAATACTTTCCCCCCCCCAGAAAAAAATAAAGGATTGACTTGCATAAACACCATTCACTGTATTTCTGTATCTTTTTGTCCTTGTAGTTTGTGTTTGCTCACATTACATCTAAACAGTGCATTGTTGTGAAACACAGAAACCATGCCACAAATGTATTTTTAAGAAAGGTAGAACCAAAATTAAAGGATTAATTGAATGAATCATTTTTGACAGAGTGACAATTTTGGTATCTCATTTGTAACTAGTATGAATCTCTTTGGGTAGAAAGAACATTCCATTGCTAAGAAGATCCTTCTTCCAATAATACCCATTAAGCCTTTATTGGATATCTTGGTTTATGACTTTAAGGAGCTTCAAAGATTAAGGTCTGGGTAGCCAACATGAGGTAAATAGGGGGGAAATGATCATTTATTTGCAATTAAAGTTTATTAAATGGAACAAAAGAAATTTCCATTCAAGTTTATTTTATAGCTAACAGAGGAGATAATGAACACATATGTTGTTCACACAAGTCGGGAATGTTATACTCTCTTTCCTAAATTAATCCTGTGGCTTTTATTTAAGCAGTTACCTCAACTGTACCCTCCTTGATACTTTCCAATCTGTAATGATTTGTAATTAACATTTTAATTAAGGGATTTGTATAACAGCTTAAGAAGAACCTGCAGAACAAATTTATTTTCAATCAGTACATTTTTAAGTAGTTCATAAAGAAATGGTGTTGTAGTCATCTGTTATATTGCACACTATTAGGGGGCCTCCTAACTGACATTTTTCTCAGAATCATAAAATCTGCATTTGTGTAATTTTCTATTTGAATTGCTTATAACTGCTTTGTCATGGTAAGGATTATAATTACAAGTGTTTCTTCTAGAGTCTAGAAGAAACACTTGTAATTATAATCCTTACCATGACAAAGCAGTTATAAGCATAAGCATAAGAATCTAGACCTTAGGTGCACTTAAGCTTATATTGTTAAGTGATTTATTTTATTTATTTTATCTTGTAGTTTTCAAGGTGTTCCTGTGGCTTATGATGATATTAAAATAACTAAAGAACTGGGTGATATAATTGATGACATTGGGGCCATCCATCTGGATATAGAAGCAACTTTTGTTGCCTTTCAGCCTAAGCCAGGGAAAAAACTTGTGGTATGTATAACTCAGTACTTTTGTTCGTACAGTTCTTCTCATCTCAACTTACATAGTAAGTTCATTTGCTTATTTAATTATTTATTGGATTTATCCTGCCATAATGATGACATCAACAATAAATAGTAGTTTACAATCAGTCAAGAAAACATTAAAGCATCCATGGTATAATTAAAAATGTAACAAATAATTTGACCAGTCCTCAGTATACCATTAGTGTTATTATTATTCTACCCTACTCTATTCTATCTGTGTGTGTTTGTGTGTGCTGTGATTGTATGTGTGAATGAATGAATAAATGAAACCTCAAGATGGTGAAAATACCCAGTTCTCCTAATTTTCCCCATAACAGCAACCATATGGGGTGGGGTGGGCTAAGAGAAAGTGACTGGCCCAAAATCACTGTTTTCTTTCATGTCTAAGGAAGATCAAGAACTTACAGTCTCCTGTAAGTGTGTGTGTGTGTGTGTGTGTATAGAGTGAATATCTTAGATTTTTCTATAACAAGGTATTTTTTATTTTTATTACAGTAGATTATATTTAGGCATGTTTACATTTTATAATTTGTAAAATTATACAGTTATGATGTTAATATTTACAATCTTTCATCCTTTTCAAGTATGGTTCTTTAATTAATCATAGGAGTAGTGGGCTAAAACCAACATTGTAATTAATTGTTTTATATGAACAATATCTTTTAAAATGTTTTTTAAAAAAATATCAAATGATCCTATTCAAAACTTTTGTAACGTACTCTGGTTGGTAACTTTTAAAAATTAGTTCCACTATTGATCTGTTATAGAAAAACAGTTTAGAGTTTCTGCAATGTCAATCAACTGAGCAAAAACAGAACTAGATTCTGACCAACTCAGGATAAAAGAATCTTGGACCAGCTAACTCTTAAAAAATTAAAAACAAATTGTTTATGTATATTTAGTATTCAAAATATGTAAGAATACACCCTAGTTCCATATACAGTGGTACCTCGGTATTCGACTGCTTCAAAACTCATCAAATGTGATACTCAATGCATTTTGATGCAAAAATATTGTCCTGGTACTCGTAGTTTCTGCGCGCTGCAAAAAGAAGACGGGGACAGCCACAAAGAGCAGACAGGAAGTCGTCCATACTGGGAAGGTTGTTGCAAAATGAAGAGGGGGATGGCCAAAACAAAGGGTCATGTGGTAAGTCACCTGGTTTGTTTGGCACTTGTATGTTTTAGTACCCATCGTGGCTCTCAGAACCAATTAACGTCGAGTACCGTGGTACCATTGTACTTGGTATGTACCTATGCTGAATATTGACAGAAACAACAGTATAGTTTTATCCAAAACATGTGATGTGGTGCTAACATTTCTTTTTTTCCTTTCCTTCCCCAGGGTATAATTAATAAAGTGGCACCTAGCCATATTGGCTGTCTGGTTCATGAATGTTTCAATGCTTCTATACCCAAACCAGATCACATATCAACAGAAGATTGGAAAAACCTTGGTTTTCAAATAGGTAACAGGCTGGTATTTAAGGTGCTGTATTTTGATTCAGACGCTGCTGGAGTTTTCTGCATCCGGGGAAAACTGTGTAAAAACAGGTAATACATATTTTTTACAAAATAGATATAGTGGCTTGATTTATAGAATGTAAGGCTTGAGATTGTATAGCATATCACTAAAATCTTAAGATCTCACTTATTTCTCAAAGGTTTAATGGAAAAGTATGTGAGAGCTCTCAGAATTTGAAAAATACATGTGGAAAAAATACTATCAATAATAATAATGGTTTGTGTTCCAAAATGTCTGTTTCTGCTAGCACTTCTGTCTTCCATTTAAAGGATATGTCAGGATAACCCAATTAAGAGATAAATATAAAGATACTATTACAACTGAAACCAGTCAAGTATGAATCACTTTGAATAAACTGTATAGTGTTTTGCTTCTATATAACTGCGGATATTTACTAGTCTTGTAAAAGTTGTTTTCTCAGTTATTTTTTTATTTTTAGTCTTGGAGAAGAGATGCTGAAGGAAAAGTGCAAGAAAAAATATGAAAAACATTGTGATGTACATAATGGCTCAGAGGAGATGGAAGTTGATATATCAAGTGTTGGGATAGAAGACAGAGAAATGCATAATGGTGATGAAGATAATAATGATATATATGATAAGCCCGAAAGAGAGAATGGGCAAGACGGAGCAGAGGTGGGAATGCATGCCAGTGACTCAAGTGGTTACCATAGTGATCATGGTAAATCTAAGAAAAAGAAAAGAAAACTTTTTGAGGAGGAAAATGGACTCCCTGGTTTGTCAAAATCTAAAGCTAAAAAGAAGAGAAAAGAGTGAGAAAGTCTGAATAATACCAATGTGCCTTACCTGTATTTGGAACTCTTCTATCAGTAATATTTTGACATTTTTTATTGCATTTTAGCATCTCTAATTGATGTCTGAAAATTCCATTGTAGATGCTGGACTTCAATAATGCCTAAAAATAATAAATAATATGAGAAAAGACATTTATGTTTTTGTCTAGCCTTTAACTAATAATTGTTAGTGTTTTTAAAGGTTTAGGGGAAAAAGTCCAAGCCCTAAATTAAGTTCTTCCTCTGAGCTATATATTTAATTTTAAGAATGTGTTTCCAGCGTAATATTAAAGGATCTATCTGAAAAATTACTATTTGATAACTTATTTGTAATCTGTATTAAGATCCCAGTATCTTTCAAGGCTTCTTTTATGCCAACATGGTGAAGGAGAAATTGGTCTCTTAATTGAAGAAGTGTATACATTAGGAGTGAGACTTGGGGTTTCTAATTTGGTGCTTTGAACTTCAGCATATCTGTGGGCATTTGGATGCCACTAGGTTCTCTCATCACCTTATGAATAAATAAGCAAGTAAATTGGCACATTGGAAACAAAGTTCCAGATCCAAGTATCATCTTTATATACAAGGATGGTTTGGGGCTCAATAGATCCATAAGCTTTATTTAAAAATAAAAAGAGCGGAAGGCTGTATCATGGGCCTTGTTTAAAAGTTTTCATTACTACAAGAAAATGACAAAGTTAAGTTCATACAATAGGAAGGGTCCTTGAGTGGTTCTTTATACTATTAAAAGGAGGCAACTTAGATCCTTGTTAAATCGAGATTTTGTAGATAGTTATGTTCTTTGGTAGTCATGCCATTTCAATTGTTATTTTGTGAAAATCCTCACAACTTCTCACATTTCTAATATGGCCACTAGTTTGAAAAGAAATAATAATAGTCTTTGAAAACTATTCTGTTATTATGCATACTTTTGAAAAGTATTCATAATAACAGAAATTTCCATCTATTTTTTAGTGAAAAATTGAAGGAATTGAGATTCTGGTTCTGAGGAAAGATAATTGATGGCAATAACATAATTTTTAATGGTTTGATAAATTATCACATAGATGAAGGTATACATTTCTTACAATTCTTGAAGACAAGACTCTAATTAATGGGTTTAAAAAACAAAATTATTTAACTTAAATGTTGGGTAAATCTTTCCTGCCAAGTATTTTGGAAGACAGTGGACATCCCTTCATTAAATGTTTAAAAAAGACTATATAGCCACTTAGGAGTTCTTGCACCAAGAACTTAAAATACTATGACGCATAATTTGAATCATATATAGAAATACTTGTACTGTGGGTATTTGCTTTTGAATCATTTTAATACAAAAAGAAAAGAATTCACTTCTTTCAGGTAACTTCTAGGAGACTGTATGCAACCAGTTTTGTCCTTTGAGATTCATCAAGTATACATAGCAATAGATTCAGCTATGCAGTCCAAACTTTTACCAGGAGTTGAATTTATAGGCCATTGCACTTTGATGGTAATTATGCACTATATCAGAATTGTGCAAGCAGTGGTTCCCCCCCCCCCCCACACACACACACAGGAAATGAACAAGCAGGATAGAAATAATATCGATGCTTTTGAAATTTGGTATTGGAGAAGACTTCTGAGAATGTCATGGACAGCCCAGGAAACAAATAAGTGGATGGTAAAACAAATCAGAGTCAAAAATTACTCTATTTTGAACATAGATATATACTGTCTCTTAGTGGTCAATATAAATAAAAATACCAAGGAAGATATTCACTGTTTAAAGACAGGGAAATTCCCTTCCTTCTAAACTGCATGTGTCTGTGTATAAGTAAGTCAGGTTCAACCTTGCATGTTAGTGTATGATGTAATGTAACATTCATAATTGGTCAGAAAGCTTAAGAAAAGGAAGAGAGCATATATCAGTCATGCCAGCTAGGTGACTGGGCCAGTCACTTACTCTTGGCCTAACTCACAACAATCCTACAACAGGATTGTTCTAGAAAAAATAGGAGGAAAGTATTTTCACTGTTTTGACTTATTTATAAAAATAATATAGACAGAATAAAAAAAATCTTTAAAAAGTCTAAAATAGATACTTCCTATAGGATAAATATTGAATGTTCTCTTTTACACAAGAAAAAAGCTTAGCTGGATCAGACCAAAAACTATTTTAGTCTGTTACTTCACATTGTCAACACAGGGTGCTCACAAGCATGAGTTACGAGGCTTGATTTGGGATTTGTGCATTAAAATACTAAATATGGAATGTAGACATTTTCCTGCCAAAGGAATGCTGTTGGCCGCCATCTAAAATGGCCCAGAGTTTATATTTTTTATTGTTACCATGGGTTTAAAACTTCAGAATGAGCAGAATCCAATCAGTTGAAAGTAAAGCTCTGTGAAAACACTTGAACTATATATCATCTTCACCATAACTGAGATTATAGTCCATTGTGGGGAAAAAGAAAGTATGATTTCTCAGTTCCACGTAATATTGATGACTGAAACATGGTAACTCAGCTGAGGGTTGGTGTTAATGTGAAATAAATGGTTTTTAAATTAATGAAGATGCTTTCCACAATGTAAGGGGGATTTATGATTAAAGGGGAAAAATACCTGGCAATCTCAGTGGAAAAGTATAGAATTCCAGCTTTTACCTTCCTTACTATATAATTGCGGGAGGGGGGGGCATACACTTTCTTTGTTCAATGGTCTGCAGCACTGCTGACAGCACATTCCATTGAATCCCAAGTGGAAAGTCCTCCAAGACCTTTTTTTCCCTCCAGATCAGCAAGGGTGGACAGCCAGATAACCTTTTTCTTTTTTATACAATATCTTCCTACTCCACCCATCCTCACAAATAACTTGGAACACAAATCCAGAAGAGAAACATACAAGGAACTATTATATCTGTAAATTATC
This sequence comes from Azemiops feae, assembly GCA_023970755.1. Taxonomy (NCBI): domain Eukaryota; kingdom Metazoa; phylum Chordata; class Lepidosauria; order Squamata; family Viperidae; genus Azemiops; species Azemiops feae. The sequence continues at coordinate 23,220 of JALGBA010002323.1, read as the reverse complement.
TGAATTTTACAGGTTGAAAACAACTCCAAAGATAATTAAGCAATACTAGAATGTTACAGACAACAAATAGGAAATAATAAAGACTTGTCAAAGTTACTAAGTATTAATATTTAAATGCAAGTCCAAAACATGAATAAAAGGAGAAAAGGTTGACAAATTTGGGAGGGATCTTGTTCCAAATTGAACTGCTATATGTTCCATTATTTAAACACTTAAGACATTTATTCAATAATAACCCACCACTTACATACTGGTAAGACTAAATTAAATGGGATTACTTTGGTGTATGAAAGCTTTTTCTGTAAGGATTAATATACTATCCTGTTAGAGCCTAGATCAGGGGTCCCCAACCCCCGATCCGTGGACAGGTACCAGGCACGGCATGGCAGCAACGGGTCTGTACAAACAAGCAAAGCCCCATCCGTGGGATGCAGGCAGCACACAAAACCATGCATTCTCCAGTCTGTGGAAAAACTTTCTCCACGGAACTGGTCCCTGGTGCCCAAAAGGTTGGGGACCTCTGGCCTAGATGAACAACATTATTATTTTTAAAACAATTAGGTTTCTTTAATCATCAGTTTTGATTACATTAATTTATAACACAGTTCCCCAATCTTTCTGGCTCCACGGACCAGCAGCGGTGATGGGGAGATGGTTTTATATGCGCAACCTATATCCCGCACATGGACAAATAAAGCTTCCCGCGCTCTCCCAACAGGCCACATGAAATAATACAATTTCATAAACAATTAAATGCTCCAGTTAACCAAATTTATATATTTTAAACATCAGAACTGAATGTTCTTGCTTTGCTGGCCATAACTAAGATGTGCATGTTTCTATTTATTACAGAAAAAGCATACAGTATATTGTTCTGCTCATCTTAATCAAGAAGTAAGTCCCAATTAGTGAAATAGACATACTTAATCTCAGTAAGCATGCATAATCTTCTAGCCTTAAATTTCAGCTATAAAATATGTTTTTAAAATTACCAAAAATATTTAATATATAATTCTCAAGAGAGAAATATAGAATGTAAATAATGTTTTATACAGGATAAGAGCAGAAAAAGAGGAACATTCTGAATTTTGGGACCATGTTCTGAGATTCTTTGAGAATTACTTTCTTTTAGAGAATGACCTATCACAAAACGACTATTTTTCATAAGAGAAAGTTCTATGCTGCTCCAGTTTGCTATTATCCTAGAGTGAGGAGATAGATGGGCATACTTCCAAATACTGGGAGGCAGCTACTAAATTTTGTTAAAAAACAAAAATCTAGAAATATCTGTGTGACTTCATAGCCATTTCAATAATTATTATTTTGTAGCAATATTTTAAAAAATCATGAGCAGCATGATGCACCCTAGCTTCCTGTTCATAGGCTTCATTGTGATATTTGAATGTTTCCCCATTCATCTCACTATTTCTATCTGGTTTTATATGCCTCTTTCAGATTCTTTATTTGATTCCTTGAACTGGAAATGCCAAAAATCTCCCTGTGGGACATTCTGATGAAGAATGGTTCCTCCCCAAGAAGTAGGCAAGCTTATTGTATTTACTTACATTTTTCTGGCTGAAATTTATAAAATGCTTTTAGGATTTATTTCGTTTTGAAACTTTCTCAAAACATTTTTGTACAGGGGAGGCCCCCCCCCCAAACTATTTCTACTTATTACCCAGTATATATAAGAATATCAAACCATGTGTGCTGAAATCTTCTAAAGACTATTTTATTTTGCTTTTTTATAGTACCACAGGGTGGAGTATTGTTTTATATATTGATAATAGATCCTATGCTTACATAATAAAAATTGTGGAAAAGTCATCAAGAGTTTTTCATTTACAAGCCAAATGTATGGACTTTTTCTGTATATCCAGTATTTGGAGGAGGTGTAAGAAAAAGTAAGCCAATTAAATTAAATTTTTCTAAGAAAAAACAAAACTAAAATAATTTACATCACCATCATTTACACCTCTGTTTTTGTTCTTGCAAATCATAGTATTTCCACTATAATCATTGTTTCATGTCTTGTTTGTTTTTAAAACTTTCCACCTCATTATTTCTCAAAATTTCAACTTTTATCTAAACATAGTGCAATAGTCTTCTCTTAATTTTGAACAGTTAAATCTTTTTCATATATTTGGTCCTCATTCATTTTTTTTATTTGCCCAAACTATCTATGCATAAGCTTTTGTACTCTTCACTGACTTTTATAATCAGTTCTCATGTATTAACCTCTATTCATTCTGGATCCTATCTCTTTTTCTTTTTTAATCACATACTTATTTCTTAAGCATCCCATTTTCCTGTATTTTACTTAGTGTTTATGTTTCTCTGAACATATCAACTCTTATTTCCATACAGCAAAACTGGCAGTAATATGCTCTTGTGCATTGCCAATTTAGATTATTTTAACAAATTCCTTATAATATTCATTCATATCTTTTTACTAGCTTTCTCTATCCATTCTCTTAATTTTAGTAATCATTCTACCAAGGTATCTTACTTCTACTTGCTCTAGTTTTTTGCCATGTATTTATAACCTGCCACTGTTCACCCCACTTTCCTTGTCATTCTTGGTTTTGGATATATTGATTTTCAAATACATAATATATCATTGCATACAATTCAACATTTGGGGAAAATAATTTGTATTCTCTAGTAATAACATAGAATCATTGCCATTCAAAAGTACATATACTTTTGTCTCCAACTACTTGTGATATCATCACAAGCATTTCTTAGCCATCAATACATGAAACTACTAAGTGACATATGCATCCTTATCTCACACCTACTTAATGTTAAATGATGGGCTGAACATTCTATTTCATCTCAAACATGCTTGATTTCTGTCATATTGCTCTTACTGCATCTAGCAACCAACTTTCAATTGAACCATTATAGCAAAATAATTCAAGCCAATTCACATTGTCATATGCTTTCTCTAATTCAAAAAATGTACAGTAAACTTTCTCATATTCATAGATTTGAAAATAATGTAAAAAGAAAAACCTGGCTTACTTATCCTTTATTTGGTATAAAGAATACTCCTTTTGCCAAAATTTAATTCATTCCTACTTGGATAAAATCTTTCCAGCAGCCTTGACAAATTAATCTCACTTTACTTTTGCTAACTTTTTCCTATTATAAGGCATTGATGTAGTGTTGACACAGACTATATAAGTGGCATAGCAATTCCATGGGCAACAATTATACTTTAACATTTACATTAGATGTCTATTTCCTTTTCTTCTTTTTCTGCTGTTCCATAGCATGCTTCTCTTCAGCATTCCACACCCATTAGCATTATTCTCAGTTTTATGGGATTCTGCACAAAGTCTTTCCAACCTGTTCCAAATAGCTTTATATCTATGATGTTGAGACATCAACCTATTATTTAGATTAATTAAGTTCTTGTTGTCTTCTCAACTTGATTGCTTTTTTTTCTGCAGGCATTTCATTACCAGGCTATATAACATCATCTGTTCATAGGAAAGGAACATTTGCTGATTGTTAAACAATATTTACTAGCTTGCCTTACTGGTCTTCATTGGAGTGTAGTTTCTTCCTTAATTGTTGCTTGGATATAGTTTCCTCCCTGATTGTTTATTTGGATGTTGGCTGCTAGGAGTGATGTTTGTTTTCTTACTTGACTTTTGGTGCTATCTTTTAAATGGTATGTGGATGGAATTTATCTCTATGTGTCTGTTGATGGCTGATTTATTGGAATGTCAAGTCTCCAAAAATTCCCTGGCATTTTATGGATTTGGCTTGGTCAAAAATGCCAACAGTTTCTCTGCTAAAATTGTGGAGAGAGATTAAGGAATTTGTATCCTGGTTTTTTTCTGCTAGCTGATATTCATCGATATGTCATAATTTTAATATGAAAGGGAGCACTTAGATCATGGCATCATGATGCATTATTCTGATGTCATAATTAAGAAGAGGCACCTACAGAGCAAATAATATACATAACGTATTACATTTATAGGCCTGTACCTGAGATGCAGAGTTTCTTTGTGAACAATTGGAGAAGCTATCAAAGAAGAAAATGGAGATGGAAAAGTCTGAAAAAACAGAATGAATTAAAATATATTTTGTGGTCTAAAAGGGGTAAAATTAAATGGATATTAACTTTATATTAATTAAGTTCCAATTTTCCATTGCAATGCAGCTGTAGGTGTTGGTATCTTAAGCATCTTTTACTTAACTGCCAATATCTCAGCACACAGATTTGGCAGCTTGTCTTTGATCAAATGCCTTTTTCTGCTCTGCTTCTTCTCATGACCTTTTGAACATGATAGGCTCTTCCTTTGCTTCCCTCCCCCACTTTGCACATCTTTTCCCCTATGGAAAATCAATCATCCTGTCTAGAGTATTTTAAAATGATGCCAAGCTTTTCAAGTGCACCTTCCAGTTCTCTTATGTTGATTTATAATTTTGCATGCCACTCTATTCTCTACACTTCTCCACTGTCTGTTATTTCTTAAGAGTGGTTAAGGACAAATTCTGTGTTAAATTAATTCACACTTTCAGTAGCCTTTCCTGCAATTGTAGGAGGTTACAGTTTGCAAATTCCCTTGATACATTCCTTTAAAAAGTTCCATATGATTCTCTTAGCTTAACACATTTTTTAAACTATTGCTGCCTCCTTCAGTTGACTTTTACAAGTTGGGAGATTGATGGCAGCTACATTTGATTAATGACTTCCCCAAATATTTAAACAAACATTAAGATGTATAAGAAGAAGATGAAAAATCAACCACAAACATTTTTTCTGAGAGAACTTGTACATATATGAACATGCATATATATATACCTTCCATTTGTTTTCCAGAGTATAATGATATGTGCTAGAATACGTCATTAAGCTCTGGAAAATATAGAACAGGGTATAATTCTGGGGCGGCCCATTTGGGACCTGATCCCTTGCATGGTCATTTTTCTGCGGAATCTTCTCAAATTAATTATTAGTCCCATGATTATTAAAATACCAAAGGAGAAATGGTTTCCTATAGTAAATAAAAGTTGTCAGAATGGGATATTATTTTACAGCAGGTGGGAATTGGCACCTGTAGATTTCTGCATTTAGAAGTAGAAAAGAGAGTCTCATGTGGAAGTTGGAAGTTACACTTTTCTTTTAAAATGATCATGATAGCAAATTTTGAAACTTGATTGAAATCATGGATTTTTACATCTCATCCTTCCTTTAATATACAGAGGGTGACATTAATTTTGGATATTACAGTATAAAATCTAAAATAGGAGGTTGTCTCTAGAATAATTCCTGAGGTAACCTTAGGGTAAGCAATGGAATGTTGAATTATAGGATATATAAACCTCATTATCCAAGAGGCATTCTTGAAAATGAACATGAAGCTACAGACTGACATTAGGCCACATTTTGGCTTCTTGCCTGTGTGTTTGTGTGCCTGCTTGATAGAACAAAGAACATGGTAGGATGAGGGCTTTCATTATTACTAAATTATCATGTTCTAAGCAAATATGAATTGGAATATTTTTAATTCTTCTTGAACTAGAAAAGAATGCTGTATTCCCCTTCTTTATGTTGAAATATATTTTAAGAATTGGTATGATAATAAAAACACATGGCTGCTGTGCCAATGACTTTTTGACATCTGAAAATGCTGATCTGAAAATAAAGTGAAAGAAACCTGAAATGCTTTGAAATGCTCCTGGCCATTACTAGTGATCATATACTCTGACATATACAGTCCTGGATGCATCTGTTTATCTGATCTAGATTGGAAAGAGACAGAAGAGAGCTAACATTGCACTTCATAAAATTGCAGCCAGACTGATAAATCTGTGTTTATTTGTCTCAAAATGCATCCTGGTTTCTTTAAAAGAGACATCTTGCATTTGTGCTGATGGCAACATTGCTCTTTTCCCCCTCCCTTCCCTAACCCCTTTGGGAGAGTTTGCTGAGAATTCTTTAACCTCAATCACTCACCCCCCACTCCTAATTCCTGAAAACTTGCAACTGGCTTGGTTTGAAGTCTGTCCTGGTGATTTCTGTACAGCTTTTGCTTTGGTGGCGAATTATGATCTTGGGAATGATTGATACTGTGTGGGAGTTGATGACATAAATCTGCTAAAGTGTGCCTGATGTACAGCTTCCCAGATTTCAGCTTTGGAGCCATGTTGCTGTTCTTAACATAGTGACATTGAACAGATTGTAGCAAATAAAAAAGGGAGAAAAAAATTTCCCAAGTCTTAAAGAACCCATCTCTGTGCAATGGGTACAAATAAAGTTTATTGCCTTGAAACCAACAAAACAATAAAGTACTATTAAATGATTTGTGATCAGGAAGGTTGGAAAAGATGAATTAAAAATAGGTAAGACTATTTTCTTAATGGATACAAAAACAAAACAAAAAACCTAAACAAAAAAATAAACCCCAGGAAATTAGACATAGATAAAACAAATCAAATATTTCTCAGGTTTTTGTGGTAAGGGATCAATGTTGCACTTTTGCACTTGCCTAATCCATTTCATTTTTAATCTCAAAATGAATTTAAGTTTGACTTCTAAATTTGGGAAGAAGCCGACCGCTCTGCATTTATATGCAGAGGACCAGCACTGAGTCAAATATTGCAGACAGCATTTATAAATAATCTAAATTATTAATGAACACTTTTGGATAAAGTTCATTATATAAATAAATTGAATGGGGTTGCATCAGAAAGTAGTATAATATACTATAGAACATTACTGTTCTATAATATAGTTGCATTCACACAGCGATCAAAATGTATGTAAAGATACATTTTTGATTGCTTTAATCTTGCAACACTGCTTCTATTTTGCAGCCAATATATTGAAAATTAAAATATATTGAAAATTAAAAGTTATGTATATTAAATTATTCTATTCTATTATTCTATAATGTATAATTATTACTAAATATCAAATCATACAATTATATTATTTATATTAATACAACTATTAATATAATACATTATATTAAATTATAACATAAAATAAAAATTATAAAATTATAAATAAAGTCAGGAGGTTAGCCATATCTCTTAAACAACTATATTTTGTTATATATTTTGGGTGATTAAAAATATTGTTTAGGGTAAATCACATGGGTGTAAAAGCTTTAAAATGGGAGTTAGTTTATTGGCTAGTAATAACTATGCTTAAATCTGCTCAAAATAGCAGAAATCAGCATTGTTAATTCAGAACTTGAGCAAAAAAATATTGTGGCTAAATCACTGTCATTAGGCCCAAGAATTACCATATTAAAACAAAGTTCCGGTTAAGTTTTAATTTTCTACTCAATTAATATGGCAGGTAGTGGATATAAGTTGAGTGTCCAGTAAAGCAGTAAAGAAAGTATTTGGAGGCCCCCAATCACATTTTATATGCAGTCTTCCTTTGCATTTCAAGAGACTGTCTAAACTTTGTCCAAATGTGCAACATTTTTCCAGAACCGAGCTCATTAACACATCAATATATCTATCATCCAAGGAAAAAAAAACTGAAATTAGTTCATATTTCAGAGAATATGCTAACCCTGCATTTCCCTTCAATTTTCAAGAATTCAAATAGCAAAAATGCAGCTTGAGGTGTGGACAGATGTAAGTGTTTGAAGGTTTGTTTGCATGCCCAGAGTTGTTTTGGAGTTGAGCAGGGCCTAAATATAATAATGAAACGAATAAAGTATATAAGTAAGTCTGGACACATGTTGCTAAGGGAATTTGTGTGTGTGTGTATTGGGTGGTGTTCATTTTCATAAGAAATAATATCTAGGGTTTAGACCTGATTGAAAGAGACCAAAGTAAAAGAAAAATGATGTATAAGCACAGCATTATTAAGGCATTAGAATAGGTTTCTAGGTAGTCTACCTATTACTATTTTAACACAACATATCATTTTGAAAATATGTACATTTAATGTGTGTTTCCTAGCTTATTAAAGTAAATGCTGTCATTTCTCCACCAATCATGGACATTTGGGCAAAATGGTGCCATTTAATGAAAGCTTTTGTACTAACAGTAAATATCAGGAATTATTAAATAAGATTTTTTCCTTTAATTTATGCACAGGACGTATCTTTAATTGGAAATTATATTTAGTCATTTACCAAAAATACTAGATTGGCTTTGAGATAATTTACTCAAATAATTTACTGTTAGCATAACAATTTGACCATTCTTGCTGGGTCCTAAAAAATCTTATGAAGTAATGCTAATGTTCATAGCATTTCTGACATGTATCCTAATATTTCTGCCAACAAAATGCATGCAAAAGTGTAGGCAGAACTTTACAGCTATATTTCTAAACGAACACTTACCAAATATACATAGAAACGAAGAATAATTCAGTTATCCCACTTTTTTTTTTACAACCATGTTCTATCAGGATTGATATCAAGTGGCTTTTCCAAATAATGGGCTGTAAATTCAGCATACTAAAAAAAGTAAGCATGGAAAAGAAAAATAGGCATTTTATAATATCCACAAAACTTTTGAGATGTTCAAACCTGTAAATATTAAAACATATTTTTCCTTCCGAAGAACAGATCAAATGTTGCTATTAAGAAACAATCTAATCAGTAATCCAATTTATTCCATTGGATTATTTTTGTGTCATTTGGTATCATTTAAGGCTAAAATAAGAATTGGTAAAAAAGTGCATTTCATTTTAGATAGATATGAGTAAATATTTGGCTATGCTTCTTCTCTAGTGTGTTGCAAAGAAATCCATCTATGTTTTAAGCTAGAAAGAGCATCAAATAACATGTAGAAAGACCTTGTTCCTAAAGTTTGTTTAATCCAAAATCCTCAATAAGCATTTATAGTTGGATAGTTGGGACTAAGGGCCAAGCAAGGAAATGGTCCTATCATTGTATCCATTGTACTTTTATGAGTACAGAAGATGTCCTTCTTCAATATTCTGGGCAATTCAAGAAGTCGGACTAGAACACTGTTTTTCAAACCTGGCAACTTTAACATGTGTGGACTCCAACTCACAAAATTCCCCAGCCAACATGCTAGCTGGGGAATTCTGGGAGTTGAAGTTCACACATCTTAAAGTTGCCAACATTGAAAAACACTGACTAGAATTTCCAAGTCTCCTGTTATTGTTCCAACAGTGTAGAATTTCCATTACGATTTGTATGCTAATCTTTCCTAACATAATATTGCATCTTTTAAAATTAAATAGGAATGCTGGGGGTCTCAAATTTCTGACGAGTAAAAGATAGAAGTTATAGCTCCTTAGCTGGCAAATTTCCAGCACAAATTTCAGAATGATTTCTCAACATTATTGCAGTATCTACTTTAAAAAAGTTGTTAATAATATTCTTAAAAGGATCCCTTTTACTCTCTGTGAATATAGGGCTTATTACAGAGTTAGATCCAAGTTAGGGATTCTTCTTTGGTTTCAATAAAAGATTTGTGCTTACGTTTAATTGAGATTTTTCTATTCATTAATTAAGATTTCTATCTTAAATCATTGTTGGCTCATGCAGCAGTAAAACCCAATAACTTAAACTATAACCAAAAATGACAAAACAATAAAACAGAAACAAAATAAGCATCTCATTAGGGAATGTTCCACAGCCAGATCCAACATTCCATGCTATCTATTCTTTACTATCATAGTGATTTGCTAAAAACAGGTCTTGATGGCCTTCCAAAAAGCTAAAAGGATGGGGGCCTGCTGAATCCCTGGGGAAGGGTGTTCCATAAAGAAGGGGCAGCAATAGAAAAGGCATATTTCAGAGGTCCCACTAGGTAGCAGATCTCAGAGAAGGGATCTGGAACACCCCTATCCTATGCATTCTAGTGAAGGGGGGGAAGACATTCTTAGGGAGCATGGTGACTTAAGGCATGAGTGCTATAAAAGGTCCAGGAAAGGATGTGATTGGCACACAAGATGATCTGTGCAAAAGCCTCCCTAGCTATGACTGTCACCTGCTCCTCAAGCAGGAGCCAAGAATCTGGGAGGACCCCCTAATAAAGCACCAGCTTAGTCCAGGGAATTACAATCTCATACAGTCAGATGAGAAATCAATATAGAGTCTGAGGAATCAAAACCCCAGACCACTCCATATTGCTAGCATTGAGCCAAAGTCGATTCCTCCTTACATTCTGAACCTCATATCCTTCAGGGACTACAACAGCCAGGGATGGAGATGTATAACTGGGTATCATCAACCTAAATAATAATATCGCACCCTGCGTTATTGGATGACCTCCCCCAGCAGTTTCATGTAGATATTAAAAAAGAAGAATAGAGAGACCTGAGCCTGAGGCATCCCATACTGCAGGGACTAGAGCTTGGCCTCCCTTCTGCCCTGCACACTAACACCACTGGCCATGGAGAAAGGAGGAGAACCACCGCAAAAGTGTCTCCCATTCCTAACCTCCAGAGCTGATCCAGAAGAATATCATGGTTGATGGTATTGAATAAGAGAGCCAGGAGAGTCAGTTCAGTTGTACTACCTTTGTTCTGAGTCCTCCAAAGATAATCAGAAAGCATAACCAGTCCCTTCTCAATGCTTTTTAAAATGGCAAGATCTAATGTCCTATTTGATCTTCCACATAATGTTTTCAAGGGCAAAAAGCTGGGGGGACCTTCAGAATCAAGATGGATTAAATAAATCATAATAGATGGTCTAGTCATAAGTCCAACAAATCGTATTATATCTGAGCATATTTTATGGCAGAGATTTCCCTCTGATCCCTATCTTTCTTTACAATGAAGACAAAGTCTTCTCTGTAGTATCTGAGATTGTGGAACTTCTTTTCAAGCCATTTAACATGAGGAGAATGGTGACAACTTCATTACCTTTATAATCAGCAAATTATTAGATTTTGGTATATTACATTACCTTTAGTTCTTTCATATTTTATTATTGTTGTTTTTAAATTTTTTATATTAACCTCAACCCACATTTGTATGTATCCTATTCCCAGGACATAAATAGGACAGAAGTGTGGCCAAATAAATAAGTGAAATATGTTTCCCAAAAGTTGTAATTGCTTATTCTTTGATACAATTCCTAGGAGCTTTTCCAGTCAATGAACCAAAAATCAGCTGAGATATTATTTAAAAGGTTGATTTCTTTCTAATAATAAAATAAAATGGCACATAGAGGGAAGAAAATAACAAGCAGATTTAAGAAAAAAATGGAACCTTAAGCATTATTACAATTTTAATCAATAGCAGTTTTGTTCCTATTACAAGGAAGATACATATTTTCATTCAAGGATTGCTAATTAATAGTTTGCCCCTGATTTTTTACATTTAACAGCATGAGTAATGCTGTTAAATTTCTTCAAAAAGACACGATTTTGCCAAGAATTTAATTCTAGTTTTTTTAATCAATATCAACTTCTGTATCTATATCATCATCTGTCTGGTATTATTGCCTACTTTAAAGGAATACAAAGAAGAAAATGAAGCCCATTATTTTGTATCTACAAACCTGATGGCTAAAACATATGGAAGTTTCCAGGTGTCTGATCTATGCCATAGACCTAAAGATTGATGAATAGGTATATAACAAAGTCATCACCTTTTAAAGAAGGATAAAGTGGGAAAAAAACTAATTGGCTGAAGGGAATATTAGGAAATGTTTAAGCTGATTCCACCATACAACAAAAATGAGAATGTGATTTATAATTAATTTGTTGCTATTTTTCTACAAATGACCAGACTTTGCAATTTGATTATATTTTATTTTTTAAAAATGGCAATTAATTCTCAGTAAGACTTCTGCAGGAACTGATTGATAAGGATTGAAATCAATACGTTGTACAGTAACCTGTCTTAAACATATCACTGCAGAATAAAATTTAATAAACTTGTAATTAAAATTTAGGTTTAGCAAAATGAATAGATTTAACAGCAAAATACTTTCATTTGATCCATCTCATATTTTATGCCTGCTGATTTTATAGATGCCTGTTCTGGAATAATCCTTGCTTCTAGCAACTGGTAGTTTGAAGTTTGTATTTCAGGCTATTATTTTTAAAACAGAATTTAGCATGGGAGGGGCTTGTGTTTATTCTGATAGTTTGTGTGACTTTTTGCCCTCTCTTTTATTTGGTTGTGTTGCTTATAGCCAGCTCTGCAAAATGTCAGAGAACATAATGTCTAGCTAAACTGTTCTTCATGGGGGCCATAAAAAAGTTTCTTACCCTAAAAGAGGTCCTCTGCTACCTGCCCAGAATGCACTAGATATAATCAAAGACATTTTGAGCCAAGATATGTTCACATACATACTTGGCACTTTTTCACAGCTTCCCTACCTCATCTAACAACTGCTTTGTTGTGATTTCTGGTCTCCTACATCATCTACTATGTAGTTTTGTAGTATTCCTGGAGATACATAACTATTTATTTATTGTATTAGTATCCTGTCTCCTCTTTCTCTATATGTGTGTGTTTGTGTGCTTGACACAAGGTACCTAACAAAATAAGAAAACAATAGCTAGATTAAAGCAATAATAACTATCCTTATCTATGTTTATAACAAAGAAGCAAAACTACTGCTTGTAATAAAACATCAAACAATGTGAGTAATTACACTGAAAAGATACATTCTCGACTCTCTTTTCAAGAGAAAACATAGCATTGGCACTAATTGAAAATCCAACAATAGTGCATTGACACAGGAGAAGGCTCTTTCCTGCATTTCTGAAAAGCAATCTCTTTTGCAAATCTGGGAGGAGAAGGGCACTTCCTTAAATAGCCAATCTCTGGGCCATTAAGAGCCTTAAAATCTGTTCCTCCTCCTTGACATATTAGAGAGAAAGTGGAATGGAGTTGGCAAACAGAGCAAATTTTTTTGTATGGGTGCGGTCTGATCAGATTTCTTCAAAGTTATAAGTTTCTAAATACTCTGAAGATAGTTTTAGGTGTAGGACATTGAACTTATACTATCAAAGTGGAATAACAGCCAGAAACAACTGGCTTAAGGGATAGGTAAGTACAGCAAACTTGGCTTTATCCTCAGTTTTTGTTTTCATGAATTCAGAGAACTTGAAAAATAGTAAACAACTATGGGACTTATAAAATAACAGAAAATGTGAGGTTAGCTATTCTTGTTCATGAGAATTCCTTGTTAATATATTAGAGAGTAGGTCATTCATTACATGAAACTAGGGACAGTGCATTATGAAAAATGAGGATTAAATACAAATTTGCTAAATGTTTATGGAAAGGCATACATTTTAAAGTAGTTACTATAATAGAAATAGAAATGCAAGCTATAGCTATGTCAATATTTATTGTACAGTATGCCTGCTCAGTTAGCTCTCCCGGTATTAAACACTTCTGTGCAACATTAAAATCCTTCTTTCTCTAATTATGACCACCCACCCGCTGTAAGACAGACTTGAGCTGGAAGCCATTCAGAAATAGAGAATTGTTCCTTGACAAACCATCAAAGAGAAAGATAATCTTTTTAAGGATAAGTTATATATAATGTCCAAATATGACCTATGCTTTAGTGAATCAACCACCACATGCTATGTCATAAATTATGGTTAGCACAACATGCTAATCTGAATCCAAACCAAATACATTATGGCTTAGTCTGATGTGAGCCAGATCAATCTTAAGATACATGACCACAAGCATGGAAGCTAGAAATTTTGCTGAGGAATCCTATACATTAATTGGACATAGGTCCCATTGAGTTCGATATGGCTTACCTTCTAGGAAGTATAGTTATTGCTGCTGCCTTAACATAATAAAACTTCCATTCTCTTCTGTTCAATGAACATTTCTGGGCAGTTCAACATTTGCTGATATCAATACTAGATGATATAAAATATATTTTAAGAATTCATATAGGATTTGACATGTGATTTATCAAACACAAAAACTGGGTTGCCTCATATCTATTGAGCTATCCTGTTGCTGAAAATGTTAAGACTTGCATATGCTTTAAAAATAAAGCCAGATGTACAGATATCCAATTTAAGTGAGCCAGTGATGAGATATGTTTTTCCATGACTGCTTCAGCTTTTCCTTATTAAAATATTTATTTGTAATATAGTAGCAATTACAGTGTATTTTGCGGTAAAACACAATATGATCCCTTCTTTTCAGATGTAATGGGATTTTTTTTCACCATGCATTCACTAATGCCATGGTAAAAACAATAAACCAATAAAATAAATCTATGCTTATAGAAAAGTATCAGAGATCATAGATAGATTCTTTAAGGAGATGGATAATAGATAATGTATCCAGATCACAGTATTTCTGTCTTTAATCATCTGAGGTAGATTTTTATCCAATTTATCTTTTAGCAGGATATAACCAAAAATATATAAAATTTTTAGATGGCATGTTTCAAATATTATTGCCTTGTGATCTCACTCTCTGACCATAAATGTTAGGCTACCAATTTGGGGAAATACAAAAAAGATCCCCTTCTCTTCTTGATTCCCCACTAGATATTTTGCTGAATTTGCCCTTTACTACTCACCCTTCACTACTCGGTGCTGAAAATACGCCAATGTGTACATCCAATAAAAATTAAAATGACGATCTAAATGTAACTGCAGAATGATTCTTGAGGCCAGAAGTGGACCTCTACCTTCTTGGTGGCTGGAACCTTCTAGAGTGAAGTCACCACTCTGCTAGATAGGCAAGTCTACATATAGCCAAGGCAAAGATTTTTCACTTTCTCAGGTCTGGAGGAGCAGGTAGGAGGTAAGAAAGAATGAAGGCAGAAGAGGACTGTTTCTTTATTTTAAAACCTGTGCTACATTGATATAAGAGCTTATACTATAATGAGATCATCATGTCAAAATGGCAGGAAACTATTTATTCCCAGGAATTGGCATCAGGAGAAGCTCTGTAAGACACACACACACACAGACTCAAGGTCCCCATGTGGCCCCAGGGTCATAAATTGCCTATTACTCATTTAGGTAGTAGATTAAATATATAGTAATTTTAACAATACTTAGAATACACTTCTTGAAAGCAAGGGGACCTAAAGTATTCATGACTCTGATAAGAAGATCCAGCTAAGTTGGTGTACTGTCCCATTAAATTCAGTAAGTGGTTCAGCAAGTCCTGCAAAGATATCAATTCTTCATCATAGGTTACATTTTGAGCATTAGTAGATAGCTTTATTTTATTATTGATACAGGATTGGTTACAAGCAGTGAAATAAATAAACAATAATTCACTGAGAGCAATGTATTGTAACAGAATGTCTTTGTTAATACTTAGTTCCTACTTTGATAGTGATGGAAAACATAGCCATAATAATCAAAATTGAGCTACATGGATCAATGATCTAGTTTAATAGTTTGTATTTTTATATTCCTAAAGCTCTGAATGTGTATCTTTCTTTTTATAAATAAAATGCAATATGGGAATGCTTTAATCAGGATATAATTTTCTAACAAATACTTACACATAACGTTTAAAGCCACAGTTCTAAGTGCACCTGCATTTCAGTTCAAGCATGGAACATCCTATTAATACTCTCTCACTCTCTCACACACACACATACACAATTACTTTTTTACTTGTGAGTCTTTGATTTGTTGGCTGCGTTAAAAACTTTTTTATGGAATTCTGGAGTTCTTACTCCTGAATAAACATGATAAACAGTGAGCTGTAGACTTATTTGATTTTTTAATTTTTATTTACCTTGTATTTGACATTTACACTTAACTGAACCTTTGCTACTTTGCTTTTCTGCTCAACATGAATAAAATTTTGTTTGGGATTGCAACGTGCTCTCTTCTACAACTCTGCAAAAACAACATAAAGGAGCAGTTGGTAAAGCCATCAGTGTCTCTCAATCAAGCATACAGCAAACATGGACTGTGACCTTAGCCCTTCTCCTTTGATTTACAGCTGCAATGGAAGGCAACTTAACAAGGTGGCAGGGAACTTCAAGAGCAGTTGAAGTCAATTTATTGTCTAAGTGTTATGGATGTTAATTAGATTAGGAATATGCTGGGGCTATTACAGTTCTTTTAGGGGAAGAGAGAGAGAAGAAAACTTTCTGAGACACCCTTTTTGTGGCATGAAAACACAGGAAAAGGAGAAACCCTACACCAAACGAAATTG
This sequence comes from Azemiops feae, assembly GCA_023970755.1. Lineage (NCBI taxonomy): Eukaryota > Metazoa > Chordata > Lepidosauria > Squamata > Viperidae > Azemiops > Azemiops feae. The sequence goes on along the minus strand of JALGBA010002323.1, from coordinate 7,124 downwards.
TAGGGTTCCTTTGGAGTCACAGAATTGTAAAAGCTCCAATAATAACATTTAAGAAGGAGCCAAGAAAGTACCACACATGTTTTTAAAAATAAAAGGCTGCTATTATTCTTGCATTGTTTTTGCTATAATATTGATAATCAAGAGACAACTAATGACAAAACAAGTTAAAGAGAAAATATATTTAAAAACGGTATTAGTGGGGAAGATAAAAGGTAGCAGGAAAGAAGAGTAGTATCTTAGCTGTAGCAGTCTAAAATAAACCAGTTACACGGTGTGTGTGGGGGAGAGAGCGTGGTAGAATATGTGCACTAAAATAATTGTTCAGGAGTCATTTAACACTCAGCAGCTTTAAGCAATTATTTTAAAATTTTGGAAAAATTGCTTAATTCATTAACTGAGGCTATGTAAGTGTAGCTTTAAGGCAACAGATGGTCTGAACTGATTATTTACAGAGAGCTTTTAAATTTGTTGATAGTTGCTCACAGTTTGCAGGTTGTATCCATCATTTCCTAAAAGCAACAAGATATAAGTACTATTTAACAAAATCACTAGTAGCTTTCCATTCTCCTGACTAGAAAGATGGTAGAAGGGCATGCTCAGTTACCAGGAGAATGGACATTTCTGCCAGATATTATCTATTTCCCCTCTTTCATCTTTCTGTATAGCATTGAGAAAGTCACTGAAGCTGATTTGACAAAGCAACACAGAGGAAATAATTTGTAGGATATAGTAGTGAGAAAAGTAAAGTCCAGTGATGAGAAAAATAAGGTCTTGCACTTAGGCAGAAAAACCAGATGCATAGGTACAGGATAGGCAGTACCTGGCTCAAAGTAGTAACTGTGAGAGAGATCAAGGAATCCTAGTAGACCATCACCCAAGAGACAACAGAATGCTCCACTGCCAAAAAGCTAATGCAGTGCTAGGTTACATCAACAGAGGGAGAGTATCAAGAACAGAGAAGCGATATTACCACTCTATACTGGATTAATGAGGTCACATTTGGAACTCGATTTACAATCACAAGCCCAAAATGTAAGTGAGTTTTGCCTCATTTTACAACTTTTCTTGCCACAGTTGTTAAATTAGTAACATAATTGTTAAGTGAATCTCCCCTGGGAGTTTGCTTTCAGAAGGTCACAGAATGTAACCATGGGACACTGCAGCCATCATAAATACATGCCAGTTGCCAAGCATCTGAATTTTGATCACGTCACCATGGAGATGCTGCAACAATTCCAAGCGTGAAAACACTCATAAGTCACTTTTTTCAGTGCTGTTGTAATTTCGAATGGTCACTAAACAAATAATTGTAAGTTGAGGACAGCCTGTACTGTGTCCCATTCCACCACAATATAATAGAAAGAGTGCAGAGAAGACCACAGAGATGATAAGTGGTCTGAAGGCTAAATCATATGATAAATGGCTAAGTCAACTAGGTATATTTAGCTTAACAAAGAGAAGGTTTAGGGGAGACCTGATAGCAGTTTTCCAATACTTGAGCTGTCACAGAGAAAAGGGGGTTGACTTATTCTCCAAAGCGCCTGAGGGCAGGACAAGAAGCATTGGGTGAAAGCTCATCAGAGGAAGATCAAACGTTGAAATGAGGAATTTCTTGACAGTATGAATGATTAATTAATGGAACAGCTTGACTCCTGGAGTTGTGTATGCTCAATTACTGAAGATTTTCAAGAAAAGATTGGACAATGATAAGGTGATGTAAAGATTCCTGCCTTGGGCATGGGATTCAACTAGAAGATCTCCAAGATCCCTTCCAGCCATATAATTCAATGATTCTATGATTCTAGACTACCATTTCCTAAATAACTGGGATTTTTGGATTGTTATTGTAGTTAATTGTATACTGCCAAGGTTAGGATTTTTTTTTGTTTGAAAAAAGAGAATTAGACATATTCCACTTTGCAAATTTAAAATAGGGTGGCCATCACTTGAAAGATTGGAGACCTTGAAAGGTTGTAATAGCATTCTAATCTTTGTCTCATATTTACAATGAGTGACATTGCAGAATGATGGGAAAGAATAAGTACATCTATAACAAAGATCTTGCTAGAATCATAGTATTAAAAGATAGTGTTGCACTTAGATGATTTCCAGGTTTACTAGGACTTAAGTAAACCTCTTTAGGAGGGAATGAAAAAGCAGAGGAGTGGTGATTTTGATACACATCTCAGCATTATATCTATCCTATATCATAATTGTTTCTGATTTTAAAATATGCTTGTGTTTTCTATTACTTCAGAACAGGGAGTTCCTAAATAATACTAATAAAAAAAGTTATGATTTTCTCTTTTTTAGGCAATTTTAGGACACCTGCACTATGAAAGATTACAGGTTCTAGTAGCAATTGCTACACGTTGTTTATTCACTTGAAATTTGTCATTGTCAAACATGTCCTCGGTTGAAGAATCTTCTAAGCTACTTAATATTTGGAACATTGGATAATGCAGATATTTTTATCCGTAGGAAAGTCCCTGAAATTAGGAGCGTCCTAGACAACTCAATTGGGATTGCTAAAGAAGAGCATTTGTGAATCTGTCAATGTCCAGATCCATTGGGACTTAGTCCTAGAATTCTGACCCATTAAAACTCTCTCAAATTATCTCCATATCTCTGGAATGTATCAGAGACTGCCTTTTCCTGTGATTCTAAAATGATGTGAATTGCAGCCCAACTTTTGGGAGTGCACCAGACTGCTGAAGTTAATAATTTTGGACCTTGCTGCTCTTTGATTTGCATATTCCATAGCCTTGTTATTGAACTTATGTGCATATTTACTATGTGTGGCATACAAAAAATCCCATAGTTTGAAATAATTGTAAACTCTTTTCAAAATGTCTTTTGTTGTCATTTTGTTTCATTTGTTTAGAAAAGTTAATACATTTCCTATTTCCCCTTGCTGGCATAAAGGAAAATAAAACATTAGTGGGATATTTAAAAAAACCCAAACTAAGTAAGTTTGATTACCAGTCTTGCATATCAGTTGCATTTGTGTGGTTGCCAAATGACATTTGTGACTAAGGAGAAAGGGAAAAAATAAACAGGGAAGTAATTGCCTTTGTTTTGAGCTTATAAAGCCATTATGTAAGAAATGAGACCTACATTTTTTAAGTCTCATCTTCAGAAGAGTGGAAGGTAAACACTCAAATGCCAGGCAAGAAAGGCAAACATTTCTTTTATAGCACTTTCACAATATAAATATCTAAAATGGCAGTTGGGTTGTGGGTTTTTTTCTTTAGCAGGATTGGGTTTGCTTGTTTGGATCTTCATGGGCAAAATAACCTGCTTTTGACTCAGATACATAATGCTCAGTTCCATTCAAACTGTCCCTCATGACTATAGAAGGATTGGGGTCTGTCAGGTATTATTGAATCATAGTTGATAGCCTCTGTCACCATCAGCAACATCAGGAAAGCTGCTGGTTCCCCCGTTGCCTTAAAGCAGGGGTCTTCAAACTTGACTCTTTTATGACTTGTGGACTTCAACTCACAGAATTCCTCAGCCAATGTGCCTGGCTGAGGAATTCTGGGAGTTGAAGTCCACAAGTCATAAAAGGGCCAAGTTTGAAGACCCCTGCCTTAAAGGATGAAAAAAAAAACGTATTTCTTCTAAATGAGTTGTTGAAGGTACGAAAATGCCATTTTTATGCTAATACCTCTTGAGCTTCTTTTGGACATATCTATCTTAGAACAATATATTTCCAAGTTACACGAGAGTCTTATGTCTCTTATCTCTTATGTCTGATTCCTAGTAAAATTCATACGAAGAAGACAAAGGAGCAAGTCTCCACATAATTTCAAGAGAAATTTAATTGGAGATGTTTCATCATATGTTTCATAGGAATTGAAAAATAGCATATTTTGCACATATATTGCACAGATGTATCCCCATTACAGGGTAATATTTTCTCTGAAGTCTTATCCAAATTTCTTTTGTAGTGTACAATATCTTTGTATCCTATCAGAGAGAAGCTTTTGGCTGCCATAAAAGGGTAATTTTTACGAGTCTTGGTAGAGAATAATTGAGCATTTCTGACTGAATTGTTGAATTTGCAATCAATTTAGCAATGAGTTTTCATAACCAAACAGAGTATTCCAGTAAGTTAGAACTGAAACTGTTTTGTCTCTTTTAATAGTAACCTGAATGCAATAAGAAAGAGGTGCTATATATTTAAACATTTGATAATAAGCTACCTTTATTTTCTAATTGGCAGCATATTTACCAGTTATCATAGGGCCAGACTGTTTATGGGACCATATTTCATCCAGTGTGTTTCTGCTTGACCCAGGAGATCTAGCATAGAGGGAATGCTCCAGGGCCCTCTGCTAAACAATGTTGTCTTGTGGGATCCAGCAGTTGTGCCTTCTCTGGGGCATCGCCTGCTGTGTGGAACAGCATTCCCACAAAAATCTGAATGGACTTGACCCTGTTAGATTTTCTGAAGAACTGGCTGTTTCCCCAGGGTATTGGATCCAATGTTTTATGATTGGAAGATGTCATTTACCAGAAATTCTTTGGATTATTGTTTTAAGTGTTGGGTTTAATATTATTTACTGTTCAGAGTCATTGCTATGAAATGAGCAGCCATGTAAATTATTTTTATACCTTCTTATGTATTTTTTACACTGAAATGCAATAAAACACAAATCTGTTAGAGATGAGACTATTGTACTGGAAGAATTCTCCACATTCTAAATTTTGCCAAGCAGAGATTGGGGTATTTCCAGTAAATACATCTAACAAACTCATAAAAAGTTCCAAATAGCACGATGACTTAAAGTTGTAATGTCAAAATATAGAACCACATAGCTTGTCTTTGCAAAATTTAATGGCTCATGAACCACAAATCAAAACTGAATAGAACTGCTGCTTTTTTCCCTGAAAGAAAATCAGCTTTACAAAACAGAAAAGGAGGGAGGGAGGAGGACAAGGAAGGAAGGAAGGAAGGAAGGAAGGAAGGAAGGAAGGAAGGAAGGAAGGAAGGAAGGAATTTTGAAGTTCATCTTTAAGAAAGAAAAAATGTAAATAATCCATTCTGGAATCTAATGCTCAAAGATAAGATCTAAAAAGAATTATTCTTAAGAGTAATTAAATTAATGGGACAGTATTTTCTATGTATTAAGCTAGGACATTGGATCTGTGTATTAAGCTAAGACTTTAAAATTTCCCTTCCCTGATGCTGTATTTCATCAAGCCCTTGTGTTTACAAAGCAAAGGGCCTCACTTAAGCTATGTTTGCTGAAAAAGAGTGCTGTGCCGAGGAAATGTGAGTGGGTTGAACCGGGGATCCCTGTAGAGCTCACTTGGCAGGACTAGAGATCCTGGCTCTGCCTGATATTAAAAGTGAGTCATCAGTTTACCCACCCAGCAGGGCTTCTCTCTGGCTTTCTCACAGCAAGCAACTTGACAGAGATCCAGAAGTTTATTGTGTAATTAATTTTTAAAAAACTATCTGAAAGAAGCTCCTTGTTAAAAAAAAAATGCCTGCCTTCAATGTGTGGCTGCTCTCAGGAGTAACCCATTGATAAATAACCAGAAGTACAAATCCAACTTCTCATTTAAAAGGAGAGTTTAGATGGCAATAGTATGTATACTTATGAAAATGGACTGAAAGTCACATCTGAACTTTCTCTTCAATCTGTTCCTATAAACAGGTTATAAATATTTCAGAATTCAAAATAGCTATAGGTTGGTTAGCTTTTTAAACAGGGCCAGGGGGCATGGGGGGGGGGGTCAAAAATGTCATCACAGCAGCTGTGATTGCATAATCAAAGTTGACCCTGCTTCGCATGCAGGCAATTCTGATTTTAAAGCAAGATTTAGATAAGTATTTGAGACAATCATCTGGGAATGAGAAATTCTCAATGCTGCTATCTCTGTGGAAGAAAATCCCTGGATCAAGACCATTATTCTGTGACAACTGTAAAATATATTTCTAAATAAAAGGCATTTATATTTGGAAAAGGAACACAAAATGATCATTTTAATTATTTTATTCTTATGCCCTTTTTTCTTTAAACTACCAAATATACATTAAATGTAAAAAGTAATAAATATTCTTCAATTTGAGCTTGTAGGGTATGGTGACTAGAATAAGGATCTCATTACTGAACTTTTTATTTCTACCAGATTCTTAGCATATGTAGAGGAACCATTCAAAAGATTCAGAAGTCTTCAGATTTTAGCTGCATGTTAATTTTGTACATATTTTGTGAAAATGTGCAGTCTAAGATAGCACCTGTCCACCCTAAATGTTCAAATCACCAGGACCAGATGGATTATACCCTAGGGTTCTGAAGGAACTGGCATGTGTGATCTCAGAACCACTGAACTATATCTTTCAAAGATGCTGGAGCACTGGGGAACTATCAAAGGACTGGAAAAGAGCTGATGTAGTTCTCATCTTCAAAAAAGAAAAAAAAATGGATCCAGGAAACTACAGACCTATCAGCCTGATCTCAATACCTGGGAAGATTCTGGAAAAGATAATCAAGCAACAGATCAGCAAACACCTAGAGGCAAACAAAGTCATTATCAAAAGTCAACATGGGTTTGTCAAAAACAGATCATTCCATGGCTAGAAAAACGAGTTAAAGAGAAAGGAACGTAATATGTACTATGTAACATTGAATATATATTTGTAAGAAGAAGACTTCGAGCGATTAACTAACATATTGATTATGATAATATAGAAATTAATTATTACTCATTGTTTTTTAAATACATGATCCCAGACATGCTGTTTGCTAAATATTAAGAATGTTATTTTATAAAAACCCTAACCCTAACCCTTCGACGAAGTCCCATTCGTCATCTTCAGGCTGGCGTCTTCGGCTTCGTGCTTCTAGGAGCAATGTGTGATCGCAGCTGTTTCTTCCTTTTAACTGCCAGTGGGGGTATGAACTGATTGGGTGGGAGCTTGGCTGTGTCCTGATTGGGTGGAGGTGTGTTCTGATTGGTTGGGGGCTTGGCTGTGCTCTGATTGGATGGGGGGTTGGCTGTGCTCTGATTGGATGGGGGTGTGTTCTGTTTGGGTGGGGGCTTTGTTGTGCTCGGATTAGTCTGAGTTGCAGCGGGATTTGAGATGGAGAGCTGCATTGCTGTTGTTT
>JALGBA010002322.1:0-14484 GCA_023970755.1 Azemiops feae | reverse complement strand
CCGTTTCAACTCACAAATTTCGGCATTCCAGCAAGCAGTTCCCAGCAAGCTCTGCCAGTTTAAATGCAGTTTAAATGCAGTTTACATGCAATGAAGTATCCAATGAGCAGGTCTTAGCTACTTTGGTCCTCCCACCTTCTCCTTTTCAACTCACACTTTGTAGCAATTCCCAGCAAGCAGTTCCCAGCAAGCTCTGAGCAGTTTAAATGCAGTTTAAATGCAGTTTACATGCAATGAAGTATCCAATGAGCAGGTTTTAGCTACTTTGGTCCTCCCACCTTCTCCTTTTCAACTCACACTTTGTAGCAATTCCCAGCAAGCAGTTCCCAGCAAGCTCTGAGCAGTTTAAATGCAGTTTAAATGCAATGAAGTATCCAATCAGCAGGCCTTAGCTACTTTGGTCCTCCCACCTTCTCCTTTTCAACTCACAATTTGTACCAATTCCCAGCAAGCAGTTCCCAGCAAGCTCTGAGCAGTTTAAATGCAGTTTAAATGCAGTTCAAATGCAATGAAGTATCCAATCAGCAGGCCTTACCTACTTTGGTCCTACCACCTTCTCCTTTTCAACTCACAATTTGTATCAAATTCCACCAAGGAGTTCTGCCAGGAAGCTCCGACAGTTTAATGCAATGAGTATCCAATCAGCAGGCCTTAGCTTACTTTTGGTCCTCCCACCTTCTCCTTTTCAACTCACAATTTGTAGCATTCCCAGCACAGCAGTTTCCCAGCAAGCTCTGAGCAGTTTTAATGCATGAATTCCATCACAGCCTTCCCTAATTTGGTCCTCCCACCTCTCCTTTTCACCTCACAATTTGGAGTCAATTCCCACCAAGAGATTCCGCAGCAATCTCTGAGCCGTTTAAATGCCTTTAAATGCAATGAAGTATCCAATCAGCAGGCCTTAGCTACTTTGGTCCTCCCACCTTCTCCTTCTCAACTCACAATTTGTACCAGTTCCCAGCAAGCAGTTCCCAGCAAGCTCTGCGCAGTTTAAATGCAGTTTAAATGCAATGAAGTATCCAATCAGCAGGCCTTAGCTACTTTGGTCCTCCCACCTTCTCCTTTTCAACTCACAATTTGTAGCAATTCCCAGCAAGCAGTTCCCAGCAAGCTCTGAGCAGTTTAAATGCAGTTTAAATGCAGTTTAAATGCAATGAAGGATTCAATCAGCAGGCCATAGCTACTTTGGTCCTCCCACCTTCTCCTTTTCAACTCACAATTTGTAGCAATTCCCAGCAAGCAGTTCCCAGGAAGCTCTGAGCAGTTTAAATGCAATGAAGTATCCAATCAGCAGGCCTTAGCTACTTTGGTCCTCCCACCTTCTCCTTTTCAACTCACAATTTGTAGCAATTCCCAGCAAGCAGTTCCCAGCAAGCTCTGAGCAGTTTAAATGCAATGAAGTTTCCAATCAGCAGGCCTTAGCTACTTTGGTCCTCCCACCTTCTCCTTTTCAACTCACACTTTGTAGCAATTCCCAGCAACCAGTTCCCAGCAACCTCTGAGCAGTTTAAATGCAGTTTAAATGCAATGAAGTTTCCAATCAGCAGGCCTTAGCTACTTTGGTCCTCCCACCTTCTCCTTTTCAACTCACAATTTGTAGCAATTCCCAGCAAGCAGTTCCCAGCAAGCTCTGAGCAGTTTAAATGCAGTTTAAATGCAGTTTACATGCAATGAAGTATCCAATGAGCAGGTTTTAGCTACTTTGGTCCTCCCACCTTCTCCTTTTCAACTCACACTTTGTAGCAATTCCCAGCAAGCAGTTCCCAGCAAGCTCTGAGCAGTTGAAATGCAGTTTAAATGCAGTTTACATGCAATGAAGTATCCAATGAGCAGGTTTTAGCTACTTTGGTCCTCCCACCTTCTCCTTTTCAACTCACACTTTGTAGCAATTCCCAGCAAGCAGTTCCCAGCAAGCTCTGAGCAGTTTAAAAGCAGTTTACATGCAATGAAGTATCCAATCAGCAGGCCTTAGCTACTTTGGTCCTCCCACCTTCTCCTTTTCAACTCACAATTTGTACCAGTTCCCAGCAAGCAGTTCCCAGCAAGCTCTGAGCAGTTTAAATGCAGTTTAAATGCAGTTCAAATGCAATGAAGTATCCAATCAGCAGGCCTTACCTACTTTGGTCCTACCACCTTCTCCTTTTCAACTCACAATTTGTAGCAATTCCCACCAAGGAGTTCCCAGGAAGCTCTGAGCAGTTTAAATGCAATGAAGTATCCAATCAGCAGGCCTTAGCTACTTTGGTCCTCCCACCTTCTCCTTTTCAACTCACAATTTGTAGCAATTCCCAGCAAGCAGTTCCCAGCAAGCTCTGAGCAGTTTAAATGCAATGAAGTTTCCAATGAGCAGGCCTTAGCTACTTTGGTCCTCCCACCTTCTCCTTTTCAACTCACACTTTGTAGTAATTCCCAGCAACCAGTTCCCAGCAACCTCTGAGCAGTTTAAATGAAGTTTAAATGCAATGAAGTATCCAATCAGCAGGCCTTAGCTACTTTGGTCCTCCCACCTTCTCCTTTTCAACTCACAATTTGTAGCAATTCCCAGCAAGCAGTTCCCAGCAAGCTCTGAGCAGTTTAAATGCAGTTTAAATGCAGTTTACATGCAATGAAGTATCCAATGAGCAGGTTTTAGCTACTTTGGTCCTCCCACCTTCTCCTTTTCAACTCACAATTTGTAGCAATTCCCAGCAAGCAGTTCCCAGCAAGCTCTGAGCAGTTTACATGCAGTTTAAATGCAGTTTAAATGCAATGAAGGATTCAATCAGCAGGCCTTAGCTACTTTGGTCCTCCCACCTTCTCCTTTTCAACTCACAATTTGTAGCAATTCCCAGCAAGCAGTTCCCAGGAAGCTCTGAGCAGTTTAAAGCAGTTTAAATGCAATGAAGTATCCAATCAGCAGGCCTTAGCTACTTTGGTCCTCCCACCTTCTCCTTTTCAACTCACACTTTGTAGCAATTCCCAGCAAGCAGTTCCCAGCAAGCTCTGAGCAGTTTAAATGCAATGAAGTATCCAATCAGCAGGCCTTAGCTACTTTGGTCCTCCCACCTTCTCCTTTTCAACTCACAATTTGTAGGAATTCCCAGCAAGCAGTTCCCAGCAAGCTCTGAGCAGTTTAAATGCAATGAAGGTTCCAATCAGCAGGCCTTAGCTACTTTGGTCCTCCCACCTTCTCCTTTTCAACTCACATTTTGTAGCAATTCCCAGCAAGCAGTTCCCAGCAACCTCTGAGCAGTTTAAATGCAGTTTAAATGCAATGAAGTATCCAATCAGCAGGCCTTAGCTACTTTGGTCCTCCCACATTCTCCTTTTCAACTCACAATTTGTAGCAATTCCCAGCAAGCAGTTCCCAGCAAGCTCTGAGCAGTTTAAATGCAGTTTAAATGCAGTTTACATGCAATGAAGTATCCAATGAGCAGGTTTTAGCTACTTTGGTCCTCCCACCTTCTCCTTTTCAACTCACACTTTGTAGCAGTTCCCAGCAAGCAGTTCCCAGCAAGCTCTGAGCAGTTTAAATGCAGTTTAAATGCAATGAAGTATCCAATCAGCAGGACTTAGCTACTTTGGTTCTCCCACGTTCTCCTTTTCAACTCAGAATTTGTACCAGTTCCCAGCAAGAAGTTCCCAGCAAGCTCTGAGCAGTTTAAATGCAGTTTAAATGCAGTTTAAATGCAATGAAGTATCCAATCAGCAGGCCTTCACTACTTTGGTCCTCCCACCTTCTCCTTTTCAACTCACAATTTGTAGCAATTCCCACCAAGGAGTTCCCAGCAAGCTCTGAGCAGTTTAAATGCAGTTTAAATGCAATGAAGTATCCAATCAGCAGGCCTTAGCTACTTTGGTCCTCCCACATTCTCCTTCTCAACTCACAATTTGTACCAGTTCCCAGCAAGCAGTTCCCAGCAAGCTCTGAGCAGTTTAAATGCAGTTTAAATGCAATGAAGTATCCAATCAGCAGGCCTTAGCTACTTTGGTCCTCCCAACTTCTCCTTTTCAACTCACAATTTGTAGCAATTCCCAGCAAGCAGTTCCCAGCAAGCTCTGAGCAGTTTAAATGCAGTTTAAATGCAGTTTAAATGCAATGAAGGATTCAATCAGCAGGCATTAGCTACTTTGGTCCTCCCACCTTCTCCTTTTCAACTCACAATTTGTAGCAATTCCCACCAAGGAGTTCCCAGCAAGCTCTGAGCAGTTTAAATGCAATGAAGTATCCAATCAGCAGGCCTTAGCTACTTTGGTCCTCCCACATTCTCCTTTTCAACTCACAATTTGTAGCAATTCCCAGCAAGCAGTTCCCAGCAAGCTCTGAGCAGTTTAAATGCAGTTTAAATGCAGTTTAAATGCAATGAAGTATCCAATCAGCAGGCCTTAGCTACTTTGGTCCTCCCAACGTCTCCTTTTCAACTCACAATTTGTAGCAATTCCCAGCAAGCAGTTCCCAGCACGCTCTGAGAGGTTTAAATGCAGTTTCAATGCAATGAAGTATGCAATCAGCAGGCCTTAGCTACTTTGGTCCTCCCACATTCTCCTTTTCAACTCACAATTTGTACCAGTTCCCAGCAAGCAGTTCCCAGCAAGCTCTGAGCAGTTGAAATGCAGTTGAAATGCAGTTTCAATGCAATGAAGTATGCAATCAGCAGGCCTTAGCTACTTTGGTCCTCCCACCTTCTCCTTTTCAACTCACAATTTGTACCAGTTCCCAGCAAGCAGTTCCCAGCAAGCTCTGAGCAGTTGAAATGCAGTTGAAATGCAGTTTAAATGCAATGAAGTATCCAATCAGCAGGCCTTAGCTACTTTGGTCCTCCCACCTTCTCCTTTTCAACTCACATTTTGTAGCAATTCCCAGCAAGGAGTTCCCAGCATGCTCTGAGCAGTTTAAATGTAGTTTAAATGCAATGAAGTATCCAATCAGCAGGCCTTAGCTACTTTGGTCATCCCACCTTCTCCATTTCAACTCACAATTTGTAGCAATTCCCAGTAAGCAGTTCCCAGCAAGCTCTGAGCAGTTTCAATGCAATGAAGTATCCAATCAGCAGGCCTTAGCTATTTTGGTCCTCCCACCTTCTCCTTTTCAACTCACAATTTGTAGCAATTCCCAGCAAGCAGTTCCCAGCAAGCTCTGAGCAGTTTAAATGCAATTTAAATGCAGTTTAAATGCAATGAATGATTCAATCTGCAGGCCTTAGCTACTTTGGTCCTCCCACCTTCTCCTTTTCAACTCACAATTTGTAGCAATTCCCATCAAGCAGTTCCCAGCAATCTCTGAGCAGTTTAAATGCAGTTTAAATGCAATGAAGTATCCAATCAGCAGGACCTTGCTACTTTGGTCTCCACTCTATCTTTTCAACCTCACAATTTGTACCAGTCCCAAGCAAGCAGTTTCCAGCAAGTTCCTGAGCAGCTTTAAGCAGTTTTAAATGCAATGAAGTACCAATCAGCAGCCTTAGCTACTTTGGCATCCACATTCTCCATTTTTCAACTCACAATTATAGCAATTACCAGCAAGCAGTCCAACAGCAGCTCTGAGCAGTTCAATGAATGAAGGATCCAATCAGCAGGGCGCTTAGCATTTTGGTCTCCCACCTTCTCCTTTTCAAATTCACAATTTGTAGCAATTCCCAGCAAGACGGCTCCAGCAAGTTGCACCTGAGCAGTGTAAAGCAAAATCAAGTATCAATCAGCAGGCCTTAGCTACTTTGGTTCCTACCACCTTCTCCTTTTCAACTCACACTCTGTAGCAATTCCCCGCAAGCAGTTCCCAGCAATCTCTGAGCAGTTTAAATGCAGTTTAAATGCAATGAAGTATCCAATCAGCAGGCCTTAGCTACTTTGGTCCTCCCACCTTCTCCTTTTCAACTCACAATTTGTACCAGTTCCCAGCAAACAGTTCCCAGCAAGTTCTGAGCAGTTTAAATGCAGTTTAAATGCAATGAAGTATCCAATCAGCAGGCGTTAGCTACTTTGGTCCTCCCACCTTCTCCTTTTCAACTCACAATTTGTAGCAATTCCCAGCAAGCAGTTCCCAGCAAGCTCTGAGCAGTTCAAATGCAATGAAGTATGCAATCAGCAGGCCTTAGCTACTTTGGTCCTCTCAACCTTCTCCTTTTCAACTCACAATTTGTAGGAATTCCCAGCAAGCAGTTCCCAGCAAGCTCTGAGCAATTTAAATGCAATGAAGGTTCCAATCAGCAGGCCTTAGCTACTTTGGTCCTCCCACCTTCTCCTTTTCAACTGACATTTTGTAGCAATTCCCAGCAAGCAGTTCCCAGCAAGCTCTGAGCAGTTTAAATGCAATGAAGTATCCAATCAGCAGGCCTTAGCTACTTTGGTCCTCCCACCTTCTCCTTTTACACTACAACTTGTAGCAATTCACAGCAACCATTACCCAGAACACCTCTCTGAGCAGTTAAATGCAGTTTAAATGCAATGAAGGTATACAATCAGCAGGACTCTGATACCTTGGTCCTCCCACCTTCTCCTTTTCAACTCACAATTTGTAGCAATTCCCAGCAAGCAGTTCACAGCAAGCTCTGAGCAGTTTAAATGCAGTTTAAATGCAGTTTAAATGCAGTTTAAATGCAGTTTAAATGCAATGAAGTATCCAATCAGCAGGCCTTAGCTACTTTGGTCCTCCCACCTTCTCCTTTTCAACTCACAATTTGTAGCAATTCCCAGCAAGCAGTTCCCAGCAAGCTCTGAGCAGTTTAAATGCAGTTTAAATGCAATGAAGTATCCATTCAGCAGGCCTTAGCTACTTTGGTCATCCCACCTTCTCCTTTTCAACTCACGATTTGTAGCAATTCCCAGCAAGCAGTTCCCAGCAAGTTCTGAGCAGTTTAAATGCAATGAAGTATGCAATCAGCAGGCCTTAGCTACTTTGGTCCTCCCACCTTCTCCTTTTCAACTCACAATTTGTAGGAATTCCCAGCAAGCAGTTCCCAGCAAGCTCTGAGCAGTTTAAATGCAATGAAGGTTCCAATCAGCAGGCCTTAGCTACTTTGGTCCTCCCACCTTCTCCTTTTCAACTCACATTTTGTAGCAATTCCCAGCAAGCAGTTCCCAGCAACCTCTGAGCAGTTTAAATGCAGTTTAAATGCAATGAAGTATCCAATCAGCAGGCCTTAGCTACTTTGGTCCTCCCACATTCTCCTTTTCAACTCACAATTTGTAGCAATTCCCAGCAAGCAGTTCCCAGCAAGCTCTGAGCAGTTTAAATGCAGTTTAAATGCAGTTTACATGCAATGAAGTATCCAATGAGCAGGTTTTAGCTACTTTGGTCCTCCCACCTTCTCCTTTTCAACTCACAATTTGTAGCAATTCCCAGCAAGCAGTTCCCAGCAAGCTCTGAGCAGTTTAAATGCAGTTTAAATGCAGTTTAAATGCAATGAAGTATCCAGTCAGCAGGCCTTAGCTACTTTGGTCCTCCCACCGTCTCCTTTTCAACTCACAATTTGTAGCAATTCCCAGCAAGCAGTTCCCAGCACGCTCTGAGAGGTTTAAATGCAGTTTCAATGCAATGAAATATGCAATCAGCAGGCCTTAGCTACTTTGGTCCTCCCACCTTCTCCTTTTCAACTCACAATTTGTACCAGTTCCCAGCAAGCAGTTCCCAGCAAGCTCTGAGCAGTTTAAATGCAGTTGAAATGCAGTTTAAATGCAATGAAGTATCCAATCAGCAGGCATTAGCTACTTTGGTCCTCCCACCTTCTCCTTTTCAACTCACAATTTGTAGCAATTAAACTTCAAGCAGTTACCAGCAAGCTCTGGTCAGTTAATGCAGTTTAAATGCAATGAAGTATCCAATCAGCAGGCCTTAGGTACTTTGGTCCTTCCACCTTCTCCTTTTCAACTCACAATTTGTAGCAATTCCCAGCAAGCAGTTCCCAGGAAGCTCTGAGCAGTTTAAATGCAATGAAGTATCCAATCAGCAGGCCTTAGCTACTTTGGTCCTCCCGCCTTCTCCTTTTCAACTCACAATTTGTAGCAATTCGCACCAAGGAGTTCCCAGCAACCTCTGAGCAGTTTAAATGCAGTTTAAATGCAATAAAGTATCCAATCAGCAGGCCTTAGCTACTTTGGTCATCCCACCTTCTCCTTTTCAACTCACACCTTGTAGCAAATCCCAGCAACCAGTTACCAGCAAGCTCTGAGCAGTTTAAATGCAGTTTAAATGCAATGAAGTATCCAATCAGCAGGCCTTAGCTACTTTGGTCCTCCCACCTTCTACTTTTCAACTCACAATTTGTACCAGTTCCCAGCAAACAGTTCCCAGCAAGCTCTGAGCAGTTGAAATGCAGTTGAAATGCAGTTTAAATGCAATGAAGTATCCAATCAGCAGGCCTTAGCTACTTTGGTCCTCCCACCTTCTCCTTTTCAACTCACATTTTGTAGCAATTCCCAGCAAACAGTTCCCAGCAAGCTCTGAGAGGTTTAAATGCAGTTTAAATGCAATGAAGTATGCAATGAGCAGGCCTTAGCTACTTTGGTCCTCCCACCTTCTCCTTTTCAACTCACAATTTGTACGAGTTCCCAGCAAACAGTTCCCAGCAAGCTCTGAGCAGTTGAAATGCAGTTTAAATGCAGTTTAAATGCAATGAAGTATCCAATCAGCAGGCCTTAGCTACTTTGGTCCTCCCACCTTCTCCTTTTCAACTCACAATTTGTAGCAATTACCCTTCAAGCAGTTCCCAGCAAGATCTGAGCAGTTTAAATGCAGTTTAAATGCAATGAAGTATCCAATCAGCAGGCCCTAGCTACTTTGGTCCTCCCACCTTCTCCTTTTCAACTCACACTTTGTAGCAATTCCCAGCAACCAGTTCCCAGCAAGCTCTGGGCAGTTTAAATGCATGAAGTCTCAATCAGCAGGCCTTAGCTTACTTTGGTCATCCCACCTATCCTTTTCAACTCACACTCTGTAGCAATTTCCTAGCAAGCAGTTACCAGCAATCTTGAGCAAGGTTTCAAATTGCAGTTTAAATGCAATGAAGTATCCAATCAGCAGGCCTTAGCTACTTTGGTCCTCCCACCTTCTCCTTTTCAACTCACAATTTGTACCAGTTCCCAGCAAGCAGTTCCCAGCAAGTTCTGAGCAGTTTAAATGCAGTTTAAATGCAATGAAGTATCCAATCAGCAGGCGTTAGCTACTTTGGTCATCCCACCTTCTCCTTTTCAACTCACGATTTGTAGCAATTCCCAGCAAGCAGTTCCCAGCAAGCTCTGAGCAGTTTAAATGCAATGAAGTATGCAATCAGCAGGCCTTAGCTACTTTGGTCCTCCCACCTTCTCCTTTTTGCGGTTTTTCCGCTTCCAGAGGGCCTCTCATGAAATTTAGCCTAAACAGTGAAGAAATAACACCACGCAGAGTTTTTCCTCGGGATGAGAGACCCAGGGCAAAAGTCAGGGAATCTCTTTTATTAGCTCAGCAAAATGTGGGTGTGTACAGGAAGCAAGTAGGAGGGATAACCTATTTACATATGAGTACGTGAGGGTGAACACAGTTTCCAAGCCGTTTGTGACTGGGAGGAGTTGTCAATGGGATGATTGCTCAATATTCTCCTTTGTCCTGTTGCCGTCCATGTGGTTCAGCTGCATGGCAGCCTACACATGGGCTACAGGGACATTACTCCCACATCTCCTCTGTTTTTGTTTTTTCAATACGTAGGCCTTCAAGGCTTAAAAGTGATTGTCTTTCGGCTATAAACATATCTTTTCTTTGGGAAGGTAAAAGACCTTTACATGTCTGCAGTAGGGAAGGAAGACATTGAATGCAACAACACAACATGATCAGAAGAATGATTATGGTTAGTATTGTAGGAATCAGAGAGCGCAGCCAAGAGCCGTCCGGTAACCAGGACCACAATGCCCCCCATATGTCCAGGGCATCTGGGCCGTTGGTCTGAAGGGGGTTGTTGTTGATCATGTCTTCCATGTGTAGTATCGTGTGGGTGATATTCAGTTTATAGTCATGGATGTATACACAACAATGGGAGTGGATCAGTGCACAGACGCCACCTTTAGAAGCTAACATAAAATCCAAGGCATACCTATTTTGCAATACTACTTCTCTAACCTCAGTCAATTCCTTAGTTACTAATTTGATTGCATTAATGGTATCATTAAACATTACAACAGTCCAATTATTTAAAGCATGCAGATCCCTATAGTTCATAGCGATCCCTAGTGGTGGTATCATCCCACGAGCAATAGCAACGCCCCAGTTTAAGTTTAATGGAGACTTAACATCCTCCCTCCTATTGCGAAGACGTCCAACAGGCAGGGTGTCAGAGACCAGCAGAGATGGTAATACATATCCCAAGGTACAACAGCCAGACCACCTTGGTGGGACATGTGAATATGCTCGTCGGCCACACAAAAACCATAGTCCATGATCAATTATAGGAAATGTGGAGTTATCTGATGACTCAATCAACTTGACTATAGAGGAAATCCATCGACATGTCATGACCTTGCTGTTGGAAACATTATATTGTCCGCATTGCTTATGAAACATGTCATTGGCTGAGGTGTTAACAGGGCATGGTGGAGAGCAACTTCCTTCAGATTGGACTCCAGTATTACAAGTATACATCTGATATATACATTGATACTGTGTGTAGGTGTGGATCTGTTCCTTTAATATTTTTACTGTTCCATTGAGGTTAGTCCCGTTACGAGTCATTTGGGAAGTAATCTGTATGACTTTATTACAAAAAGGATAAACCCCTAATTTGATGCTGTTTGTACTATCACCAGGTTTGTATTCAAAACAAATCTCTGCCTTTTCCTGCAACCTATGACCAATCGCTAGAACCATCCCTTTCTTGTTTGATAATCGTTTAATGGGCTGTGTGGAGTTGTCATAGGTTAGCCAGCTGGTGTTATTCAAAGGGACTGCTTGCACCATCAAACCTTGTGTTCCTTGTGGTGGGATGTGCATACACATCCAGCAATTTGTCTTGTTCATTGCCACAGCCAGTTGACCAATGTCTTTTATGTAGGTGTTATCTTGCCATGCTCCCTGCTCAGGAATTCCTTGATTCAGATCCATCTTATACATCAGGGCTTTCATTATCAGTGTCAGTCCTAGACCCAGGCACATCACTCATTTTGCCATGGTATGGTTTCACCAGTTAACCCAAGTTGTTAACGTCAGATGGGGAAAGGTCCTCTGTTTTTGTTTTGGAATGATAGGGACGGATGTGTCGACCAGGGACCCACAAAGTCTCACCGTTGGTTTGGATGGCGGCGTAACCTCGTCCCCATGTGATGAGTTCAGCAGGGCCTTTCCAGGTGGGGTCAGGAAGACGTTTGAAGTACACCAGTGGTTTGGATGTTGCTGCAGCAGGAGAAGCAGAGAAGTGACGAGTTACTGCGGATGATGGAGGAGTGCCCGTCAGGTTCAGGAAGTTAATGGTGTATAAACACAGGTTAAGCCTGTTTTGCAAAGCTGGGAGGCTAGGGGGAGTTTTCCCCTGTGTCTGATTATATTTTTCCAGCGCATGTTTTAACGTCTGGTTGGCACGTTCAACCAGAGCTTGGCCCTGGGAATTGTAAGGTATTCCAAATTTGTGAACAATTAACCACTGATTACAAAAGGCAGCAAAAGCTGCTCCTGTGTAAGCAGGACCATTGTCTGTTTTAAGTTCTTTTGGGCATCCCAACGTTGCAAATGAACGAATACAATGATTAATGACATGCTTAGTGGCTTCACCCCGTTGAGGGGTTGCAATGATGAAGCCAGAGAAGGTGTCTATGGAAACATGAAGATATTTCCATGGGGCAAATGGGGCATATTGTGTAACATCCATGTGCCAGATTACTTGTTTATAACAAAAACTGGAACAGAATAAGATTGCAACATTTTATGCCCTAAATAAAGATAAAGTGTAACTGTATCATTTCCAAGGCAGCTTGCAATCCATAGATACTGGAATCATTTTGTATTACAAAAAGCCAATTAGATTGTATTTTTGGGGTTCCAATTTAATCAAATGCCATTCAGATGAAACAAATTTCCATGAAATAGGGAAAACATTTACAAATCTAAGCAAAACAATTCAGAGTCATTTCTTTTGGTTGATGGATGTATATGTCTAACTAAAAAATTTAAAACTCAAAATTTTGCAAAAGAATTGCCCAACAATTACTGTCACCTCTTTCGAGTAAAAAAAAATAGTTAAAACGAACAGCTGCCCCCCCTCCTCTGTCTGCCTGTCCTTCGCTCTTAAAGCAATACAGCCAGCGAAAAACAAAAGAGTCAGGAGGGGGGGGGAGAAAAAGAAATTTTACAAAAATCTCACCACTAAAAAAATTCATATGCATTTTCTATAAATTCTTTCACAGATCTTCCATAAAACTTTTCTCATGGAAACTCTTGCTATTGCGTTCCCATTTTACTACAATAAAAACTACAGTTTTACTGTTCCTTTCACAGCATGGGATGGGTGGAGGGGTGAGGGCTAACACACACACATTTACACCAGCAAATTAACGCATTCACTTCCATTCTGTTTGCTTACACCATTTCACATACAAATATATCATTTCATACGTTTTCCAAGCACACTTATTTTTAATTAAGGCCTTTTTGTTTGTTGTTATCAAAGAGGGTTTTGACCCTTTTCCAAGTCTTGGAAATAACACAGAACAACACAGACAGACATATATACACAAATACCATTAAAACAACATTTATTTAGACATATGGCTTGTCCTGCAAGAAGCGAGAAAAATCATGAGATGATTCCAACCAAACATGTGGTTTTTATAGGGCCCTTTAACCATCTCCTATTTTTCTCACCATTCCAAGTCCAAGCGTAACATTCTAGGAGTTAAAACATATATAAAACAAAACACACATCAACACAAAGCACCACCAGACATTGTCTGACAGGGTTAAACTTAACAGCCACTTGAAGTTTTAAAGCAGCCCAATTGTTCCTCTAAAGAAGAGCTGAAGGTCCAACTGGAGATGATTTAGGAATGACAATTTTTATCTGATCGTAACCAGGCAGGGGGGAAGTGAGAAGGAAAGAACCAACTAGGGCACCAAAAAGACCTTTATAGCGCCCACAGCATTTTGAACAAAAGAGACAGGAAATGCAGAACACTCAAACAATTCATCAACATTAAGCAAACCCTGACTTCGAGCTTCAGCCATGGTAGTAGCAACAGCACTCATTGGAGGAGCTGCAGGAGGAACAATAGAAAGATCAGCAGAAAGAGGAACTGAGGGGGGGAGGGATGGAGGAGCAGATGGTGAGGAGTGGGAGATAAGAGGAAATGCCTCATTGCCTTGTGAAATTTGTTTCTTGTAAGGCGGTGGGGGGGTCACAGAGCCCAATGTCTCTGTGAGTCCTTGTTCATGGACTTTGAGGCATTCCAGAACAATTCGCCATGATGATAGCATTTTTGCAGGAGCTCTGGGGTGCTCATGGAAAGAAATACCCAATTTACTCCATGTAGTCACTTTAAGTGAGCCCTTTTCCGGATATGCCGGATATTTTTCCCAAATATAACATAATAAATTAACCAAATCAGATTTACTCAAAACAGGCAATAATTTACTGCTGTTTTTGAGAATAAAATTAGTAGACTTCGTTAATTCTCTAAGTTCTTGCAGATGCACGGCCTGCGTCTTAGAAAATTTTCCCCCCATTACTCACGAAAAGATAGCCGTCTTTACCAACGATATCTGAAGTGCACTAAGCCTCGTCCGGGCGATGAGTAGTAGGAGGTCGAAGGAACGTATCACTTTATTAGTGATCACGTCGGGGTCACCAGTTGCGGTTTTTCCGCTTCCAGAGGGCCTCTCATGAAATTTAGCCTAAACAGTGAAGAAATAACACCACGCAGAGTTTTTCCTCGGGATGAGAGACCCAGGGCAAAAGTCAGGGAATCTCTTTTATTAGCTCAGCAAAATGTGGGTGTGTACAGGAAGCAAGTAGGAGGGATAACCTATTTACATATGAGTACGTGAGGGTGAACACAGTTTCCAAGCCGTTTGTGACTGGGAGGAGTTGTCAATGGGATGATTGCTCAATATTCTCCTTTGTCCTGTTGCCGTCCATGTGGTTCAGCTGCATGGCAGCCTACACATGGGCTACAGGGACATTACTCCCACACCTTTTCAACTCACAATTTGTAGGAATTCCCAGCAAGCAGTTCCCAGCAAGCTCTGAGCAGTTTAAATGCAATGAAGGTTCCAATCAGCAGGCCTTAGCTACTTTGGTCCTCCCACCTTCTCCTTTTCAACTCACATTTTGTAGCAATTCCCAGCAAGCAGTTCCCAGCAACCTCTGAGCAGTTTAAATGCAGTTTAAATGCAATGAAGTATCCAATCAGCAGGCCTTAGCTACTTTGGTCCTCCCACCTTCTCCTTTTCAACTCACAATTTGTAGAAATTCCCAGCAAGCAGTTCCCAGCAAGCTCTGAGCAGTTTAAATGCAGTTTAAATGCAGTTTACATGCAATGAAGTATCCAATGAGC
>JALGBA010002321.1:0-131430 GCA_023970755.1 Azemiops feae | reverse complement strand
CCCCCTGGCTGATTGCAAGGCCCACGAGAGAATCAAAATGGTGAGGCAGGGCAGACGCCCGGTAGCCGAATATACCTGTAAGGACCCACCTCAACTTACATCTTAAGAAGACAGAACTCTTGGAACGGGTTTTCCAACAGGAATCTTTATTAAGAAAACATCAAAACTAAAAACTAGAAGAGATATTTTCTCTGACATTAATAAATCTTGTCTAATCTTCCACAACCTCCTATTTCCATCCAGCTGTTCCTTCGTGGTCTTTTTGCTTTTCTTCCTTTTAAAAAAGAAATGGGGAATTTTGAAAATAAACAAGAAAATACTTAAGCTTCATACTGTCTTTTAACATTCATGGGGGAGCCGCCATGCTTTATTAAGAAAAACTGACTGAAGGCGTGCTAGACAGGATCTGGGGGACCCCCCTGATCATTCAATGTTTTAAAGCGTTCCCAAGCAGTCCCACCCCACATTCCTTCCGGTCAATCCAAATTGGCAGATGGCTGGGTGTTAAATCCATCGGATCCCAAACGTTGCAATCTTCCCCCCTTTTTTCCTTGCTACCGGTAAAAGGAGGCTTCATAGGAAGTGAGATCAAAGGCTGATTGCCTATTGTTATGGTTAGTACTCCAGAGAGGGAATCCACAGAGGATGTTTATTTGTAGATGATAGAAGGAATGCCAGTCATAAACACCCGTGTTTACTCCCCCCCCCTTTTGTAGTATGACAGAATCCAAAAGAGAGTAAGAATTGGGTTTTCCCAGAGTAGATTAGTTAGAAATAAAATATAATTGGGTTCTGACACCCCCTCCATCTTCTGTAATTCACACTTAACATCTGGGGTGCTCAAGGCAGTCACTGGGACATTCAGCTGGCAACTGATGAACATCATAAATTTTGCCCAACTTTTTCTGTTTAGGGAGGGCAATCTGCAATGCAGTGACAATAATGTCTTGGAAACCTTTTAAGTTGCAGGACAAAGATCCTTTCTTTCTTTTTAGCAGCATTTCCTACCAGACACCTTTCCTCTGTTGCTAGAAAGACATCCTGCATGGCTTGGAGGTCTGCCCAGTTAGTGGTATAAGTTTGAAGAATGGACAGAACCAATTCAGAATATTTGCATGGGGTTTCAGTGTAAGAACCTAATCGGTCCTCCCATGCAGAAAGGTTAGATGTGGAGAAGGGGGTATGAACCAGGAGCTTATTGAGTCGCCAGTGTCCCCCCTTCTAATAGCTACCTGCCCTGTGAGGGAGTAGATCCCCTTATAGGGTGGTGGAGCAGAAGCTAAAGCAGGAAAAGGTGGTGCCGCAGAAGGTCACCACAACCCACAGTCTTGAAGCACCTGCTTATTCTTGTGTAAGGTCCACAAAAGTGCATAATAAGCATGCTGAGCATGATCCATGCCTCTTTAAGCATAGTCTCCCATAGTTTCAAAAACTCCCAAATTTATGGATCCCCCTGTGGGCCAAACAGTGGGTATGGCCTGGTGACAGAAGGCATTATACTTAATTAGAGTTTCAATTTCATATCCCGACAGGTTTTAAGCTTATCAAAGTTCCTTATGACACACTCAAGGTGGCTGAGGGCACATTCCTTCTTTTTATTCATTCTAACTAGCTGGGAGGGAACCCCTCCACCCACCCTGCTCCTCTCTGCCTGCTGCACTCTGCCCGGCTCCCAGCGAGGCTCTCAGCCAGCCCGGAGGAGGCTCCTGTGGGGATTTTGACATGCCTTCCCCCCCCCAGGACCAAGAGAAGACTCACTTTCCTCCTGCCGTCCTTCCCCACTTCCCAAACCCTGTAACTCTGCACTGCCACTGCCGCTGTTCCTTCTGGCCCCTCCTTCAGCCTGCCTGGAGCCAGGCACCTTCCTCCCTCACCTGATGGCAGCAACCTCACAGGGAGGTTTGCAGCCCGGCAGTGGCCGATCCACTCCACCCAAAACCTGCTTTGCCACCACCCACACGCCTGCCTTGCAGAGTCTGCGGGTGTGCCAATGAAGCTCCCCCTTGCAGGTGACTAGAGGTCCCGCAGGGTCTCAGACCTGCAGTGGCGGCCCGCCTGGGACTTCTCCCACCTCCCACGGGTCTTCCTGCCACTCTCCTCAGCGGGGGCTCCACAGCCTCTGGAGACAGAGCCCTGACATGGCCTGGGGGAAAGAGGCGCAGGGAGCCACCAGCCACCATCCCCGCAGCCTGGCTGGGAGGGAGCCCATCTACCCTTCCTGCTCCTCTTGGCCCGCTGCACTCCGACCGGCTCCCAGAGAGGCTCCCGGCCAGCCCAGAGGAGGCACCTGTGGGCACGAGGCGGCAGGAGGGAAGGCGGTTCAGGCACATCACCTGCCGTGGGTGGTGATGCCCGACTTGGGCATGAGGGATAGGGGCGGGCTAGGGCTTTGAGTGACAGCTGTCTGTTTGGGACAGGTGAGAGGGGTGCAGGGGGACACAGTGGCAGAAGGAGCCTTTTGTGTTGGGAGAGGGGGAGGGTGCAGGGAGAGGAAACAAAGCCAGCTGAGGGACATCGGGCCAATCACTGGAGTTTTAATCCCACCTTCAAACAAAAGTAAATGGGCGACTTTGAGACCATAATTAGGAGACTGGGAGTTCTAGTTCTGCCTTAGGCATGAAAATCAGCTGGGTGAGTTTGGGCCAATGTCCAGGAGGTTCTGAGTTCTAATCCTCCTTTAGGCATGAAAACTTCCTGGGCAACTTTGGGACAATCACTAGGAGACTCTTGATTTCCAGTCCTGCCTTAGTACTTTTTGATTGGGGCTGTGAAACTTGGATTTTTTTTTCTCAGATTAATGTGGAATATCAAAATTAGAGATTCCTAGATCCTGAGATGGCCGAGTATCCAATACTGTGTGGTGTGATGGAGGAAAGTGAAATAGTGCAAAAACTCCTTTTCCATGTTCAATATTTCTATGTCTTCTGGTTGTGGGCAAACCAGAGGCATCTCTGTGGTGGCTGTGATTCCTAGACTGACCTTGATCTGATCCATCATCATCCATCTGATCCTACTCACTGTCTGAACTGCCACCTCACCCTTGCGCTCTGCTATCACTCGGTGCCAGTCTGCCATGAATTCTGGGGGGGGGGGACTGGATGGGAGGGAGAATTCAAAGGGGAGCAACAGTTCACTGTGTCTGCCTGAGATGCGGCTATAAAGTCAGATGGCTGGGAACGGAACGCAGCTGCACACCAACCCACACTTGAAGCACCTGTTCCAAAACCAACATCTTTGAATTTGATTGGACACCAGAGGACCAATCAGGGAGGGAAAGCTACACTTGGGGATTTGGGCACACGATCATCAGTTCTGGCTTTGCATTATTGTATTTCACTTGACTTCTAGTAAACTATACCTTTCTCAACAAAGGGAGTTAAGGATCATTCTAGCTTAGAGGTTTACGTTGAGAGAGATCTGACACTCACTGTTTCACACATATAAATGTTTAGCCACTGTCAGCAGAAATAATTGCTGAAATAATTCACTGAATTATAAAGTGTCAGGTTCGTTGAAGTTGCTGAACAGTACTCAATGACTTTCACATAGTTCTCTTTATCAAGATTTATTGACCTGAAAAGGGAGTTACAAGAAGTGACAAGAATTACAGTCGTTCAACAATTTCCCATTTTGAAACATATGCATACGATAGTCTTTGACTCCTACACACTATCTAAATGGAAAGAATATCTGAAGGAAACTTTAATAATTCTTCCAATATATAATGATGTCATTTCTTATGTTTTATATTTATTCTGGTCGTAAGCTGCTCCTTTGTATTCAGGTCTGGCCTCAGAAGGATAATGTAGCACTTGGGGATGAAGATGCAGACCAGCAAACCAGCACTGGATGCCAGGATGGAGAAAATCTGCACAGCCACCATGTATTTCCCTTTGGTGCTCAAGTAGGTGGGCACAAAAGTCACCCAGACACTGCAGAAGACCAGCATGCTGAAGGTGATCAGCTTGGCTTCATTGAAGGCCCCAGGTAGATTTCTGGACAGGAAAGCCACCGTGAAGCAGATGGCAGCCAGGAAGCCCATGTAGCTGAGGGTGATGTAAAACATGACAACAGCCCCTTCATTGCATTGCAGGATGATCTCTCCAGGCTGGGAGTGGGGATCAGAGTCAGGGAATGGGGAAGAAACTCCCAGCCAGATGGAGCAGATGATAATTTGGACAGCAAAACAAGAAAGGATGATGGAGTTGGCCAAACTCTTCCCCAGCCATCTCTTCACTCGGTTTCCTGGTTTTGTGGCCAGGAAAGCCAGCACCACCGTGGTGGTTTTGGCCAAGAGAGAAGAAACAGCAACTGAGAAGATGCTGCTGAAAACTGTTTGTCGGAGAAGGCAGGTGGCTTTCTTTGGTTGACCAATGAAGAGAAAAGGAGACAAGAAGCAAAGTAGGAGGGAGACCAGGAGGATGTAGGAGAGGTCCTGGTTGTTGGTTTTGACAATGGGAGTTTCTCGGTATTTAATGAAGATGATTAAAATAAGGCCTGTGGTTAGGAACAAGAGTAGAGCAAAAGAGTCCAGGATTATGCCCAGATGTTCTTCAAAAGACAGGAAGGTTATAACTTTGGGGATACATTGGATTCTGCCCTCATTTGGATATTTATCATCTGAACATTTGGTGCATTTTTCTGCATCTGAGAAATCCCAAAAACAATAATAATATTGTTGGGGGCCTTGATTGGATCTCCATTATATTTAAAGTGCTGTATTTAAACTGCCCAGAGCTGCTGGGAGGTTTTACTAAGACTGCAACAGAAAGGTAGCTGGGGCCTTGATTGGATCTCCATTATATTTAAACTGCTGTATTTAAACTGCTGTATTTAAACTGCCCAGAGCTGCTGGGAGGTTTTACTAAGACTGCAACAGAAAGGTAGCTGGGGCCTTGATTGGATCTCCATTATATTTAAACTGCTGTATTTAAACTGCCCAGAGCTGCTGGGAGGTTTTACTAAGACTGCAACAGAATTATATACAGTAACTAAAAATCAAAAACAGTGGTACATTCAGGGCAAGTGTGTCTGAGATTCCCTGTATCTAAGAATGTCTGGCTTAGTTCAGTGCAACACTTGCTTTGCAGCTGTCTTTCGCAGTACCCTTTTCAAACTTGGAAACTGTCCTATCTGTAAACAAATCACTAGTCTACAAGGACATATTATTTATCTAGGGTCTGTAATCTGTGCTCTTCAGGCAGAAATTAGGTGTCCAGTTCAGTCCCACTACTCTACCGAGCCTCCGCGCTATCAGCCCCCTCTACCACAAAGATCCTGCAGGAGAAGGGCAGTGTGGACAACCGTGGGATCTGGCAGGGTGAGAGCTGTGAACCATAAACGCAAAGCTTTCGCTGTGTCCCTGCACAACAGATACAATGCCCTTGCTGACCTCAATAGGGACATTAAGGAGACAGGTAAAGGTATTTGTGATGATAACTCAAATAAGCAGGGGATCGTGGTCCGAGATGAAGAACTTGTTTTTGACAGGGAGAAGTGTGAATCAGGTATTACACGTCAGTCATGCAAGAACAGAAAGGCATCCAAAAAGAGAAGCCACCTTCTAGTAGGTGATTTAATTATAAGGGATGTAAATTTAGGTAAGGACACAGTGATTTCAAAAGAGGTCAGGTGTCTTCCAGGTGCTACTGCCAGTAGGGACAAGAAGCGTATTTCTAAAATAATCAAGAATGCCAGCAAGGACTGTGATGTGGAGGCTATTGTACATCTTCGCACTAACGATCTGTCCCAAAAAGATGTACTCTCTGTGCGGAACGATTTCCAGAGCTTGGGACAGGAACTAAGCAGAATAGGCTGTAGGCTTACTTTTTCAGAAGTTTTACCAGTATATAAGGAGCAAAATGGAAAAGGCCAGCGTATAGCACAATTCAATATGTGGCTAAAGGAGTGGTATAAAGGGGAAGGCTTTGGATATATTAGTCACGATGTCTGTAGCTGGTCCAATGAAAAACTGTACAAAAGAGATGGTTTGCAATCATCAAAGAAAGGGACTGAGTTACTCGGCTATAAATTCACAGATTTTCTGGAGGAATATTTAAACTAAACAGCGGGGACAGTGAGTTAATTGATACAGAACATCCCTGTCCCCGGCAATCTAAAAATTATAGGGCTAACAGTGCATGTAACATAGATGTGTGTGTGGACAAGAATATCAACCTTGCTGTTAAGAATAAACCTTTTTTGTTTATTCAAAATGCACTAGAAATCCTCCAATTTCAGATACCGTAGCTACATAGGTATTACAAAATTATATCATCAGTTTTTTTTTTGTGGAATGGTTAAGCAACACATCTTGGAAAATGTTCCTGAAACATTTCTCCCAAAAAAGGTATTTCTTGAAATGTAAAAAAACAGAATATTAAAGAAATACTGGTTTTTGACTTTCTCAGATACAGAAAAGTGCACCAAGTGTCCGGATGATAAATATCCAAATATGGATAGAGTCCGATGTATCCCCAAAGTGATAACCTTCCTCTCTTATGAAGAACTTCTGGGCATCATCCTGGTCTCTTTTGCTCTACTCTTGTTCCTAACCACAGGCCTTGTCTTAATCATCTTCATTCAATACTTAGAAACTCCCCTTGTCAAAGCCAACAACCGGGACCTCTCCTACATCCTCCTGGTCTCCCTCCTGCTTTGCTTCTTGTCTCCTTGTCTCTTCATTGGTCAACCAAGGAAAGCCACCTGCCTTCTCAGACAGACGGTTTTCAGCATCATCTTCTCAGTTGCCATTTCTTCCCTCTTGGCCAAAACCATCACGGTGGTGCTGGCTTTCCTGGCCACAAAACCAGGAAACCGAGTGAAGAGATGGTTGGGGAAGAGCTTGGCCAACTCCATCATCCTTTCTTGTTCTACAGTCCAAATGATCATCTGCTCCATCTGGCTGGGAGTTTCTCCCCCATTCCCTGACTCTGACTTCCACTCCCAGCCTGGAGAGATCATCCTGCAATGCAATGAAGGGGCTGTTGTCATGTTCTACGTCACCCTCAGCTACATGGGCTTCCTGGCTGCAATCTGCTTCACGGTGGCTTTCCTGGCCAGGAATCTGCCTGGGGCCTTCAACGAAGCCAAGCTGATCACCTTCAGCATGCTGGTCTTCTGCAGTGTCTGGGTGACTTTTGTGCCCACCTACCTGAGCACCAAAGGGAAATACATGGTGGCTGTTCAGGTCTTCTCCATCCTGGCCTCTAGTGCTGGTCTGCTGGGCTGCATCTTCATCCCCAAGTGCTACATTATCCTTCTGAGGCCAGACCTGAACACAAAGGAGAATCTTATGGCTAGAATAAATGTAAAAACATGAGCTACAGTATAACATGTGAGGTTGGAAGAATTCTAAAACTTCCTTTTAATAGAAAGGAGATATTCTTTCCATTTAGATAGTATGCAAGAGTCAAAGAAAATCATATCTATGTGTTTCAAAATGGGAACATGTTAAACGACAGGTAGTCTTGTAGCTCCCTTCCCTTTCAGCTCAATAAATCTTGCTAAAGAGAACTCAGTGAAAGTCATTCAGAGGAATTTGCTACTGAATGTGACACCTTATAAAAAATAATGTGGGCACTTCTTCCTACTGACAGCAGCTAAAAGTGTCTGTGTGAGAGAGAGCGAGTAGGAAAAGAGGTCAGGAAGAAGCTGTGGGAACCAAGCACCAACCGGGTTGCCTGATCTTCTCCGGGAGATGCCAGAATGATGTGAAATGCCATGTTTGACCGGCTTTCCGCTGGGGAGGGAAATCTCCATCTTTCTTATAGAGTTCTTTCTTGATTTCCTGATAAAACCTCCTTTGCAGAAAGTGTTGAGCAGAACAGCTGTCTCGGATTTCAGCTTGGGATTGTTTTTATTTTGGTGCGTACTTTTAAGAAATTTCCTCTGTATTTATTTTCCTTTTCATCAACCAGAGAAATAAAATAGCAGTTTTCAGGCCCTTTAATTTTCCACTCTACAATTTGTACATAAAGCATTTCTCTGCTCCTCTTCCAAGCTTGGCTTGTCTGTGAAAGGTTGGACAAGATGTCCAGGGAAAGAGGACCCTGAGACTTTCACCAGGAGGAGACTGAAGGGATCCTGTCTGAAGGCAGCCGCATCATTGACTGAGTAGTCTGGACTGAAGCAGGAGCATTCAATGCTGTGTATTCATCCAGGTCCAAGAAGGAGGTGCGTAAGGGTGGGAAAATCTAGGTTTGCAGGAAGAGGCACCCATGGAAGCTATTCTGTTTTCCAGCCACACAGATAGCCAATGAATCAATAATCAATCTGAGGTTTCAGAATAGCTTCTAATTGCTGATCAAACCCCTTTGCAAACTCCATTTTAAGCAGGTTAAAAAAAGCTTTGATGGATCAGACCAAGGTCAATTTATTTTGAAGGTGGGACTAAAACTCCAGTGATTGGCAGAAAGTCCCTCAGCTGGCTTTGATTCCCTCCCACATCCTCCCCAGGCACTCCTGCCCCCCCCAACACAAAAGGCTCCTTCTGTGCCTCCTGGCTCCCCCCTCCCCTCACCTGAACAGATAACTGTCACTCAAGCCCCTGTCCCACCCCATCCCCTGGTGCCCAGGTCAGGCAGTGCCACCCCCAGCCCTGGCAGGTGGGCCGCTGGAGCTCTGTTTTCCCTCCCACCGCCTCCTCCCTGCAGGAGCCTCCTTGGGACTACCCGGGAGTGTCGCCGGGAGCCGGTGGGAACACAGCGGGCCGAGAAGGGCGGTCGGAGGGGCTCTCTACCAGCCGGGCTCCAGGGATGGAGGCTGGGTGCTCCCTTCACCTCTTCTCCCCCAGGCCGCGCAGGGGCTCCTCCGTCTCCAGAGGCTGTGGCACCCCCTGCCAGGAGAGCAGCCAGAGGAGCCATGGGGGGGGTGAGCGTGGTACCTGGGTCCGAGAGCGGGAGGAGCCCTGGAGGGGTGGTGTTGCAGGGGAGGGGGCTCCCTCCTTCCCCCCATGGAAAAGCCGGATGTCATGGTTCCGACAGACAGGTACGAATAAAGCAGAACTCCAAGGCTTGAAAATTCCTCAAAGAACATGTTTATTAGTTACAAAGTTGTCAGCACGGTCAAGAGTGAAACCAAGTCTGGATACACGTAACAATTCCCCAATACAAAGTTAGAAATCCAACCCATAAAGCTATGCAAGCAACTACGTTCCCCAATGCAGTCATTTGGCGGGTTTTTCCACAACGCCCAGCCTGCCGGCTCAGGAACAACCGATGACCTTGGTTCCCACGGGACAAAAGATGATTATGACTAGCGAAGCCCCTGGGAAACCCCCTCCCCCATCCGTTCTATGTGGCAACGCAGAATGAGCAGGAAAATGGCTGTAGCCATGCTCAGTCGCAGGGTTGACACCAGGCGCTCCGCATTTGGCCCCCACCCTTCTCCAGCTCCCAGTGCCTTCTTTGGCTTCGCTCGGCTGGGCAGTCCCAAATTTGTCTGCCAGGAGATCCCTCATTGGTCTCACTGGAGTGCTGCCTGGCCCTTCCCACAGGGGGTGCCCTTCCTCCTCAGGAGCCCCAGGGATCCACTACCTCCTCCGCAGCCGCTGCTGCCCCCACCAGAGGACCGTGCAGCCCCAGATATGCTCCAGCGCCCTTCGGACCTCGGCCAAGCCCTCTGCGGACCCAGCCGGGCTGAGCTGGAGAGCCCGAAGGAAGGTGGGAATCTGCAGATGATCCCCCCTGTGATGGCCGTTCCTGCAGCTCCATCGTCCTAGGAGAGGCTTCCTCTGCCCCCTGTCCGACTTCTCAGACTGGCCCTCCCGTGGGGTCCCTCGCTCTTCCACTGGGGCAGGGACCGGATCTGGCCGGGACTGACTGATGCTCCTGGGGATTTTGGGTCGGTGGTTGAGTTAGACCGGCTGGCTGGCTTTCGCTCTGCTCCCGAATGGAAGAGCTGCGTAAGGGAAGGTCACAAATGTGCTCCAGACACTTTGTGGCAGCTGATCAGGGGGGAAAACTGCATGTAAGGAAAAAACGGGAGGGAGAGACAGACAGACAGAGACTTCTGAAGAGGGCGGCGTTTTCACTGGTTTGATCTCTGAAGTTTTCCGTCAATCAGGCTGATTCCTCTTCAGTTATTTGCAGTTTCAAAGTCATCCAAAGAGAAGGAAAGCGGAAGGGATTTCTTTCCTTTCCCCTTCCTCTTTTCGGGCAGCTGACACAGACTGAGGGGATCCTTCCGATGGGCTTGACGGGCAGGATTGGCGGGTCCTGCGCAGGTGAGGGGCTGAGGGGGGGCAGGACTGCAGGGGAAGCCTGGCTGCTCTCCAAAGAGGGGGACGGTCTTTGGCAGGGGGGACCATTGGAGACCCCCCACCTTGCCCTCTGCACCCCCACTCCCTGAATCAATAAGCAGCTTTGATTCCGGGGGGTTAATGGGGGTGACAACCTCCTGGGTGTGGCTGTTTGTGCAGAATTTGTGCCTTGTTTCAGCAACACTCTTGACCTCCGTAAAGGTGTCCAGGGGGTCCAGGGAATGAACCCCCCCAGCAGGAGCAAACAGACTCCCACATCCGACAGGAGGAGGCGGAAGAGGAGGGAATCTCTCTTCAGGGCTGCTCTTGGATAATGCACATAAATGCAGGCAGTCCTCCACTTACGACAGTACATTTAGTGACCGTTTGAAGTTACAACGGTGCTGGAAAAAGTGACTTGGGTCCATTTCTCACACTTATGACCATTGCAGCATCCCCAGGGTCACGTGATTTACATCCGGATTCTTGACAATTGACTCACATTTATGACCGTCGCAGCGTCCCAGAGTCACATGATCCCCTTTTGCGACGGTCTGACAAGCAAAGTCAGTGGGGAAGCAAGATTTATTTAACAACCTTGTTACTCATTTAACAACTGCAGTGATTCACTTAACAACTGTGGCAAGAAAAGTCATAAAGTGGGGCAAAACACAAATTGCTCCCTGAACAACGTAGGTTTTGGGCTCCCTTCTGGTCGTAAGTGGAGGAATGCTGGGAGTAGCCATTCTGCAGCTCCCCCAGGGAGGAAGGAGAGAAATGCAGAGGATTCCTAAGCAAAGGGAGGCCTTGACTTAAAAAGATCCGTTTCTCGACCGTTGGGAATTACAAAGGCACCGAGGGAAGTGATTGGGGACCTGTGCTCACACTTACAACCGTCGCAACATTTCCACGGTCACATGATCAACATTTGGGCCTGTGGCAGCCGGTGTGTGTTTGCCATGGTTGCCGCAGTGTCTCAGGGTCCCGTGATCCCCGTCTGCAACTCTCCCAGCCGCCTCCCAACAAACTGAGTCAATGGGGAAGTCTGCCCCACTTAACGACCTGAAGTGATTTGTTCAATGCCAAAAGGGTCAAAAAATGGGCTCAGACACCCTAAACAACCTGCTTGCTTCACAAAGGAGAGCCTGGTCCCTTTCGTGGTCATAAGTCGAGGACTCCCTGCATCCCAATGGTTCTATGCAGGTAGTTCTCGGCTTATGGCCATAATTGAGCCCAAAATTTCTGTTCTTAAGAGAGACATTTTTGTGGGATTCGTTGTCTAGTTGCAATAAAAATCACAAGCCAAAACTTCCAAGGGAAAACAATCGTAATTTATTTGTACTCCTTTGCAAGCACACAGTGGACACACCTTAAACCTTCAATATTCCTTCTCTATATTCTCCATTGCCGTTACACGTTCACCTCCCACCTCTTCTTCGTTGGCTTAGCAATCCTGCTGTAATCCTGTCCTCACAACCTCTCAAAAGCGCCTAAAGGGAATAATAATTATCTCTGCCCCTGATTCCATCTCCCACTACTCTAATTTTATCGCCCCCGGCCCTTATTTATGAATTTCCCTTTATGGTTGTTAGTTCCTAAGGGTTGTCTCTAAAGTTGCTATCCTATCAGTAGATTCTGGTTAGGAGGGGTTTTCAGCGTAGCAGAGACCTTCCTGGATACAATTCTCCAGCTTCAAGCTAGGCTCATGAGATTAAAATGTATGCAATGTATTCGCTCCACAGGCGAGCATGGCCTCTCCCAGCTCTGTAAAAACAATGAGCTCTTTTTCCCACAACGAGACCATGGGGATGCTGCAACGGTTGTAAGTCTGAAAAACGGTCACTATTTCCAGGGCGGCTGCAGAAGCCCCTCCAGAGCCGCCAATCCCTTCAGTGGACAGCGATGAGTCCAACCTTCAGGTCAATCCTTGCCAGCAGCAGTGGGACCCCCAGGAAGCCCATTTCTCTGGCTCCCACCCGTCCACTTCTCCAGACTCAGCCACTTGGCGAACCACGCAGCTCCTGCCTCTGCTTGTAAAGTCTTCCGCAGCTCCAATGGAGGCCAGGAAGATGGTTCGGCTTCCAGCGCTGGTGCTTCCTGATCTGTGCCAGAGGACAACCCTGAGGACCACTCCAGGGACTGCTCGGGCAGAAGACCAGCAAGGCGAGAAAGAGCCCGCCGCCTTGCCAAGGGTGCCTGAGAGGGAAAGGTCTCAGAGGAGCAGCCTCTCCCAGGGGAGAAGACCTTCCAAGGCCGTCCTGCCTTTATATCCAGGTATACACAGTACAGGGCTGGGCTATCTATGGAACCAGCTTTGTCTATCACATTAGCCCATTCCACTCTTTCAATCAATCAATCAATCAGTCAGTCAGTCAGTCAGTCAGTCAGTCAGTCAGTCAATCAATCAATCAATCAATCAATCAATCAGAATAGAGGTGCTTCTTGACTTCTGGTTGAAGGTTCCTCGCCTCTTCGAGGTCCTTCTCAGAGTCAGCCTTCTCTTGTTTGAGGTGGACACTTGGCTAGTGACCTCGCACGGTTCTTTGT
Source organism: Azemiops feae (assembly GCA_023970755.1). Classification (NCBI taxonomy): domain Eukaryota; kingdom Metazoa; phylum Chordata; class Lepidosauria; order Squamata; family Viperidae; genus Azemiops; species Azemiops feae. The sequence continues at coordinate 118,643 of JALGBA010002321.1, read as the reverse complement.
GGAATTCTTCAATATTTGTTCTCCTCTAACTGATGGCATGATCTTCTTCAGGTTTTCTGCAGGTCTTCCATTGTGGTCTTAAGTTGATCCAGTGTCTGCTGGAGACAGCCGTGCTGCTCTTCCATCCATTGATCATCTCTCTGGAATTCCTGGGTCTGGAAGTCAAAGGCGTCTCTCAGCTCATCAGCCTGGAGGTTGGGACCATCAGTGGTCGCTGAGAGATCACCCAAGGATATTGATGGTATGACCATTTCCTCCTTGTTGCCGACCTGTTTGAGAAATGGAGAGACACATCAATCACATCCTCTCTCCGTTCAGGGCTAGTTTTGCTAACCTGCCTTCTCCACTCTGGCTTTTTCCTACAATTTTGGAGTCCATCATCTTCTGCTAGCATGAGATGCAGCGGGAGTTAAGAACCAATGGACAATCTGCAGGGGGGTCTCCTGCCAAAGGGCCCTTTAGATATAATCTATCCGGATCAGTTCTCAGCCACACAGCACCAGCTTCAAAATAGCCTATCTGAGGGCACATCAAGAGAAAACCAGCTCTCTGGAGATGTTCCTAATGCTGGGAAAGGTGGAAGGAAAGAGAAGGAGAGGACAATTTGGGGTGAGATTAGTGGATTTGATTACTGTGTTGATGGGTGAACTTTGGGGAGACCTGAAAGTCCAGACTGGGGACAGGTCATCCATCTGCCTCTGTGGTCACTCAGAGTCCACACTGACTTCAATGCTGTCAATCAATGCAGACCAAATTCCCTGGAGAAGTCTGCCATGTTGGGAAAAGTGAAGGAAAGGGAGGAAGAGAAGGATCCCCAGGAAGCAGCTATAGTGGGGATGGGGGCAGGTTGGGAGACCCGAAGGAGCAGACTGGGGACAAATCTCCATGGGGAAAATCTATCTATGTGGCTGCTGAGAGACAACACCAACTTGGTGATATTAATCAATCCATCAGTCAATCAGTAAGTCAGTCAGTCAGTCAGATGACCTCTAAGGTCCCTTTCAGCTCTAGGCTTCTATTGTCTACTTCCTTTTCATTGTAGCCTTAATCTCCAAAGAGGGAACAAATTAGAGTTAAAACTATCAAGTGACAATAGCCTCACACATTCATTAAATTGTAACAACTTTGTGTAAAAATCACAAATTTGGCCCCTTTAAAGGCATGTGTAGTCTTCAACCCCCAGAATCCAGCTGGCTTACTAGGGAATTCTGGGAGATGAAGTCCACACAGGCCTTTAAAATGGCCAGGTTTGAGAAACACCCACATAATCCATCAATATTGATCTCTTTTCAAACGACTCTGACTCCCATTTGATTCTGACTCCAGTTCAAGGCAGATCATCTCTCGAAACCCTCCAAAGGAGGGAAGGATGGAGCCAAAGTTATGTTCATTGCCTTGACCTATTTAGAGAAATAATAAAGGTGGGATAAAAGTCAACTTTATCAAAAATAAAAATAAGTAAGTACTTCAGTCCCCAGCCGGAGAGTGTTTGGGAAATAATTATATCTGGCCAACGGTGTCCCTTTTCGGTTAATTTCCCCAAATCCTTGGACCAGCTCAATTTCTACCTTTGGGGGCCCAAGGCCCATCCAACTGGCATATCCTGAAGCCACGTTTGGGGCCCCTGAATCTTGCAGAGTTTTCCCAGCGCAAAGCATGGCTGCCGGCCGGCTGGCCCCAGTCCATCTCTGGAGACCTGCACCTTCCAGGTGGCGGGTGGGGAGTTTGGTCCCAGGTAGGGAGGCTCCTGACACGGCAGGTAGGAGCCCTTCTGGGGTGCTGGGGCTGAACCCCCTTTTCTCATCTCCTCCCCCAAATGGGCCTTCACGGGAACCGTCTCTTCCTCCGGACAAGCCCAGACCAGCGAGACCCTGGCGAGGCCCACAGAGCCAGCCGTCCACTCCAGCGGTCCAGCCCCACCAAGGATGCTGCATATTGCCATGGTGAGCTCCGGCCAATGGGGTTAGGGGGAGCCCTTGACGTCACCAGCCGAGGCTTTGATTGGCCTGGACCGGAGATTGGAAAAACCCTCCTCAACTGCCTGCCTGGCCTATGAAGGGATTGGCAGCTCTGGAGGGGCTTCTGCAGCCGCCCTGGAAATAGTGACCGTTTTTCAGACTTACGACCATTGCAGCATCCCCATGGTCACGTGATCAAAATCCGGACGCTTGGCAATTGACTCGTATTTATGACGGTCGCAGTGTCCCGGGGGGGTGTCACGTGATCCCCTTTTGCGACCTTCTGACCAGCAAAGTCCAGGGGGAAGCCAGATTCACTTAACAACCAAGTGACTCACTTATCAACTGCAGTGATTCGCTTAACTGTGGCAAGAAAGGTTGTAAAATGGGGCAAAACTCACTTAACAAATATCTCACTTAACAACAAGCAACTTTGGGCTCAATTGTGGCCATAAGTCGAGGATTACCTTCGTAGAACCCTCGGGACGCAGGGAGTCCTCGACTTATGACTATGAAAGGGACCAGCCTCTCCTTTGCCAAGCAAGCAGGTTGTTCAGGGAGTCTGAGCCCATTTTTTAATTTTTTGGGCATTAAGCGAATCACTTCAGTTGTGAACTGAACCACGAGGTCGTTAAGTGAGACAGAGTTTCCCCATTGACTCAGTTTGTTGGGAGGCGGCTGGGAGAGTTGCAGACTGGGATCACGGGACCCCGAGACACTGCGGCAACCGTGGCAAACACACACTGGCTGGCACAGGCCCAAATGTTGATCGTGTGACCGTGGAAATGTTGTGACAGTCGTAAGTCTGAGGACTGGTCCCCAATCACTTCCCTCAGTGCCATTGTAATTCCCAAATGGATCTTTTTAAGTCAAGGCCTCCCTTTGCTTAGGAATCCTCTGCATTTCTCTCCTTCCTCCCTGGGGGAGCTGCAGAATGGCTACTCCCGGCATTCCTCCACTTACGACCAGAAGGGAGCCCAAAACCTACGTTGCTAAGGGAGAAATGTGTGTTTTGCCCCAATTTATGACTTTTCTTGCCACAGTTGTTAAGTGAATCACTGCGGTTGTTACATGAGTAACAAGGTTGTTAAATGAATCTGGCTTCCCCACTGACTTTGCTTGTCAGACGGTCGCAAAAGGGGATCATGTGACTCCAGGACGCTGCGACGGTCATAAATGTGAATCAATTGTCAAGCATCCGGATGTAAATCACGTGACCCTGGGGATGCTGCAACGGTCATAAGTGTGAGAAATGGACCCAAGTCACTTTTTTCAGCACCGTTGTAACTTCAAACAGTCACTAAATGTACTGTCGTAAGTGGAGGACTGCCTGCATTTATGTGCATTATCCAAGAGCAGCCCTGGAGAGAGATTCCCTCCTCCTCTTCCTCTCAGATGTGGGAGTCCGTTTGCTCCTGCTGGGGGGGGGTTCATTCCCTGGACCCCCTGGACCCCTTTGCAGAAGTAAAGAGTGGCGCTGAAACAAACAGCCACACCCAGGAGGTTGTCACCCCCATTAACCCCCAGGAGCTGCTTATTGATTCAGGGAGTGGGGGGGGGCAGAGGGCAAGGTTGGGGGTCTCCAATCTTCCCCCCTGCCAAAGACCCTCCCCCTCTTTGGAGAGCAGCCAGGCTTCCCCTGCGGTCCTGCCCCCCCTCAGCCCCTCACCTGCGCAGGACCCGCCAATCCTGCCCGTCAAGCCCATCGGAAGGGTCCCCTCAGTCTGTGCCAGCTGCCCGAAAAGAGGAAGGGGAAAGGAAAGAAATCCCTTCCGCTTTCCTTCTCTTTGGATGATTTTCCAACTGCAAATAACTGAAGAGGAATCAGCCTGATCTACACAAAACTTCAGAGATCAAACCAGTGAAAACGCCGCCCTCTTCAGAAGTCTCTGTCTGTCTGTCTGTCTGTCTGTCTGTCTGTCTCTCTCTCTCTCTCTCCCGTTTTTTCCTTACATGCAGTTTTCCTCCCTGATCAGCTGCTACAAAGTGTCTGGAGCACTTTTGTGACCTTCCCTTATGCAGCTCTTCCATTCGGGAGCAGAGCGAAAGCCAGCCAGCCGGCCTAACTCAACCACCAACCCAAAATCCCATGGAGGATCAATCAGTCTCAGCCAGATCCGGTCCCTGCCCCAGTGGAAGAGCAAGGGACCCCACGGGAGGGCCAGTCTGAGAAGTCGGACAGGGGAGAGAGCGAGCCTCTCCTACGACGACGGAGCTGCTGGAATGGCCATCACGGGGGGATCGTCTGTAGATTCCCACCTTCCTTCAGGTCCTCCAGCTCAGCCCGGCTCGGTCCACAGAGGGCTTGGCCGAGGTCTGAAGGGTGCTGGAGCCCCTCCGCGGCTGTGGGGTCCTCTGGCGGGGGCAGCAGCGGCTACGGAGGGGGTGGTGGATCCCTGGGGTTCCTGAAGAAGAGCGCCCCCTGTGGGAAGGGCCAGGCAGTGCCACAGTGAGAACAGCGGGGGATCTCCTGCTCCTAGGACCGGTGTCAACCCTGTGACTGAGCATGGCTACAGCCATTTTCCTGCTCATTCTGCGTTGCCATATAGAACGGATGGGGGAGGGGGCTTTCCAGGGCCTTCACTAGTCATAATCATCTTTTGTCCCGTGGGAACCAAGGTCATCGGTTGTTCCTGAGCCGGCAGGCTGGGCGTTGTGGAAAAAGCCCGCCAAATGACTGCATTGGGGAACGTAGTTGCTTGCATAGCTTTATGGGTGGGATTTCTAACTTTGTATTGGGGAATTGTTACGTGTATCCAGACTTGGTTTCACTCTTGACTGTGCTGATACTTTGTAACTAATAAACATGTTCTTTGAGGAATTTTCAAGCCTTGGAGATCTGCTTTATTCGTACCTGTCGGAACCATGACATCCGGCTTTTCTCCGGGGGAAGGAGGGAGCCCCCTCCCCTGCACCACCACCCCTCCAGGGCTCCTCCCACTCTCGGACCCAGGTACCATGCTCACACCCCCATGGCTCCTCTGGCCGCTCCCCTGGCAAGGGGTGCCACAGCCTCTAGAGACGGAGGAGCCCCTGCGCGGCCCAGGGAGGAAGAGGTAAAGGGAGCACCCACCCTCCATCCCTGGAGCCCGGCTGGTAGGGAGCCCCTCTGACCGCCCCTAACTCTCAGCCCGCTGTGCTCCCACCGCTCCCGGAGAGACTCCTGGCTGGCCCCAAGGAGGCTCCTGCAGGGAGGAGGTGGTGGGAGGGAAAAGGGGGCTCGGGCGGCCCGCCTGGCAGGGCTGGGGGTGGCGCTGCCTGACCTGGGCACCAGGGGGTGGGGAGGGACAGGGGCTTGAGTGACAGCTGTCTGTTCAGGTGAGGGGGGAGCAAGGAGGCACAGAAGAAGCCTTTTGTTTTTTGGGGGGCAGGAGTGCCTGGGGAGGATGCAGGAGGGAATCAAAGCCAGCTGAGGGACTTTCTGCCAATCACTGGAGTTTTAGTCCCACTTTCAAAATAAAGGTGGGATTGGAGGCAAGTGACTTGGAGCCAATCATCAGGGGACTGAGTTCTAGTCCTGCCTTATGCATGAAAGTCAGCTGGCTCTGAGTTCTAATCCTCAGGGCATGAAAACTTCCTGAGTGACTTTGGGCCAATCACCATGAACCTCTTGAGTTCCAGTCCTGCCTTAGTCCTTTTTGGTTGATGTGTGAAATTGTGCGGAAACACTCATACCATGTTGGGCAAAGCCCTAAGTCTCTGCCTTCTGCTTGTGGGCAAACCAGAGGCATCTCCGTGTGGTCACTGAGAATCTTAGACTGACCTTGGTCTGATCCATCAAAGCTTTTTTTACCTGCTTAAAACGGAATTTGCAAAGGGATTTGATCAGCAATTAGAAGCTATTCTGAAACCTCAGATTGATTACCGATTCATCAGCTATCTGTGTGGCTGGAAAACAGAATAGCTTCCATGGGTGCCTCTTCCTGCAAACCTAGATTTTACCACCCTTACGCACCTCCTTCTTGGACCTGGATGAATACACAGCATTGAACGCTCCTGCTTCAGTCCAGACTACTCAGTCAATGATGCGGCTGCCTTCAGACAGGATCCCTTCAGTCTCCTCCTGGGGAAAGTCTCATCTTGTCCAACCTTTCACAGACAAGACAAGCTTGGAAGAGGAGCAGAGAAATGCTTTATGTACAAATTGTAGAGTGGGAAATTAAAGGGCCTGAAAACTGCTATTTTATTTCTCTGGTTGATGAAAAGGAAAAAAAATACAGAGGAAATTTCTTAAAGGTACACACCAAAAGAAAAACAATTCCAAGTTGAAATCCCAGACAGCTGTTCTGCTCAACACTTTCTGCAAAGGAGGTTTTATCAGGAAATCAAGAAAGAACTCTATAAGAAAGATGGAGATTTCCCTCCCCAGCGGAAAGCCGGTCAAACATGGCATTTCACATCATTCTGGCATCTCCCGGAGAAGATCAGGCAACCCGGTTGGTGCTTGGTTCCCACAGCTTCTTCCTGACCTCTTTTCCTACTCGCTCTCTCTCACACAGACACTTTTAGCTGCTGTCAGTAGGAAGAAGTGCCCACATTATTTTTTATAAGGTGTCACATTCAGTAGCAAATTCCTCTGAATGACTTTCACTGAGTTCTCTTTAGCAAGATTTATTGAGCTGAAAGGGAAGGGAGCTACAAGACTTCCTGTCGTTTAACATGTTCCCATTTTGAAACACATAGATATGATTTTCTTTGACTCTTGCATACTATCTAAATGGAAAGAATATCTCCTTTCTATTAAAAGGAAGTTTTAGAATTCTTCCAACCTCACATGTTATACTGTAGCTCATGTTTTTACATTTATTCTAGCCATAAGATTCTCCTTTGTGTTCAGGTCTGGCCTCAGAAGGATAATGTAGCACTTGGGGATGAAGATGCAGCCCAGCAGACCAGCACTGGAGGCCAGAATGGAGAAGACCTGAACTGCCCCAGAGCTCAATGACTTCAACCGTTTCATGTCCTCTCTGAGAAGGCGATTAGAAGACCCCCTGGCTGATTGCAAGGCCCACGAGAGAATCAAAATGGTGAGGCAGGGCAGACGCCCGGTAGCCGAATATACCTGTAAGGACCCACCTCAACTTACATCTTAAGAAGACAGAACTCTTGGAACGGGTTTTCCAACAGGAATCTTTATTAAGAAAACATCAAAACTAAAAACTAGAAGAGATATTTTCTCTGACATTAATAAATCTTGTCTAATCTTCCACAACCTCCTATTTCCATCCAGCTGTTCCTTCGTGGTCTTTTTGCTTTTCTTCCTTTTAAAAAAGAAATGGGGAATTTTGAAAATAAACAAGAAAATACTTAAGCTTCATACTGTCTTTTAACATTCATGGGGGAGCCGCCATGCTTTATTAAGAAAAACTGACTGAAGGCGTGCTAGACAGGATCTGGGGGACCCCCCTGATCATTCAATGTTTTAAAGCGTTCCCAAGCAGTCCCACCCCACATTCCTTCCGGTCAATCCAAATTGGCAGATGGCTGGGTGTTAAATCCATCGGATCCCAAACGTTGCAATCTTCCCCCCTTTTTTCCTTGCTACCGGTAAAAGGAGGCTTCATAGGAAGTGAGATCAAAGGCTGATTGCCTATTGTTATGGTTAGTACTCCAGAGAGGGAATCCACAGAGGATGTTTATTTGTAGATGATAGAAGGAATGCCAGTCATAAACACCCGTGTTTACTCCCCCCCCCTTTTGTAGTATGACAGAATCCAAAAGAGAGTAAGAATTGGGTTTTCCCAGAGTAGATTAGTTAGAAATAAAATATAATTGGGTTCTGACACCCCCTCCATCTTCTGTAATTCACACTTAACATCTGGGGTGCTCAAGGCAGTCACTGGGACATTCAGCTGGCAACTGATGAACATCATAAATTTTGCCCAACTTTTTCTGTTTAGGGAGGGCAATCTGCAATGCAGTGACAATAATGTCTTGGAAACCTTTTAAGTTGCAGGACAAAGATCCTTTCTTTCTTTTTAGCAGCATTTCCTACCAGACACCTTTCCTCTGTTGCTAGAAAGACATCCTGCATGGCTTGGAGGTCTGCCCAGTTAGTGGTATAAGTTTGAAGAATGGACAGAACCAATTCAGAATATTTGCATGGGGTTTCAGTGTAAGAACCTAATCGGTCCTCCCATGCAGAAAGGTTAGATGTGGAGAAGGGGGTATGAACCAGGAGCTTATTGAGTCGCCAGTGTCCCCCCTTCTAATAGCTACCTGCCCTGTGAGGGAGTAGATCCCCTTATAGGGTGGTGGAGCAGAAGCTAAAGCAGGAAAAGGTGGTGCCGCAGAAGGTCACCACAACCCACAGTCTTGAAGCACCTGCTTATTCTTGTGTAAGGTCCACAAAAGTGCATAATAAGCATGCTGAGCATGATCCATGCCTCTTTAAGCATAGTCTCCCATAGTTTCAAAAACTCCCAAATTTATGGATCCCCCTGTGGGCCAAACAGTGGGTATGGCCTGGTGACAGAAGGCATTATACTTAATTAGAGTTTCAATTTCATATCCCGACAGGTTTTAAGCTTATCAAAGTTCCTTATGACACACTCAAGGTGGCTGAGGGCACATTCCTTCTTTTTATTCATTCTAACTAGCTGGGAGGGAACCCCTCCACCCACCCTGCTCCTCTCTGCCTGCTGCACTCTGCCCGGCTCCCAGCGAGGCTCTCAGCCAGCCCGGAGGAGGCTCCTGTGGGGATTTTGACATGCCTTCCCCCCCCCAGGACCAAGAGAAGACTCACTTTCCTCCTGCCGTCCTTCCCCACTTCCCAAACCCTGTAACTCTGCACTGCCACTGCCGCTGTTCCTTCTGGCCCCTCCTTCAGCCTGCCTGGAGCCAGGCACCTTCCTCCCTCACCTGATGGCAGCAACCTCACAGGGAGGTTTGCAGCCCGGCAGTGGCCGATCCACTCCACCCAAAACCTGCTTTGCCACCACCCACACGCCTGCCTTGCAGAGTCTGCGGGTGTGCCAATGAAGCTCCCCCTTGCAGGTGACTAGAGGTCCCGCAGGGTCTCAGACCTGCAGTGGCGGCCCGCCTGGGACTTCTCCCACCTCCCACGGGTCTTCCTGCCACTCTCCTCAGCGGGGGCTCCACAGCCTCTGGAGACAGAGCCCTGACATGGCCTGGGGGAAAGAGGCGCAGGGAGCCACCAGCCACCATCCCCGCAGCCTGGCTGGGAGGGAGCCCATCTACCCTTCCTGCTCCTCTTGGCCCGCTGCACTCCGACCGGCTCCCAGAGAGGCTCCCGGCCAGCCCAGAGGAGGCACCTGTGGGCACGAGGCGGCAGGAGGGAAGGCGGTTCAGGCACATCACCTGCCGTGGGTGGTGATGCCCGACTTGGGCATGAGGGATAGGGGCGGGCTAGGGCTTTGAGTGACAGCTGTCTGTTTGGGACAGGTGAGAGGGGTGCAGGGGGACACAGTGGCAGAAGGAGCCTTTTGTGTTGGGAGAGGGGGAGGGTGCAGGGAGAGGAAACAAAGCCAGCTGAGGGACATCGGGCCAATCACTGGAGTTTTAATCCCACCTTCAAACAAAAGTAAATGGGCGACTTTGAGACCATAATTAGGAGACTGGGAGTTCTAGTTCTGCCTTAGGCATGAAAATCAGCTGGGTGAGTTTGGGCCAATGTCCAGGAGGTTCTGAGTTCTAATCCTCCTTTAGGCATGAAAACTTCCTGGGCAACTTTGGGACAATCACTAGGAGACTCTTGATTTCCAGTCCTGCCTTAGTACTTTTTGATTGGGGCTGTGAAACTTGGATTTTTTTTTCTCAGATTAATGTGGAATATCAAAATTAGAGATTCCTAGATCCTGAGATGGCCGAGTATCCAATACTGTGTGGTGTGATGGAGGAAAGTGAAATAGTGCAAAAACTCCTTTTCCATGTTCAATATTTCTATGTCTTCTGGTTGTGGGCAAACCAGAGGCATCTCTGTGGTGGCTGTGATTCCTAGACTGACCTTGATCTGATCCATCATCATCCATCTGATCCTACTCACTGTCTGAACTGCCACCTCACCCTTGCGCTCTGCTATCACTCGGTGCCAGTCTGCCATGAATTCTGGGGGGGGGGGACTGGATGGGAGGGAGAATTCAAAGGGGAGCAACAGTTCACTGTGTCTGCCTGAGATGCGGCTATAAAGTCAGATGGCTGGGAACGGAACGCAGCTGCACACCAACCCACACTTGAAGCACCTGTTCCAAAACCAACATCTTTGAATTTGATTGGACACCAGAGGACCAATCAGGGAGGGAAAGCTACACTTGGGGATTTGGGCACACGATCATCAGTTCTGGCTTTGCATTATTGTATTTCACTTGACTTCTAGTAAACTATACCTTTCTCAACAAAGGGAGTTAAGGATCATTCTAGCTTAGAGGTTTACGTTGAGAGAGATCTGACACTCACTGTTTCACACATATAAATGTTTAGCCACTGTCAGCAGAAATAATTGCTGAAATAATTCACTGAATTATAAAGTGTCAGGTTCGTTGAAGTTGCTGAACAGTACTCAATGACTTTCACATAGTTCTCTTTATCAAGATTTATTGACCTGAAAAGGGAGTTACAAGAAGTGACAAGAATTACAGTCGTTCAACAATTTCCCATTTTGAAACATATGCATACGATAGTCTTTGACTCCTACACACTATCTAAATGGAAAGAATATCTGAAGGAAACTTTAATAATTCTTCCAATATATAATGATGTCATTTCTTATGTTTTATATTTATTCTGGTCGTAAGCTGCTCCTTTGTATTCAGGTCTGGCCTCAGAAGGATAATGTAGCACTTGGGGATGAAGATGCAGACCAGCAAACCAGCACTGGATGCCAGGATGGAGAAAATCTGCACAGCCACCATGTATTTCCCTTTGGTGCTCAAGTAGGTGGGCACAAAAGTCACCCAGACACTGCAGAAGACCAGCATGCTGAAGGTGATCAGCTTGGCTTCATTGAAGGCCCCAGGTAGATTTCTGGACAGGAAAGCCACCGTGAAGCAGATGGCAGCCAGGAAGCCCATGTAGCTGAGGGTGATGTAAAACATGACAACAGCCCCTTCATTGCATTGCAGGATGATCTCTCCAGGCTGGGAGTGGGGATCAGAGTCAGGGAATGGGGAAGAAACTCCCAGCCAGATGGAGCAGATGATAATTTGGACAGCAAAACAAGAAAGGATGATGGAGTTGGCCAAACTCTTCCCCAGCCATCTCTTCACTCGGTTTCCTGGTTTTGTGGCCAGGAAAGCCAGCACCACCGTGGTGGTTTTGGCCAAGAGAGAAGAAACAGCAACTGAGAAGATGCTGCTGAAAACTGTTTGTCGGAGAAGGCAGGTGGCTTTCTTTGGTTGACCAATGAAGAGAAAAGGAGACAAGAAGCAAAGTAGGAGGGAGACCAGGAGGATGTAGGAGAGGTCCTGGTTGTTGGTTTTGACAATGGGAGTTTCTCGGTATTTAATGAAGATGATTAAAATAAGGCCTGTGGTTAGGAACAAGAGTAGAGCAAAAGAGTCCAGGATTATGCCCAGATGTTCTTCAAAAGACAGGAAGGTTATAACTTTGGGGATACATTGGATTCTGCCCTCATTTGGATATTTATCATCTGAACATTTGGTGCATTTTTCTGCATCTGAGAAATCCCAAAAACAATAATAATATTGTTGGGGGCCTTGATTGGATCTCCATTATATTTAAAGTGCTGTATTTAAACTGCCCAGAGCTGCTGGGAGGTTTTACTAAGACTGCAACAGAAAGGTAGCTGGGGCCTTGATTGGATCTCCATTATATTTAAACTGCTGTATTTAAACTGCTGTATTTAAACTGCCCAGAGCTGCTGGGAGGTTTTACTAAGACTGCAACAGAAAGGTAGCTGGGGCCTTGATTGGATCTCCATTATATTTAAACTGCTGTATTTAAACTGCCCAGAGCTGCTGGGAGGTTTTACTAAGACTGCAACAGAATTATATACAGTAACTAAAAATCAAAAACAGTGGTACATTCAGGGCAAGTGTGTCTGAGATTCCCTGTATCTAAGAATGTCTGGCTTAGTTCAGTGCAACACTTGCTTTGCAGCTGTCTTTCGCAGTACCCTTTTCAAACTTGGAAACTGTCCTATCTGTAAACAAATCACTAGTCTACAAGGACATATTATTTATCTAGGGTCTGTAATCTGTGCTCTTCAGGCAGAAATTAGGTGTCCAGTTCAGTCCCACTACTCTACCGAGCCTCCGCGCTATCAGCCCCCTCTACCACAAAGATCCTGCAGGAGAAGGGCAGTGTGGACAACCGTGGGATCTGGCAGGGTGAGAGCTGTGAACCATAAACGCAAAGCTTTCGCTGTGTCCCTGCACAACAGATACAATGCCCTTGCTGACCTCAATAGGGACATTAAGGAGACAGGTAAAGGTATTTGTGATGATAACTCAAATAAGCAGGGGATCGTGGTCCGAGATGAAGAACTTGTTTTTGACAGGGAGAAGTGTGAATCAGGTATTACACGTCAGTCATGCAAGAACAGAAAGGCATCCAAAAAGAGAAGCCACCTTCTAGTAGGTGATTTAATTATAAGGGATGTAAATTTAGGTAAGGACACAGTGATTTCAAAAGAGGTCAGGTGTCTTCCAGGTGCTACTGCCAGTAGGGACAAGAAGCGTATTTCTAAAATAATCAAGAATGCCAGCAAGGACTGTGATGTGGAGGCTATTGTACATCTTCGCACTAACGATCTGTCCCAAAAAGATGTACTCTCTGTGCGGAACGATTTCCAGAGCTTGGGACAGGAACTAAGCAGAATAGGCTGTAGGCTTACTTTTTCAGAAGTTTTACCAGTATATAAGGAGCAAAATGGAAAAGGCCAGCGTATAGCACAATTCAATATGTGGCTAAAGGAGTGGTATAAAGGGGAAGGCTTTGGATATATTAGTCACGATGTCTGTAGCTGGTCCAATGAAAAACTGTACAAAAGAGATGGTTTGCAATCATCAAAGAAAGGGACTGAGTTACTCGGCTATAAATTCACAGATTTTCTGGAGGAATATTTAAACTAAACAGCGGGGACAGTGAGTTAATTGATACAGAACATCCCTGTCCCCGGCAATCTAAAAATTATAGGGCTAACAGTGCATGTAACATAGATGTGTGTGTGGACAAGAATATCAACCTTGCTGTTAAGAATAAACCTTTTTTGTTTATTCAAAATGCACTAGAAATCCTCCAATTTCAGATACCGTAGCTACATAGGTATTACAAAATTATATCATCAGTTTTTTTTTTGTGGAATGGTTAAGCAACACATCTTGGAAAATGTTCCTGAAACATTTCTCCCAAAAAAGGTATTTCTTGAAATGTAAAAAAACAGAATATTAAAGAAATACTGGTTTTTGACTTTCTCAGATACAGAAAAGTGCACCAAGTGTCCGGATGATAAATATCCAAATATGGATAGAGTCCGATGTATCCCCAAAGTGATAACCTTCCTCTCTTATGAAGAACTTCTGGGCATCATCCTGGTCTCTTTTGCTCTACTCTTGTTCCTAACCACAGGCCTTGTCTTAATCATCTTCATTCAATACTTAGAAACTCCCCTTGTCAAAGCCAACAACCGGGACCTCTCCTACATCCTCCTGGTCTCCCTCCTGCTTTGCTTCTTGTCTCCTTGTCTCTTCATTGGTCAACCAAGGAAAGCCACCTGCCTTCTCAGACAGACGGTTTTCAGCATCATCTTCTCAGTTGCCATTTCTTCCCTCTTGGCCAAAACCATCACGGTGGTGCTGGCTTTCCTGGCCACAAAACCAGGAAACCGAGTGAAGAGATGGTTGGGGAAGAGCTTGGCCAACTCCATCATCCTTTCTTGTTCTACAGTCCAAATGATCATCTGCTCCATCTGGCTGGGAGTTTCTCCCCCATTCCCTGACTCTGACTTCCACTCCCAGCCTGGAGAGATCATCCTGCAATGCAATGAAGGGGCTGTTGTCATGTTCTACGTCACCCTCAGCTACATGGGCTTCCTGGCTGCAATCTGCTTCACGGTGGCTTTCCTGGCCAGGAATCTGCCTGGGGCCTTCAACGAAGCCAAGCTGATCACCTTCAGCATGCTGGTCTTCTGCAGTGTCTGGGTGACTTTTGTGCCCACCTACCTGAGCACCAAAGGGAAATACATGGTGGCTGTTCAGGTCTTCTCCATCCTGGCCTCTAGTGCTGGTCTGCTGGGCTGCATCTTCATCCCCAAGTGCTACATTATCCTTCTGAGGCCAGACCTGAACACAAAGGAGAATCTTATGGCTAGAATAAATGTAAAAACATGAGCTACAGTATAACATGTGAGGTTGGAAGAATTCTAAAACTTCCTTTTAATAGAAAGGAGATATTCTTTCCATTTAGATAGTATGCAAGAGTCAAAGAAAATCATATCTATGTGTTTCAAAATGGGAACATGTTAAACGACAGGTAGTCTTGTAGCTCCCTTCCCTTTCAGCTCAATAAATCTTGCTAAAGAGAACTCAGTGAAAGTCATTCAGAGGAATTTGCTACTGAATGTGACACCTTATAAAAAATAATGTGGGCACTTCTTCCTACTGACAGCAGCTAAAAGTGTCTGTGTGAGAGAGAGCGAGTAGGAAAAGAGGTCAGGAAGAAGCTGTGGGAACCAAGCACCAACCGGGTTGCCTGATCTTCTCCGGGAGATGCCAGAATGATGTGAAATGCCATGTTTGACCGGCTTTCCGCTGGGGAGGGAAATCTCCATCTTTCTTATAGAGTTCTTTCTTGATTTCCTGATAAAACCTCCTTTGCAGAAAGTGTTGAGCAGAACAGCTGTCTCGGATTTCAGCTTGGGATTGTTTTTATTTTGGTGCGTACTTTTAAGAAATTTCCTCTGTATTTATTTTCCTTTTCATCAACCAGAGAAATAAAATAGCAGTTTTCAGGCCCTTTAATTTTCCACTCTACAATTTGTACATAAAGCATTTCTCTGCTCCTCTTCCAAGCTTGGCTTGTCTGTGAAAGGTTGGACAAGATGTCCAGGGAAAGAGGACCCTGAGACTTTCACCAGGAGGAGACTGAAGGGATCCTGTCTGAAGGCAGCCGCATCATTGACTGAGTAGTCTGGACTGAAGCAGGAGCATTCAATGCTGTGTATTCATCCAGGTCCAAGAAGGAGGTGCGTAAGGGTGGGAAAATCTAGGTTTGCAGGAAGAGGCACCCATGGAAGCTATTCTGTTTTCCAGCCACACAGATAGCCAATGAATCAATAATCAATCTGAGGTTTCAGAATAGCTTCTAATTGCTGATCAAACCCCTTTGCAAACTCCATTTTAAGCAGGTTAAAAAAAGCTTTGATGGATCAGACCAAGGTCAATTTATTTTGAAGGTGGGACTAAAACTCCAGTGATTGGCAGAAAGTCCCTCAGCTGGCTTTGATTCCCTCCCACATCCTCCCCAGGCACTCCTGCCCCCCCCAACACAAAAGGCTCCTTCTGTGCCTCCTGGCTCCCCCCTCCCCTCACCTGAACAGATAACTGTCACTCAAGCCCCTGTCCCACCCCATCCCCTGGTGCCCAGGTCAGGCAGTGCCACCCCCAGCCCTGGCAGGTGGGCCGCTGGAGCTCTGTTTTCCCTCCCACCGCCTCCTCCCTGCAGGAGCCTCCTTGGGACTACCCGGGAGTGTCGCCGGGAGCCGGTGGGAACACAGCGGGCCGAGAAGGGCGGTCGGAGGGGCTCTCTACCAGCCGGGCTCCAGGGATGGAGGCTGGGTGCTCCCTTCACCTCTTCTCCCCCAGGCCGCGCAGGGGCTCCTCCGTCTCCAGAGGCTGTGGCACCCCCTGCCAGGAGAGCAGCCAGAGGAGCCATGGGGGGGGTGAGCGTGGTACCTGGGTCCGAGAGCGGGAGGAGCCCTGGAGGGGTGGTGTTGCAGGGGAGGGGGCTCCCTCCTTCCCCCCATGGAAAAGCCGGATGTCATGGTTCCGACAGACAGGTACGAATAAAGCAGAACTCCAAGGCTTGAAAATTCCTCAAAGAACATGTTTATTAGTTACAAAGTTGTCAGCACGGTCAAGAGTGAAACCAAGTCTGGATACACGTAACAATTCCCCAATACAAAGTTAGAAATCCAACCCATAAAGCTATGCAAGCAACTACGTTCCCCAATGCAGTCATTTGGCGGGTTTTTCCACAACGCCCAGCCTGCCGGCTCAGGAACAACCGATGACCTTGGTTCCCACGGGACAAAAGATGATTATGACTAGCGAAGCCCCTGGGAAACCCCCTCCCCCATCCGTTCTATGTGGCAACGCAGAATGAGCAGGAAAATGGCTGTAGCCATGCTCAGTCGCAGGGTTGACACCAGGCGCTCCGCATTTGGCCCCCACCCTTCTCCAGCTCCCAGTGCCTTCTTTGGCTTCGCTCGGCTGGGCAGTCCCAAATTTGTCTGCCAGGAGATCCCTCATTGGTCTCACTGGAGTGCTGCCTGGCCCTTCCCACAGGGGGTGCCCTTCCTCCTCAGGAGCCCCAGGGATCCACTACCTCCTCCGCAGCCGCTGCTGCCCCCACCAGAGGACCGTGCAGCCCCAGATATGCTCCAGCGCCCTTCGGACCTCGGCCAAGCCCTCTGCGGACCCAGCCGGGCTGAGCTGGAGAGCCCGAAGGAAGGTGGGAATCTGCAGATGATCCCCCCTGTGATGGCCGTTCCTGCAGCTCCATCGTCCTAGGAGAGGCTTCCTCTGCCCCCTGTCCGACTTCTCAGACTGGCCCTCCCGTGGGGTCCCTCGCTCTTCCACTGGGGCAGGGACCGGATCTGGCCGGGACTGACTGATGCTCCTGGGGATTTTGGGTCGGTGGTTGAGTTAGACCGGCTGGCTGGCTTTCGCTCTGCTCCCGAATGGAAGAGCTGCGTAAGGGAAGGTCACAAATGTGCTCCAGACACTTTGTGGCAGCTGATCAGGGGGGAAAACTGCATGTAAGGAAAAAACGGGAGGGAGAGACAGACAGACAGAGACTTCTGAAGAGGGCGGCGTTTTCACTGGTTTGATCTCTGAAGTTTTCCGTCAATCAGGCTGATTCCTCTTCAGTTATTTGCAGTTTCAAAGTCATCCAAAGAGAAGGAAAGCGGAAGGGATTTCTTTCCTTTCCCCTTCCTCTTTTCGGGCAGCTGACACAGACTGAGGGGATCCTTCCGATGGGCTTGACGGGCAGGATTGGCGGGTCCTGCGCAGGTGAGGGGCTGAGGGGGGGCAGGACTGCAGGGGAAGCCTGGCTGCTCTCCAAAGAGGGGGACGGTCTTTGGCAGGGGGGACCATTGGAGACCCCCCACCTTGCCCTCTGCACCCCCACTCCCTGAATCAATAAGCAGCTTTGATTCCGGGGGGTTAATGGGGGTGACAACCTCCTGGGTGTGGCTGTTTGTGCAGAATTTGTGCCTTGTTTCAGCAACACTCTTGACCTCCGTAAAGGTGTCCAGGGGGTCCAGGGAATGAACCCCCCCAGCAGGAGCAAACAGACTCCCACATCCGACAGGAGGAGGCGGAAGAGGAGGGAATCTCTCTTCAGGGCTGCTCTTGGATAATGCACATAAATGCAGGCAGTCCTCCACTTACGACAGTACATTTAGTGACCGTTTGAAGTTACAACGGTGCTGGAAAAAGTGACTTGGGTCCATTTCTCACACTTATGACCATTGCAGCATCCCCAGGGTCACGTGATTTACATCCGGATTCTTGACAATTGACTCACATTTATGACCGTCGCAGCGTCCCAGAGTCACATGATCCCCTTTTGCGACGGTCTGACAAGCAAAGTCAGTGGGGAAGCAAGATTTATTTAACAACCTTGTTACTCATTTAACAACTGCAGTGATTCACTTAACAACTGTGGCAAGAAAAGTCATAAAGTGGGGCAAAACACAAATTGCTCCCTGAACAACGTAGGTTTTGGGCTCCCTTCTGGTCGTAAGTGGAGGAATGCTGGGAGTAGCCATTCTGCAGCTCCCCCAGGGAGGAAGGAGAGAAATGCAGAGGATTCCTAAGCAAAGGGAGGCCTTGACTTAAAAAGATCCGTTTCTCGACCGTTGGGAATTACAAAGGCACCGAGGGAAGTGATTGGGGACCTGTGCTCACACTTACAACCGTCGCAACATTTCCACGGTCACATGATCAACATTTGGGCCTGTGGCAGCCGGTGTGTGTTTGCCATGGTTGCCGCAGTGTCTCAGGGTCCCGTGATCCCCGTCTGCAACTCTCCCAGCCGCCTCCCAACAAACTGAGTCAATGGGGAAGTCTGCCCCACTTAACGACCTGAAGTGATTTGTTCAATGCCAAAAGGGTCAAAAAATGGGCTCAGACACCCTAAACAACCTGCTTGCTTCACAAAGGAGAGCCTGGTCCCTTTCGTGGTCATAAGTCGAGGACTCCCTGCATCCCAATGGTTCTATGCAGGTAGTTCTCGGCTTATGGCCATAATTGAGCCCAAAATTTCTGTTCTTAAGAGAGACATTTTTGTGGGATTCGTTGTCTAGTTGCAATAAAAATCACAAGCCAAAACTTCCAAGGGAAAACAATCGTAATTTATTTGTACTCCTTTGCAAGCACACAGTGGACACACCTTAAACCTTCAATATTCCTTCTCTATATTCTCCATTGCCGTTACACGTTCACCTCCCACCTCTTCTTCGTTGGCTTAGCAATCCTGCTGTAATCCTGTCCTCACAACCTCTCAAAAGCGCCTAAAGGGAATAATAATTATCTCTGCCCCTGATTCCATCTCCCACTACTCTAATTTTATCGCCCCCGGCCCTTATTTATGAATTTCCCTTTATGGTTGTTAGTTCCTAAGGGTTGTCTCTAAAGTTGCTATCCTATCAGTAGATTCTGGTTAGGAGGGGTTTTCAGCGTAGCAGAGACCTTCCTGGATACAATTCTCCAGCTTCAAGCTAGGCTCATGAGATTAAAATGTATGCAATGTATTCGCTCCACAGGCGAGCATGGCCTCTCCCAGCTCTGTAAAAACAATGAGCTCTTTTTCCCACAACGAGACCATGGGGATGCTGCAACGGTTGTAAGTCTGAAAAACGGTCACTATTTCCAGGGCGGCTGCAGAAGCCCCTCCAGAGCCGCCAATCCCTTCAGTGGACAGCGATGAGTCCAACCTTCAGGTCAATCCTTGCCAGCAGCAGTGGGACCCCCAGGAAGCCCATTTCTCTGGCTCCCACCCGTCCACTTCTCCAGACTCAGCCACTTGGCGAACCACGCAGCTCCTGCCTCTGCTTGTAAAGTCTTCCGCAGCTCCAATGGAGGCCAGGAAGATGGTTCGGCTTCCAGCGCTGGTGCTTCCTGATCTGTGCCAGAGGACAACCCTGAGGACCACTCCAGGGACTGCTCGGGCAGAAGACCAGCAAGGCGAGAAAGAGCCCGCCGCCTTGCCAAGGGTGCCTGAGAGGGAAAGGTCTCAGAGGAGCAGCCTCTCCCAGGGGAGAAGACCTTCCAAGGCCGTCCTGCCTTTATATCCAGGTATACACAGTACAGGGCTGGGCTATCTATGGAACCAGCTTTGTCTATCACATTAGCCCATTCCACTCTTTCAATCAATCAATCAATCAGTCAGTCAGTCAGTCAGTCAGTCAGTCAGTCAGTCAATCAATCAATCAATCAATCAATCAATCAGAATAGAGGTGCTTCTTGACTTCTGGTTGAAGGTTCCTCGCCTCTTCGAGGTCCTTCTCAGAGTCAGCCTTCTCTTGTTTGAGGTGGACACTTGGCTAGTGACCTCGCACGGTTCTTTGTGGAATTCTTCAATATTTGTTCTCCTCTAACTGATGGCATGATCTTCTTCAGGTTTTCTGCAGGTCTTCCATTGTGGTCTTAAGTTGATCCAGTGTCTGCTGGAGACAGCCGTGCTGCTCTTCCATCCATTGATCATCTCTCTGGAATTCCTGGGTCTGGAAGTCAAAGGCGTCTCTCAGCTCATCAGCCTGGAGGTTGGGACCATCAGTGGTCGCTGAGAGATCACCCAAGGATATTGATGGTATGACCATTTCCTCCTTGTTGCCGACCTGTTTGAGAAATGGAGAGACACATCAATCACATCCTCTCTCCGTTCAGGGCTAGTTTTGCTAACCTGCCTTCTCCACTCTGGCTTTTTCCTACAATTTTGGAGTCCATCATCTTCTGCTAGCATGAGATGCAGCGGGAGTTAAGAACCAATGGACAATCTGCAGGGGGGTCTCCTGCCAAAGGGCCCTTTAGATATAATCTATCCGGATCAGTTCTCAGCCACACAGCACCAGCTTCAAAATAGCCTATCTGAGGGCACATCAAGAGAAAACCAGCTCTCTGGAGATGTTCCTAATGCTGGGAAAGGTGGAAGGAAAGAGAAGGAGAGGACAATTTGGGGTGAGATTAGTGGATTTGATTACTGTGTTGATGGGTGAACTTTGGGGAGACCTGAAAGTCCAGACTGGGGACAGGTCATCCATCTGCCTCTGTGGTCACTCAGAGTCCACACTGACTTCAATGCTGTCAATCAATGCAGACCAAATTCCCTGGAGAAGTCTGCCATGTTGGGAAAAGTGAAGGAAAGGGAGGAAGAGAAGGATCCCCAGGAAGCAGCTATAGTGGGGATGGGGGCAGGTTGGGAGACCCGAAGGAGCAGACTGGGGACAAATCTCCATGGGGAAAATCTATCTATGTGGCTGCTGAGAGACAACACCAACTTGGTGATATTAATCAATCCATCAGTCAATCAGTAAGTCAGTCAGTCAGTCAGATGACCTCTAAGGTCCCTTTCAGCTCTAGGCTTCTATTGTCTACTTCCTTTTCATTGTAGCCTTAATCTCCAAAGAGGGAACAAATTAGAGTTAAAACTATCAAGTGACAATAGCCTCACACATTCATTAAATTGTAACAACTTTGTGTAAAAATCACAAATTTGGCCCCTTTAAAGGCATGTGTAGTCTTCAACCCCCAGAATCCAGCTGGCTTACTAGGGAATTCTGGGAGATGAAGTCCACACAGGCCTTTAAAATGGCCAGGTTTGAGAAACACCCACATAATCCATCAATATTGATCTCTTTTCAAACGACTCTGACTCCCATTTGATTCTGACTCCAGTTCAAGGCAGATCATCTCTCGAAACCCTCCAAAGGAGGGAAGGATGGAGCCAAAGTTATGTTCATTGCCTTGACCTATTTAGAGAAATAATAAAGGTGGGATAAAAGTCAACTTTATCAAAAATAAAAATAAGTAAGTACTTCAGTCCCCAGCCGGAGAGTGTTTGGGAAATAATTATATCTGGCCAACGGTGTCCCTTTTCGGTTAATTTCCCCAAATCCTTGGACCAGCTCAATTTCTACCTTTGGGGGCCCAAGGCCCATCCAACTGGCATATCCTGAAGCCACGTTTGGGGCCCCTGAATCTTGCAGAGTTTTCCCAGCGCAAAGCATGGCTGCCGGCCGGCTGGCCCCAGTCCATCTCTGGAGACCTGCACCTTCCAGGTGGCGGGTGGGGAGTTTGGTCCCAGGTAGGGAGGCTCCTGACACGGCAGGTAGGAGCCCTTCTGGGGTGCTGGGGCTGAACCCCCTTTTCTCATCTCCTCCCCCAAATGGGCCTTCACGGGAACCGTCTCTTCCTCCGGACAAGCCCAGACCAGCGAGACCCTGGCGAGGCCCACAGAGCCAGCCGTCCACTCCAGCGGTCCAGCCCCACCAAGGATGCTGCATATTGCCATGGTGAGCTCCGGCCAATGGGGTTAGGGGGAGCCCTTGACGTCACCAGCCGAGGCTTTGATTGGCCTGGACCGGAGATTGGAAAAACCCTCCTCAACTGCCTGCCTGGCCTATGAAGGGATTGGCAGCTCTGGAGGGGCTTCTGCAGCCGCCCTGGAAATAGTGACCGTTTTTCAGACTTACGACCATTGCAGCATCCCCATGGTCACGTGATCAAAATCCGGACGCTTGGCAATTGACTCGTATTTATGACGGTCGCAGTGTCCCGGGGGGGTGTCACGTGATCCCCTTTTGCGACCTTCTGACCAGCAAAGTCCAGGGGGAAGCCAGATTCACTTAACAACCAAGTGACTCACTTATCAACTGCAGTGATTCGCTTAACTGTGGCAAGAAAGGTTGTAAAATGGGGCAAAACTCACTTAACAAATATCTCACTTAACAACAAGCAACTTTGGGCTCAATTGTGGCCATAAGTCGAGGATTACCTTCGTAGAACCCTCGGGACGCAGGGAGTCCTCGACTTATGACTATGAAAGGGACCAGCCTCTCCTTTGCCAAGCAAGCAGGTTGTTCAGGGAGTCTGAGCCCATTTTTTAATTTTTTGGGCATTAAGCGAATCACTTCAGTTGTGAACTGAACCACGAGGTCGTTAAGTGAGACAGAGTTTCCCCATTGACTCAGTTTGTTGGGAGGCGGCTGGGAGAGTTGCAGACTGGGATCACGGGACCCCGAGACACTGCGGCAACCGTGGCAAACACACACTGGCTGGCACAGGCCCAAATGTTGATCGTGTGACCGTGGAAATGTTGTGACAGTCGTAAGTCTGAGGACTGGTCCCCAATCACTTCCCTCAGTGCCATTGTAATTCCCAAATGGATCTTTTTAAGTCAAGGCCTCCCTTTGCTTAGGAATCCTCTGCATTTCTCTCCTTCCTCCCTGGGGGAGCTGCAGAATGGCTACTCCCGGCATTCCTCCACTTACGACCAGAAGGGAGCCCAAAACCTACGTTGCTAAGGGAGAAATGTGTGTTTTGCCCCAATTTATGACTTTTCTTGCCACAGTTGTTAAGTGAATCACTGCGGTTGTTACATGAGTAACAAGGTTGTTAAATGAATCTGGCTTCCCCACTGACTTTGCTTGTCAGACGGTCGCAAAAGGGGATCATGTGACTCCAGGACGCTGCGACGGTCATAAATGTGAATCAATTGTCAAGCATCCGGATGTAAATCACGTGACCCTGGGGATGCTGCAACGGTCATAAGTGTGAGAAATGGACCCAAGTCACTTTTTTCAGCACCGTTGTAACTTCAAACAGTCACTAAATGTACTGTCGTAAGTGGAGGACTGCCTGCATTTATGTGCATTATCCAAGAGCAGCCCTGGAGAGAGATTCCCTCCTCCTCTTCCTCTCAGATGTGGGAGTCCGTTTGCTCCTGCTGGGGGGGGGTTCATTCCCTGGACCCCCTGGACCCCTTTGCAGAAGTAAAGAGTGGCGCTGAAACAAACAGCCACACCCAGGAGGTTGTCACCCCCATTAACCCCCAGGAGCTGCTTATTGATTCAGGGAGTGGGGGGGGGCAGAGGGCAAGGTTGGGGGTCTCCAATCTTCCCCCCTGCCAAAGACCCTCCCCCTCTTTGGAGAGCAGCCAGGCTTCCCCTGCGGTCCTGCCCCCCCTCAGCCCCTCACCTGCGCAGGACCCGCCAATCCTGCCCGTCAAGCCCATCGGAAGGGTCCCCTCAGTCTGTGCCAGCTGCCCGAAAAGAGGAAGGGGAAAGGAAAGAAATCCCTTCCGCTTTCCTTCTCTTTGGATGATTTTCCAACTGCAAATAACTGAAGAGGAATCAGCCTGATCTACACAAAACTTCAGAGATCAAACCAGTGAAAACGCCGCCCTCTTCAGAAGTCTCTGTCTGTCTGTCTGTCTGTCTGTCTGTCTGTCTCTCTCTCTCTCTCTCCCGTTTTTTCCTTACATGCAGTTTTCCTCCCTGATCAGCTGCTACAAAGTGTCTGGAGCACTTTTGTGACCTTCCCTTATGCAGCTCTTCCATTCGGGAGCAGAGCGAAAGCCAGCCAGCCGGCCTAACTCAACCACCAACCCAAAATCCCATGGAGGATCAATCAGTCTCAGCCAGATCCGGTCCCTGCCCCAGTGGAAGAGCAAGGGACCCCACGGGAGGGCCAGTCTGAGAAGTCGGACAGGGGAGAGAGCGAGCCTCTCCTACGACGACGGAGCTGCTGGAATGGCCATCACGGGGGGATCGTCTGTAGATTCCCACCTTCCTTCAGGTCCTCCAGCTCAGCCCGGCTCGGTCCACAGAGGGCTTGGCCGAGGTCTGAAGGGTGCTGGAGCCCCTCCGCGGCTGTGGGGTCCTCTGGCGGGGGCAGCAGCGGCTACGGAGGGGGTGGTGGATCCCTGGGGTTCCTGAAGAAGAGCGCCCCCTGTGGGAAGGGCCAGGCAGTGCCACAGTGAGAACAGCGGGGGATCTCCTGCTCCTAGGACCGGTGTCAACCCTGTGACTGAGCATGGCTACAGCCATTTTCCTGCTCATTCTGCGTTGCCATATAGAACGGATGGGGGAGGGGGCTTTCCAGGGCCTTCACTAGTCATAATCATCTTTTGTCCCGTGGGAACCAAGGTCATCGGTTGTTCCTGAGCCGGCAGGCTGGGCGTTGTGGAAAAAGCCCGCCAAATGACTGCATTGGGGAACGTAGTTGCTTGCATAGCTTTATGGGTGGGATTTCTAACTTTGTATTGGGGAATTGTTACGTGTATCCAGACTTGGTTTCACTCTTGACTGTGCTGATACTTTGTAACTAATAAACATGTTCTTTGAGGAATTTTCAAGCCTTGGAGATCTGCTTTATTCGTACCTGTCGGAACCATGACATCCGGCTTTTCTCCGGGGGAAGGAGGGAGCCCCCTCCCCTGCACCACCACCCCTCCAGGGCTCCTCCCACTCTCGGACCCAGGTACCATGCTCACACCCCCATGGCTCCTCTGGCCGCTCCCCTGGCAAGGGGTGCCACAGCCTCTAGAGACGGAGGAGCCCCTGCGCGGCCCAGGGAGGAAGAGGTAAAGGGAGCACCCACCCTCCATCCCTGGAGCCCGGCTGGTAGGGAGCCCCTCTGACCGCCCCTAACTCTCAGCCCGCTGTGCTCCCACCGCTCCCGGAGAGACTCCTGGCTGGCCCCAAGGAGGCTCCTGCAGGGAGGAGGTGGTGGGAGGGAAAAGGGGGCTCGGGCGGCCCGCCTGGCAGGGCTGGGGGTGGCGCTGCCTGACCTGGGCACCAGGGGGTGGGGAGGGACAGGGGCTTGAGTGACAGCTGTCTGTTCAGGTGAGGGGGGAGCAAGGAGGCACAGAAGAAGCCTTTTGTTTTTTGGGGGGCAGGAGTGCCTGGGGAGGATGCAGGAGGGAATCAAAGCCAGCTGAGGGACTTTCTGCCAATCACTGGAGTTTTAGTCCCACTTTCAAAATAAAGGTGGGATTGGAGGCAAGTGACTTGGAGCCAATCATCAGGGGACTGAGTTCTAGTCCTGCCTTATGCATGAAAGTCAGCTGGCTCTGAGTTCTAATCCTCAGGGCATGAAAACTTCCTGAGTGACTTTGGGCCAATCACCATGAACCTCTTGAGTTCCAGTCCTGCCTTAGTCCTTTTTGGTTGATGTGTGAAATTGTGCGGAAACACTCATACCATGTTGGGCAAAGCCCTAAGTCTCTGCCTTCTGCTTGTGGGCAAACCAGAGGCATCTCCGTGTGGTCACTGAGAATCTTAGACTGACCTTGGTCTGATCCATCAAAGCTTTTTTTACCTGCTTAAAACGGAATTTGCAAAGGGATTTGATCAGCAATTAGAAGCTATTCTGAAACCTCAGATTGATTACCGATTCATCAGCTATCTGTGTGGCTGGAAAACAGAATAGCTTCCATGGGTGCCTCTTCCTGCAAACCTAGATTTTACCACCCTTACGCACCTCCTTCTTGGACCTGGATGAATACACAGCATTGAACGCTCCTGCTTCAGTCCAGACTACTCAGTCAATGATGCGGCTGCCTTCAGACAGGATCCCTTCAGTCTCCTCCTGGGGAAAGTCTCATCTTGTCCAACCTTTCACAGACAAGACAAGCTTGGAAGAGGAGCAGAGAAATGCTTTATGTACAAATTGTAGAGTGGGAAATTAAAGGGCCTGAAAACTGCTATTTTATTTCTCTGGTTGATGAAAAGGAAAAAAAATACAGAGGAAATTTCTTAAAGGTACACACCAAAAGAAAAACAATTCCAAGTTGAAATCCCAGACAGCTGTTCTGCTCAACACTTTCTGCAAAGGAGGTTTTATCAGGAAATCAAGAAAGAACTCTATAAGAAAGATGGAGATTTCCCTCCCCAGCGGAAAGCCGGTCAAACATGGCATTTCACATCATTCTGGCATCTCCCGGAGAAGATCAGGCAACCCGGTTGGTGCTTGGTTCCCACAGCTTCTTCCTGACCTCTTTTCCTACTCGCTCTCTCTCACACAGACACTTTTAGCTGCTGTCAGTAGGAAGAAGTGCCCACATTATTTTTTATAAGGTGTCACATTCAGTAGCAAATTCCTCTGAATGACTTTCACTGAGTTCTCTTTAGCAAGATTTATTGAGCTGAAAGGGAAGGGAGCTACAAGACTTCCTGTCGTTTAACATGTTCCCATTTTGAAACACATAGATATGATTTTCTTTGACTCTTGCATACTATCTAAATGGAAAGAATATCTCCTTTCTATTAAAAGGAAGTTTTAGAATTCTTCCAACCTCACATGTTATACTGTAGCTCATGTTTTTACATTTATTCTAGCCATAAGATTCTCCTTTGTGTTCAGGTCTGGCCTCAGAAGGATAATGTAGCACTTGGGGATGAAGATGCAGCCCAGCAGACCAGCACTGGAGGCCAGAATGGAGAAGACCTGAACTGCCCCAGAGCTCAATGACTTCAACCGTTTCATGTCCTCTCTGAGAAGGCGATTAGAAGACCCCCTGGCTGATTGCAAGGCCCACGAGAGAATCAAAATGGTGAGGCAGGGCAGACGCCCGGTAGCCGAATATACCTGTAAGGACCCACCTCAACTTACATCTTAAGAAGACAGAACTCTTGGAACGGGTTTTCCAACAGGAATCTTTATTAAGAAAACATCAAAACTAAAAACTAGAAGAGATATTTTCTCTGACATTAATAAATCTTGTCTAATCTTCCACAACCTCCTATTTCCATCCAGCTGTTCCTTCGTGGTCTTTTTGCTTTTCTTCCTTTTAAAAAAGAAATGGGGAATTTTGAAAATAAACAAGAAAATACTTAAGCTTCATACTGTCTTTTAACATTCATGGGGGAGCCGCCATGCTTTATTAAGAAAAACTGACTGAAGGCGTGCTAGACAGGATCTGGGGGACCCCCCTGATCATTCAATGTTTTAAAGCGTTCCCAAGCAGTCCCACCCCACATTCCTTCCGGTCAATCCAAATTGGCAGATGGCTGGGTGTTAAATCCATCGGATCCCAAACGTTGCAATCTTCCCCCCTTTTTTCCTTGCTACCGGTAAAAGGAGGCTTCATAGGAAGTGAGATCAAAGGCTGATTGCCTATTGTTATGGTTAGTACTCCAGAGAGGGAATCCACAGAGGATGTTTATTTGTAGATGATAGAAGGAATGCCAGTCATAAACACCCGTGTTTACTCCCCCCCCCTTTTGTAGTATGACAGAATCCAAAAGAGAGTAAGAATTGGGTTTTCCCAGAGTAGATTAGTTAGAAATAAAATATAATTGGGTTCTGACACCCCCTCCATCTTCTGTAATTCACACTTAACATCTGGGGTGCTCAAGGCAGTCACTGGGACATTCAGCTGGCAACTGATGAACATCATAAATTTTGCCCAACTTTTTCTGTTTAGGGAGGGCAATCTGCAATGCAGTGACAATAATGTCTTGGAAACCTTTTAAGTTGCAGGACAAAGATCCTTTCTTTCTTTTTAGCAGCATTTCCTACCAGACACCTTTCCTCTGTTGCTAGAAAGACATCCTGCATGGCTTGGAGGTCTGCCCAGTTAGTGGTATAAGTTTGAAGAATGGACAGAACCAATTCAGAATATTTGCATGGGGTTTCAGTGTAAGAACCTAATCGGTCCTCCCATGCAGAAAGGTTAGATGTGGAGAAGGGGGTATGAACCAGGAGCTTATTGAGTCGCCAGTGTCCCCCCTTCTAATAGCTACCTGCCCTGTGAGGGAGTAGATCCCCTTATAGGGTGGTGGAGCAGAAGCTAAAGCAGGAAAAGGTGGTGCCGCAGAAGGTCACCACAACCCACAGTCTTGAAGCACCTGCTTATTCTTGTGTAAGGTCCACAAAAGTGCATAATAAGCATGCTGAGCATGATCCATGCCTCTTTAAGCATAGTCTCCCATAGTTTCAAAAACTCCCAAATTTATGGATCCCCCTGTGGGCCAAACAGTGGGTATGGCCTGGTGACAGAAGGCATTATACTTAATTAGAGTTTCAATTTCATATCCCGACAGGTTTTAAGCTTATCAAAGTTCCTTATGACACACTCAAGGTGGCTGAGGGCACATTCCTTCTTTTTATTCATTCTAACTAGCTGGGAGGGAACCCCTCCACCCACCCTGCTCCTCTCTGCCTGCTGCACTCTGCCCGGCTCCCAGCGAGGCTCTCAGCCAGCCCGGAGGAGGCTCCTGTGGGGATTTTGACATGCCTTCCCCCCCCCAGGACCAAGAGAAGACTCACTTTCCTCCTGCCGTCCTTCCCCACTTCCCAAACCCTGTAACTCTGCACTGCCACTGCCGCTGTTCCTTCTGGCCCCTCCTTCAGCCTGCCTGGAGCCAGGCACCTTCCTCCCTCACCTGATGGCAGCAACCTCACAGGGAGGTTTGCAGCCCGGCAGTGGCCGATCCACTCCACCCAAAACCTGCTTTGCCACCACCCACACGCCTGCCTTGCAGAGTCTGCGGGTGTGCCAATGAAGCTCCCCCTTGCAGGTGACTAGAGGTCCCGCAGGGTCTCAGACCTGCAGTGGCGGCCCGCCTGGGACTTCTCCCACCTCCCACGGGTCTTCCTGCCACTCTCCTCAGCGGGGGCTCCACAGCCTCTGGAGACAGAGCCCTGACATGGCCTGGGGGAAAGAGGCGCAGGGAGCCACCAGCCACCATCCCCGCAGCCTGGCTGGGAGGGAGCCCATCTACCCTTCCTGCTCCTCTTGGCCCGCTGCACTCCGACCGGCTCCCAGAGAGGCTCCCGGCCAGCCCAGAGGAGGCACCTGTGGGCACGAGGCGGCAGGAGGGAAGGCGGTTCAGGCACATCACCTGCCGTGGGTGGTGATGCCCGACTTGGGCATGAGGGATAGGGGCGGGCTAGGGCTTTGAGTGACAGCTGTCTGTTTGGGACAGGTGAGAGGGGTGCAGGGGGACACAGTGGCAGAAGGAGCCTTTTGTGTTGGGAGAGGGGGAGGGTGCAGGGAGAGGAAACAAAGCCAGCTGAGGGACATCGGGCCAATCACTGGAGTTTTAATCCCACCTTCAAACAAAAGTAAATGGGCGACTTTGAGACCATAATTAGGAGACTGGGAGTTCTAGTTCTGCCTTAGGCATGAAAATCAGCTGGGTGAGTTTGGGCCAATGTCCAGGAGGTTCTGAGTTCTAATCCTCCTTTAGGCATGAAAACTTCCTGGGCAACTTTGGGACAATCACTAGGAGACTCTTGATTTCCAGTCCTGCCTTAGTACTTTTTGATTGGGGCTGTGAAACTTGGATTTTTTTTTCTCAGATTAATGTGGAATATCAAAATTAGAGATTCCTAGATCCTGAGATGGCCGAGTATCCAATACTGTGTGGTGTGATGGAGGAAAGTGAAATAGTGCAAAAACTCCTTTTCCATGTTCAATATTTCTATGTCTTCTGGTTGTGGGCAAACCAGAGGCATCTCTGTGGTGGCTGTGATTCCTAGACTGACCTTGATCTGATCCATCATCATCCATCTGATCCTACTCACTGTCTGAACTGCCACCTCACCCTTGCGCTCTGCTATCACTCGGTGCCAGTCTGCCATGAATTCTGGGGGGGGGGGACTGGATGGGAGGGAGAATTCAAAGGGGAGCAACAGTTCACTGTGTCTGCCTGAGATGCGGCTATAAAGTCAGATGGCTGGGAACGGAACGCAGCTGCACACCAACCCACACTTGAAGCACCTGTTCCAAAACCAACATCTTTGAATTTGATTGGACACCAGAGGACCAATCAGGGAGGGAAAGCTACACTTGGGGATTTGGGCACACGATCATCAGTTCTGGCTTTGCATTATTGTATTTCACTTGACTTCTAGTAAACTATACCTTTCTCAACAAAGGGAGTTAAGGATCATTCTAGCTTAGAGGTTTACGTTGAGAGAGATCTGACACTCACTGTTTCACACATATAAATGTTTAGCCACTGTCAGCAGAAATAATTGCTGAAATAATTCACTGAATTATAAAGTGTCAGGTTCGTTGAAGTTGCTGAACAGTACTCAATGACTTTCACATAGTTCTCTTTATCAAGATTTATTGACCTGAAAAGGGAGTTACAAGAAGTGACAAGAATTACAGTCGTTCAACAATTTCCCATTTTGAAACATATGCATACGATAGTCTTTGACTCCTACACACTATCTAAATGGAAAGAATATCTGAAGGAAACTTTAATAATTCTTCCAATATATAATGATGTCATTTCTTATGTTTTATATTTATTCTGGTCGTAAGCTGCTCCTTTGTATTCAGGTCTGGCCTCAGAAGGATAATGTAGCACTTGGGGATGAAGATGCAGACCAGCAAACCAGCACTGGATGCCAGGATGGAGAAAATCTGCACAGCCACCATGTATTTCCCTTTGGTGCTCAAGTAGGTGGGCACAAAAGTCACCCAGACACTGCAGAAGACCAGCATGCTGAAGGTGATCAGCTTGGCTTCATTGAAGGCCCCAGGTAGATTTCTGGACAGGAAAGCCACCGTGAAGCAGATGGCAGCCAGGAAGCCCATGTAGCTGAGGGTGATGTAAAACATGACAACAGCCCCTTCATTGCATTGCAGGATGATCTCTCCAGGCTGGGAGTGGGGATCAGAGTCAGGGAATGGGGAAGAAACTCCCAGCCAGATGGAGCAGATGATAATTTGGACAGCAAAACAAGAAAGGATGATGGAGTTGGCCAAACTCTTCCCCAGCCATCTCTTCACTCGGTTTCCTGGTTTTGTGGCCAGGAAAGCCAGCACCACCGTGGTGGTTTTGGCCAAGAGAGAAGAAACAGCAACTGAGAAGATGCTGCTGAAAACTGTTTGTCGGAGAAGGCAGGTGGCTTTCTTTGGTTGACCAATGAAGAGAAAAGGAGACAAGAAGCAAAGTAGGAGGGAGACCAGGAGGATGTAGGAGAGGTCCTGGTTGTTGGTTTTGACAATGGGAGTTTCTCGGTATTTAATGAAGATGATTAAAATAAGGCCTGTGGTTAGGAACAAGAGTAGAGCAAAAGAGTCCAGGATTATGCCCAGATGTTCTTCAAAAGACAGGAAGGTTATAACTTTGGGGATACATTGGATTCTGCCCTCATTTGGATATTTATCATCTGAACATTTGGTGCATTTTTCTGCATCTGAGAAATCCCAAAAACAATAATAATATTGTTGGGGGCCTTGATTGGATCTCCATTATATTTAAAGTGCTGTATTTAAACTGCCCAGAGCTGCTGGGAGGTTTTACTAAGACTGCAACAGAAAGGTAGCTGGGGCCTTGATTGGATCTCCATTATATTTAAACTGCTGTATTTAAACTGCTGTATTTAAACTGCCCAGAGCTGCTGGGAGGTTTTACTAAGACTGCAACAGAAAGGTAGCTGGGGCCTTGATTGGATCTCCATTATATTTAAACTGCTGTATTTAAACTGCCCAGAGCTGCTGGGAGGTTTTACTAAGACTGCAACAGAATTATATACAGTAACTAAAAATCAAAAACAGTGGTACATTCAGGGCAAGTGTGTCTGAGATTCCCTGTATCTAAGAATGTCTGGCTTAGTTCAGTGCAACACTTGCTTTGCAGCTGTCTTTCGCAGTACCCTTTTCAAACTTGGAAACTGTCCTATCTGTAAACAAATCACTAGTCTACAAGGACATATTATTTATCTAGGGTCTGTAATCTGTGCTCTTCAGGCAGAAATTAGGTGTCCAGTTCAGTCCCACTACTCTACCGAGCCTCCGCGCTATCAGCCCCCTCTACCACAAAGATCCTGCAGGAGAAGGGCAGTGTGGACAACCGTGGGATCTGGCAGGGTGAGAGCTGTGAACCATAAACGCAAAGCTTTCGCTGTGTCCCTGCACAACAGATACAATGCCCTTGCTGACCTCAATAGGGACATTAAGGAGACAGGTAAAGGTATTTGTGATGATAACTCAAATAAGCAGGGGATCGTGGTCCGAGATGAAGAACTTGTTTTTGACAGGGAGAAGTGTGAATCAGGTATTACACGTCAGTCATGCAAGAACAGAAAGGCATCCAAAAAGAGAAGCCACCTTCTAGTAGGTGATTTAATTATAAGGGATGTAAATTTAGGTAAGGACACAGTGATTTCAAAAGAGGTCAGGTGTCTTCCAGGTGCTACTGCCAGTAGGGACAAGAAGCGTATTTCTAAAATAATCAAGAATGCCAGCAAGGACTGTGATGTGGAGGCTATTGTACATCTTCGCACTAACGATCTGTCCCAAAAAGATGTACTCTCTGTGCGGAACGATTTCCAGAGCTTGGGACAGGAACTAAGCAGAATAGGCTGTAGGCTTACTTTTTCAGAAGTTTTACCAGTATATAAGGAGCAAAATGGAAAAGGCCAGCGTATAGCACAATTCAATATGTGGCTAAAGGAGTGGTATAAAGGGGAAGGCTTTGGATATATTAGTCACGATGTCTGTAGCTGGTCCAATGAAAAACTGTACAAAAGAGATGGTTTGCAATCATCAAAGAAAGGGACTGAGTTACTCGGCTATAAATTCACAGATTTTCTGGAGGAATATTTAAACTAAACAGCGGGGACAGTGAGTTAATTGATACAGAACATCCCTGTCCCCGGCAATCTAAAAATTATAGGGCTAACAGTGCATGTAACATAGATGTGTGTGTGGACAAGAATATCAACCTTGCTGTCAAGCAAAATCAAGCTTCTAACAGCGAGTGCCACACAAAATGCACTAACCAAATAGGTGGTAAGACAACAGGGGAACTCAGGCACCACACAGGTTACGTAGAAAGTAAACACAGGATCAGTCATAAAGGACTCAAATGTCTATACACCAACGCACAGAGTATGAACAGCAAACAGGGTGAACTAAAAAGTCAGGTTAATGAGGGCAGATATGATATTGTTGCCATTACGGAAACATGGTGGGATGAAACCCACAAATGGAACACACAGCTAGAGGGATTTAAATTATTTAAAAGAAACAGACCAAATAAAAGAGTAGTAGTAGTTGCTCTATATGTAAGAAATAACTACATCTCTACAGAAATAGAGCACAACAATGATGAAAGCTGTCTTGAATGCATTTGGGTCAATATAAAAGGGGGGGGGGGAATGACATTGCCATAGGTGTATACTACAGGCCACCCAACCAAATAGAGGAAATAGATGAACTTTTTGCTAGTCAGCTAACTAAGGTATGTAGGAAGCACATCACAATAGTAATGGGGGACTTTAACTACCCTGACATCAACTGGGAGACAAACTCTGCACCAAGTGGAAGATCAAACAGATTCCTGACAAACCTAGCAGACAACTTTGTCTCCCAAAAAGTAGAGAAGGGAACTAGGGGATTAGCCATTTTGGATCTAATTCTCACTAAAAGAGATGAAATGATAGAAGGTGTTGAAGCCACAGGAACCTTGGGAGGAAGTGATCATGCAATATTGGAATTCAACATTATGGAAGCACAAGCAATAGAACACAGTCAAACTAGAGTCTTGGACTTCAAGAGAGCTAATTTCAATAAACTTAGAGAGGGCTTGGGAAGGATTCCATGGATGAGAATCCTAAGGGGAAAACAACTCAAGAAGCTTGGGAAATTTTGAAAAGTGAGATAATAAAAGCCCAGTCTAGCACAATACCAACAAAGAGGAAAAATAACAGCTCTCAAAAGAAACCAGCATGGCTGCATAAAGAACTCTCTGGTAAATTGAAAGATAAAAAGGACACGTATAGAAAGTGGAAAGAGGGCACATAACTAAGTCAGAATATCAGCAAATAGCCCGAGCCTGCAAAGATGAAGTGAGGAAAGCTAAGGCTCAAAATGAACTAAGGCTTGCGACCAAAGTCAAAAATAACAAAAAAAGCTTCTTTCAACATGTAAAAAACAAGATAAAAGTGAAGGAAATGATTGGTACATTAGTGGTGGGAAAAGTGGCAAGAAGGTGACAAGCAACAGGGAGAAAGCAGAACTATTTAACTCGTTTTTTTGCATCTGTCTTTACACAAAGGGAAAAAACAGACCAACCTACCAAAAATAGTGCCATAAAAAACAGAATAGAAACGCAAGTTAAGATAGGCAAGAAAACGGTAAGTGAGCACCTGTCCAGCCTAGACGAGTTCAAATCACCAGGACCAGATGGATTACACCCCAGGGTTCTCAAGGAACTGGCAGATATGATCTCAGAACCATTGAACAATATTTTTCAAAGATCCTGGAGCACTGTGGAACTACCGGAGGACTAGAAAAGAGCTGATGTAGTTCCCATCTTCAAAAAAGGGAAAAAAAATGGACCCAGGAAACTATAGACCTATCAGCCTGACCTCAATACCTCAATAAGATTCTGGAAAAGATAATCAAACAACGAATCAGCGAACAACTAGAGGCAAACAAAGTCATTACTAAAAGCCAACATGGGTTTGTCAAAAACAGATCATGCCAGACAAATCTTATTCCATTCTTTGACGAAATGACAAAATTAGTGTATCAGAGGAATGCTGTGGATATAATTTACTTGGACTTCAGTAAGGCATTTGATAAAGTAGATCACAACCTACTACTTGATAAGATAGAAAAATGTGGGTTAGACAGCATCACCACCAGATGGATCCGTAGCTGGCTGACCGGTCGTACTCAGCGTGTGGTCCTCAATGGAACCGCATCTACATGGAGGGAAGTGTGGGGTGCCCCAGGGTTCTGTTCTGGGCCCAGTGCTCGTCAACATCTTCATCAACGATTTGGACGAGGGGATAGATGGGGAAATCATCAAATTTGCAGACGACACCAAGCTGGCAGGAATAGCCAACACTCCAGAAGACAGGCTTAAGATACAGGAGGATCTGGACAGACTTGAACACTGGGCACTATCTAACAAAATGAAATTCAATGATGAAAAAAGCAAGGTTCTACATTTAGGCAAGAAAAACCAAATGTACAGGTATAGTATAGGGGATACCTTGCTCAATAGCAGTAACTGTGAGAGGGATCTCGGAGTCCTAGTGGGCAATCACTTAAATATGAGCCAGCAGTGTGCTGCAGCTGCCAAAAAGGCCAACACAGTGCTAGGCTGCATTAACAGAGGGATAGAATCAAGAACACGTGAAGTATTAATACCACTTTACAATTCCTTGGTAAGGCCACACTTGGAATACTGCATCCAGTTTTGGTCAC
Source organism: Azemiops feae (assembly GCA_023970755.1). NCBI lineage: Eukaryota > Metazoa > Chordata > Lepidosauria > Squamata > Viperidae > Azemiops > Azemiops feae. The sequence goes on along the minus strand of JALGBA010002321.1, from coordinate 83,295 downwards.
CACGATGTAAAAAAGACGTTGAGACTCTGGAAAGAGTGCAGAGAAGAGCAACAAGGATGATTAGGGGACTGGAGGCTAAAGCATATTAATATTAATATTAATATTAATATTAATATTAATATTAATATTAATATTAATATTAATATTAATATTAATATTAATATTAATATTAATATTAATGTTAATGTTAATGTTAATGTTAATGTTAATGTTAATGTTAATGTTAATGTTAATATTAATGTTAATGTTAATGTTAATGTTAATGTTAATGTTAATGTTAATGTTAATGTTAATGTTAATATTAATGTTAATATTAATATTAATATTAATGTTAATATTAATATTAATGTTAATATTAATATTAATATTAATGTTAATATTAATATTAATATTAATGTTAATGTTAATATTAATATTAATGTTAATGTTAATGTTAATATTAATATTAATGTTAATGTTAATGTTAATGTTAATGTTAATGTTAATGTTAATGTTAATGTTAATATAAAACTTTTTATTCATCATTTTGCGGGATGACATAATGCAAATCTGCTTCAGATGAGGAAAAGCAATGGACCTAAGAAAATTCCTGAAGTTTTAAAGAACTGAGGTGTTCTTAGAAAGACAAACAATGAAGGACACATCCAAACTAAAAAGTAGAAGAATTATTGTCCCTGGCAATGGTAAAGCTTGCACAATCTGTCTTACCTTCCTATCTCTTCCTAGCCCCTCCTTCATGATTTTTTAATTAGTCTTCCCTTAGATACGAAATTGTGCATTTTGAAAATAAACAGGTAAACAGTTAAGCTACAATCTGTTTTTCAACATGTACTTTCATGAAAATGTTCTGAATGTATCCATTTCCACAAGGCTACCATTTTTTTTGTATGTGTGTGTCACCCACCTTCCTGAGTGGAGATGGTCCCCTCTGGACAAGGAACGCAGTCGTAACAGCAAACTGGCTCTCCTTCTCGAGCCCTCTTGACAAATCCAGGATAACAACTTGCCACACATTTGGACTGAGGCAGGGACTAAGCAGAAAAAGAAGTAATGACAAAGAAAATGTGTCAGGACTCACCATCCATGGAAAATGGGGGTAGAAATGGACTTTAGTCAAGTAGCCTCCGTTTTTCACTTAGGTAGATATGAAATTTCTGATTAGTTTTAAATGGTTATAGGAGATACAACTACTGTCAGATTCTTCATTTAGTTCCTGCCTTTTGCCCATGGTACATCACACTGCAGAAAAGGACATTTGTACTTAATAAAATCTGGAGGGATGGAATTAAAAAATGATTTAATCACTAAGTGACAACCAGACAGTTCTTCCTCATTCTTCATATACCCATGATTGTAAATCATGATGATTATTTCTATTAAATTTTCTGTTAAAAGTTCATGTAGTCCTCAACTTACAACAATTCATTTAGTGACTGTTCAAAGTTAAAACAGCACTGAAAAAGTGAGTTATTATTGTTTTTCACACTTACGACCATTGCAGCATCCCCATGGTCACGTCGGCTTGTGGAGACAAAGCGGGTTAATTGAAAAAAGTATTTTCTTCTCTCTGTTCATGATGAGGATAACAATGTGAACATTCTTTTACAGGAGAATGTCTAACGGTCTCTTGAGAATGCTATGCTATATTTTGCCATTCAATTGGTCGACGAGAATCCCCAGCTCTTGTACAATCTCACATTGGGTTATAATATCAAGGACAACTATTTGTACACACTTGGCACTTCAGATGCCTTGCTGGACATGCTCCCTACTGGAGAAGGGAATGTTCCCAACTGCGGATATGGAAGGAAAGACAACTTTTTGGCTCTTCTTGATGGAGCCGACAGGGACATCTCCACCCAGATGTCAACATTAGGAGGCATCTACAAAGTCCCACAGGTTTGTGGGTGTGTTATTCTCTATCTGGTAATATGAGTGGGGCGGTGATGGGTGAGCAACAGATCCAACCATATCTTCTCCATGGAATTTGAGCTGCTTTTCACCATGGCCCTTGTAGGACTCATGGCTGGGGATTGGGATCCACAGTGGGGAGGGGAAGGATCAAAAGAGACATATCCTATCATGGCCTCATCCCCATTCCGTTGGGGGCTTCTGCTGCACACGTGAATTGGTAAGACGAGTGAATAGATGAACCATTGTTATTCAGTCTGAATAGATCAACCGTTGTTATGACTTACGAGGCCTAATGAAGGATCATGAAGTAAACACGCTAAGGAGCTAAATACCCTTTTTTATGCTGATGATGTAATATTATAGTCTCAAGCTGGGTTGGATAGTTTGTTGAGAAGAATTGGTTCCTACTGTTGTAATAATTCTCTGATTATTAATAAATCAAAGTCAAAATTTAAAGTCTTTGGAAAATGACATCATTGCCATTGATATTTATTCAATGGTGACTCAATGGAGCGAATTAACATCTTTCCTTACCTGGGGTAGTTTTCTCTAGAGCCGGATGTTAGCTCCCTCTTCATCAATGAAGCTCATTTAGAGCAAGGTCCTAAGTGAATTTGCTGCTTATTTCTTTAAAAAAAACCTATAGCTATCCAAGCTTCCTTAGCCCTATATATTAAAGTTTATATTGCCAAAGTTACCCCCAAGCTCTTATGTGGAAGGGAAGTTTGTTAGTTAAAATACTTCCCTACTAGAACAAACCCAATCACAGCATCTGTGGAGTATCTTGGAGATGGATAAAAGGACTTCTGCTTCTGCCCTCAGAGCTGATTTGGGAATTTATACAATTGTTTTTCTCTAGAATTGGGGCTATGGAAACTGAGAGAATCCCAAAATTTGGTCTGTTAGAATAAACAAAATTTCAGTTAAGGCCTCTTTGATTGTAGATCTGACAAATTATATTAGAAGCTGTGGTCAGTTCTATACTCAGAGAAGACTGAGATTGCTACACAAAGAATCTGGGATATACAAGCAGCGAAAGATACAGCCATCCTCAGTAAGGTTGGCACATTGAAACAGATGAGCTACTGTAAACATGCCTTCCAAATTTCAAAGAATTTCAGTGAAAATATGTGTAGGCATCTTTGGGTCGTATTTACTTGACCAAGATTTGAGCAGCTGGAAATAATGGCTGAATATGAAAGATTTAACCAAATTCCTTATAATTAATAGAAGTTTATTTATGGAGCCCTGAAGATAGAAGATATAACACATCTATTATTTCAATGTCATTTTTGTAAGAAAGAGAGAGATCAGTATTTTGGACCCACGTTAGACAAATGACCTTACTGAGATCCTTATTTCCTGTGTGGTCAGAATTCAAAAATTGAACAAGACAGTTCAACTGAAATCTGCACATGTGGGTTTTGTAGGGTGACATGTTCGCATTTATCGTTCTTATTCTTTCTTTCTCAATTTCTTCTTGCATTCTGTCTTTATATATAGACTTATTTATATTCTGTGTTCTACATCTTGATATGGCCTAGAGGCTTATTTAGAATAAATTATTCTAATATGTTCATGGAAAGAAAAATGTATTTATTAAAAGCTCATATTTTGGACTTCATCTGACCCCCAGTATAACACAGCATTCTTCATTGCTTTTTCAGACCACTTGTAGGACTTCTTCAGACGCTCTAAGGGATAAAAGCCAATTCCCTTTTTTCTACCGGATGTTCCCCAAAGAAGGGATCCAGTACCCAGGAATTATCCGACTGCTGCTCCATTTCAGATGGACCTTGATTGGTCTCTTTGCTTCAGACACAGAGAATGGGGAGAATTTCACGAGGACTTTCACTCCTGTACTTGTCAGGAATGGAATTTGTGTTGTTATATCACAACGATTCTCAACGACTGGGCATGCAGCAGCCCTCAGGGATGCCCTCTCCAAGTGGAGACAAGTCAATGTCTTCATTCACTTCATAGTGGACAGAATCCTTCCTTTCCATTTAACATTTATGCATTTGCCTGGACCCATTAAAGGGAAAGTCTGGATCATCGCAAGTTTGGCAATATTTGTGATGAAAAAGGCTGAGGTTTTGAAATACGTCCATAGTGTCTGGAGCTTTCTTCCTCAGGTGAAAAAGAGGCCCAAGGACGATGCCTTTTGTTCTGTCCTTAGGATGGTAGACATTGAAGAGACTCGTGAGTACAATAACAAGTTTTATTCATCACACACAGAAAACAGAACAGAACAGAAAACGAAACTGGCTCTGCCCTTTTATACAAGCAGCCCTGGGAAACTGTAACCAATCATTGCATGAGTTTCTCCCGCGCTAAAAGCAAGCATGCCCGGGTCTCCATGTGGCTGCTAGCTTTGCCTGCACCTGCTGTCTTAGCAACTCAGTACATTACACCCCTCCCCCCTGGGTTGAAAGCATAATGCACCCCATTAAGTTCTGCCTCCCCATGGAGGCTCTCCAAAATCACTCCCACTAACCTTGGCCCCGGCCTGGGACCTCTTAGGACGTGGCGATGCCGCCATTGGGCAGGCATTGAAAAGAAGCAAGGTTGTTCTTTTGAGATCGTGCCACGTGCTCGGTGTGTTCTTAATGCTAGGCTAGCAAGTTGTTCCTTTGAGCATGTTCTGAATGCTAGGCTAGCGCAGACAGAACCCTCACATATTCCTGTAGGAATTTTGGCGGCTTTCTGGCCCTTTCCGATGTCCTCGGAGCTGCAGCAGATGCCCGGTCTGCAAGCTTGCCCGCCGGGCTCGGCAGACCGGAGCTTGGGGACCCGCAAATTGCGGTCGGGAGTGGGGGATGCAAGCTGGCCAGTTGGCCCAGCTCTGCATGCCGGTTTGGAGTGGAAGCTCAGGAAAGACAAGTGTAAAATTGGGGTCACGTTCACAGAGTTTCTGGGGTTTCGCATAGACGCGAAAGGCATACATCCTGCTCAGTCCAAGCTGGAAGCGATTCAGCAGGCACTCAGTCCCAAAACAAAAGCAGAACTTCAAGCGTTCTTGGGACTGTTAAATTTCTATCATGCCTTCCTTCCCCACAAGGCAGCCATGGCGGAGCCATTACACCGGCTCCTGGACAAACAGGCTCTATGGTCGTGGACACGTGTCCACGAGAAGAGTTTTGCTGTAGTTAAAGCATTACTTTCTTCAAATGTGGTGCTGGCTCATTTCAATGAGTGACTCCCTGAGTCAGCCAAATTTTCCACTGATTCCTCTGCGATGAGGACATCATCGAAGTATGGGCATACGCCCAGAAGGTCTCTGAGCATTCGCTCCATGACACTCTGAAAAATACCTGGCACTACGTTAATTCCAAACTGTAGCCTTCGCACCTTGAAAGCCCCCCGATGGGTCACTATCGTTTGTGCCTCTGTCGTGGCGTCATCCACCGGCAGCTGTTGGTAGGCCTGGGCCAAATCAAGTTTTGCAAAAATGCAACCTCCTTGTAGAGATGCCAGAATATGGCTGACTACTGGCACGGGATAGGAGTGTTGCTGCAGAGGTTTATTCAGCGTGCATTTATAGTCAGTGCAGATTCTGACCTCTCCATTAGCCTTAAGTGGCGTAACTATGGGGGTTTCCCATGGACTACTGTCCACAGGGTCTAAGATGCCTTGCTGCAAAAGTTTGTCCAATTCCGCATTAATTTTATGCTTGAGAGCGAACAGCACCCGACAAGGCTTGATCCTAATCGGTGCGACAGAAGGATCTAATTTCAAGGCAGTTGGGGGGCCCTTGTAGTCCCCTAACTCTGTGGTGAATACATCTGCGAATTCTTTGCAGACCTGGTCCAGGCTGGCCATTTTTAGATTGTTCAGCCCCGTTACCTGAATTCCCAGGGCCTCGAACCAATCAAGCCTGATTAGGCTTGTCCTGTCCCCATCGAACACAACGATGTTCAACATTCCCATGAATTTCCAGAATTGCACTCTTAGTGTGGCCTCCCCCTTAACTCTGACCGGGGAATTCTGAAAATCGGTCAATATTAAATTCGACGATTGAGTTTCACCCGTTGGCCGCTTCTGCCACAAATCCGGTTAACAGTGCTCTGGGAAATGATGGACAGGGCGGACCCCGTGTCCAGTTCCATCCTCAATGGAACCCCTTGCAACATGACTTCGATTTGCAACTTTTTCTTTAAGGGCCTATGTCCCCCGGTTCTATGGACGCTGCGCCTGCTGGCACAGAACCCCACCCTGTTCTGGCTGGGGACCCCGGTACCTTTCTGAGGCAACTCTTTCTTGGAAATTTCTTTTCCGTGACCTAAACAAACAGCAGCGATGTGGCCTTGCTTGCCACATGCTTGGCAAGTTGCTGTCCAGAACCGGCAGTCGGCTCATTTGTGCCGTCCCCCACACCCCATGCACCTAGGGAAGGGATCTGCCTTCTCAAGAAGTCTAGGAAGTCCTTTCACCGGGGGTTGTCGCACCAGGTCAACTTCCTGGTCCAACTCGGCCTCTTCCTCTGGTTCGACATCCTCATGGTGGACGGTTTGCGATGGCTGAGGGTTCTTTGAGAGCCGTAAGGCCCGTACAGCTTCGCCGGCTGATTCTTCTGCTGTGATCTCTCGCAACACGTCTTGGAACGAGACGGTCTCCTTTGCGAAGATCTTCTGCTGTAGATCTCTGCTCCTCAGCCCACAAACTAAACGGTCTCATAACCGTTCCTCTAGGTTCTTGAATTCACACGGCCTCGCTGCCTATCGAAGAGCAGCGATTAATTCTGTGGCGGACTCTCCTGGACGCTGGTCCCGCTGCTCAAAAGCATGTCGCCATGCAATGACCATTAGCCTTAAGTCTCCAATGGCACTGAGGACACTAGGTTCTCCGCAATATCGAAAACAGCTTGGCCACAAACACAGAGCAGCATTGCAGCCTTCAAGTCGTCTTCTACGATCCTGTTTACTCTGAAGTAATTTTCAGCCCGGATGACGTACGTGCTCCATCTCTCCGAGTGAGCAACGTCGAATTCCGTGAGCCACCCAAGTTTTGCCATGATAGAGTCTCTTCTCTACCACGTGGATGTGAGGGCGATCTGGCTGCGACATCTGTCACCCCATTGATCGCCAGGGTTGATTCAGCTGATCTGGCTGGCTAGGCGGGTGTCCCCTTCCTCCCTCACCGCTCTATGTGTGTCCCTCCCGAAGCTATGCGCTCGGTGGAAGAGGACGACCATCCCAGATAGAAGGAGTGTACCAATCTTCGGTCAAGGGTATACGATAGCTGCGCTCCCCTGCTAGAACCGCCAAACAAGCTCTCTACCATGTGCTGCCACTCTGCTGGAGGGTTCCAGGGCAGTTCCTTGCAGCACTCTCTTCCAGCGTTTGCATACTGGCAGGTGAGTGAGCCGAATTAGGAACGCCTTCCTTCAGCGTGGTCTGGCCTTCCTTCACGGTGAGTCGGGCCCTTCGTTATGGTGGCAGCACAATCCCATCTTCGCCGCCAATTGTTCTGTCCTTAGGATGGTAGACATTGAAGAGACTCGTGAGTACAATAACAAGGTTTATTCATCACACACAGGAAACAGAACAGAACAGAAAATAAAACTGGCTCCGCCCTTTTATACAAGGAGCCCTGGGAAACTGTAACCAATCATTGCACGAGTTTCTCCCGCACTAAAAGCAAGCATGCCCGGGTCTCCAGACATCCAGTCTCTGCAGCGACCACGTGGCCGCTAGCTTCGCCTGGTTCCCGCCCTGCACCTGCTGTCTTAGCAACTCAGTACATTACACCTTTCAACCCAGATTCCTTATGGAATTCCAGTTTCAAGACAAGTATTTTCTCTGCTCTTTTTCCAAGCACACCAGTTGTGTCAAAGGCCGGAGAGTATGCCTGCAGAAAGTGCCGCTGGTGACCCAAGGGATGCATGAAGGCTTTCGGATGACAAATGATGAGACCATTTATACTGCCATTAAGGCTCTGGCCCACATCTTGAATGCTGCGTATTCCTCCTGATCCAGGAGGAGAAGGATGGAGGGCGAAAAGATGTTGGGGGCTCCAAGGCTGCAGCCGTGGCAGGTATGGGATCCCGACGTGGATCCATCAACCTTAGTTCCTTTGAAGAAGGAATCCAAAGGAGAAGGAAGGGAACCATCTCAACCTCCTTGTGCTACAAAATGTGAACAGGCTTGGCCAATCTCAATCGCTCGGGGCACCATGTTCCAAAAAAGGGCATCATGATGGATTTCCTTTGATATTAAACATGGAAAAATTTAAAACTATGCATACCTTTGAAAATAAATTGCTGTGGGTAGGGCTTTGGAATTAGCTTTCATAAAATTTTACCTTTATAAAGGAGGCTCTGAGACCATCTAACCCAACCGCTCCTCTCTGCAGGAGTCCCAGTGAAAGCTGTTCTGACTGATGACTGCTGGGTGTTTGCATCACTGAAGGTTTTCAAAAAGAGACTGCACCACCTTTTGACTGGGATGGTATAAGGCTCCTGCCTTGAGCGCAGGGTTGGACTAGAAGACCTCTGAGGTCCCTTTCAGCCCTAGGATTCTATTGATAGATGGTCCCAGAGTCCCTCTGTTTTTCAGCTCCCATCGTCCAATGTGGCTCTTCCAGTCTTTAATTCAACTCTAAGAGCAGCAACTTTGTTCACTTTCTGCCATCTCTTCTCCAAGGGTGGGGCCTTCAAGGGGACTTGACGTTGGGGTACTTGACTTGGGGGTCTCCCCAGAGCAGAACCTTCACTCTGCAGGTTAACGTTTGGTTTCCAATCAATGACTATTTTGAGACCATTTTCAGAAATGTCCTCATCAAGTTTGGTATCCCTCCTCCTTCTTCCCTCGCATCTCATTTTCCTTCTTCTAAGAGAGGAATTTTGCACTTGCCTCTTTCTTAAATCCCATTCGGGGGTTTTTCAGCCCATTTTGGTAAACCATCAAGATGTGTTTTGAATTTGATATCTGGGTCTAAGATGTACATTAAGAAATAATGTGAGGAAAAAGTGCAAACGAAATCTTAAGGAAACATCTACATTGTATCTGTCATCAGTTTGTTCTTATGCATAGCTTGTTTAAGCCCTAGTTGCTAAAAATTGCATTTTTTTTCTACTGGATTTTACACATGCGCCTCTGACTATTGGGAAATAATAAATATTGTGCGGGAAGTTAGGCATTTTTAAAATGATATCAAAACAGGTTTGTTTAAGAGTTGGTATAAATGTTGCATCACAAAACCACATTTTGTCAACTATCTACCTGTATTAATGACAATAAACTTTTTTATTTTATATTATAACTTTTATAAAATAATATAAATAATTTTTATTTGTATAAAAATACAATAAACATTTTTTTCGTATATTGCAGGATCTGTCTAATTTCCTGAATGATTTTGATTTCCATGGCTTGCCTTTTTTGTCTTACTTATATTACTTGTATATAAAATATAAAATACAACAATAAATAAAAATATATAAATAGATGACAAGGACTAATTATTATTCATAATTCCTCAGTTTTATGAGGGACATTGAAATTATCTTAATTTATCAACTTAATCATCAGGAAGCAGTTTGCTAATACTTGGCTGAAATCAACAGCCGATATCACTAGCATTCCCACTATCTATTAAGGAAGTGCAGTGATACCTGGAAACATGACATGGCATCGAACTAGAAAGCAGGAGATCACGAGTTCAAGTCCCACTTCGGCCTGAAAGCCAGCTGGGTGACTTTGTATCAGTCTTTTCTCAGCCCAACCCACCTCACAAGGTTGTTCTGTGGGGGGAAACAGGAGGAGGAGGAAATTGTGTTCGATACCCTGTTTCCCCGAAAATAAGACCCCACCGGAAAATAAGCCCTAGCATGATATATAATATAATCTTGTAATATAAGCCCCACCCCAAGAATAAGCCCCAGTTAAGATCGTCAGCCAGATGGACACATTTAGTACCGTATTTCCCCCCAAATAAGCCCTAATGTGTCTTTTGGAGCAAAAATTAATATAAGACCCGGACTTATTTTCAGGGAAACACGGTATGTCCAGCACCTTGAGTAATTTATAAAAAAATAATAAAGGTGGATAGCAAATAAATAAAAATCAATAAATGACCTCGGGGAAAGGGGGAGGAGATGCTGTGTAGGGAAAGATCAAATAAGGTGGGGAAGCCCACAGCTGCATAATTGGCAGAGAAAGAACCTCGGAAAGGACCCTCCCTAACTTTTCAGGCTTTCAAAAGAGTCAGGGGGAGATTTCTACTTTCAGACTTGCAAGATTCTCTTGATGTAGCTTTGCAGTAAAGCAGAGTTAGCTCTCATCGTCATGTCTCCTATCTGGCCTGCCAGGGAGAAGATTTAAAAGTTAGATAAACTTTCTGCTTCACAAATCCAGGCTTTCTGGTAATCAGCCTGTTTTTCCCCAAGAATTTTATGCATACCCTCTTTTTTGTTGTTGTTCAATTTAATTCCGATCTCTTCTAAAATGTTCCCTTTAATAGACAAAATTGGTCAATTATATTTTGTCGATGTATGATTTACCAATTTTGCTGAAGATTTTTCACTTTTGACATTTGTGGCATCCCTTGTTCTCCCAAGTCACGGTATTTGCAAGTTAGATGATGGTAGAAGATTCAAATGTGAAAAGACCACATGGGATAAGAAACCAAAGTTTCTGTTTTAAAATTCATCAATGTTTTCATTCTAGTTCCTTCCCTTTCTGGAGAAGAATGGGTTTTTCAATATTTCCCACTTTAAACTCTATGTGGACCAAAATGGAGATGTAACAGCAGATCTGAATATCACTGGCTGGCTGGTTCTCCCCAAGGAGGACCCCATCCAAGAGCAACCGGGGAGTTTTGAAACAGAGAGACTTATGATCAACCAAGTGCTCTTTCACAGCTAAAGTTGTTCAAAAAGGTGGGGAAAATATTGGCATTTTTTCAATGTTTTCCAAAGCCTCAGGAGCCATTTCAAGTGGGCTAAGCCTAGTCCCCAAGGTGGCTGACCTTCACTGAGAACTGAATGTGGGGAATAGACCTTTATAGACTCTGAAACTGCTTGGGAGGCTTCAGCACTATTGACCAAGGTGTCCTTCAGATGCTATAATAGGGAACACTGTTTTTAACTGATTCAACAGTGTTCAACAGTTTTTGTTTTGTTTTGTTCTGTTTTACTTTACTTTACATTTTACTTTATTTGTATTTATTCCTTGAGAATTAAATGTGGCAGATACTGTAGAACACCCACCCACAGTAGACTGCTTGGGTGGCTGTCCCATGTTCAGTGATGTTTTTAAGCAGACCAGACCTATTGAGCAAGGTGTTCTTTACATAATTTGGAGCACTTTTTAAAGCTGAATTAGACATGTCCAACTTTGGATGATCGGTGACAGCTATTCTAGGATTCGATTTCCAGTGTTGGACTGTGAGGGCATAGGATGGGTCAGAGTGGTAGACATGGTCTCGGCGGTGGCAAAGAGAACAAAGAATTCTGGTCACTACAATACAAAAATAAGGCTGAGGTCCTAGAAAGTGTGCCAGGGGCCTAGAGGCTAAATCATATGAAGAACAGCTAAGGGAACTGGGTATGTGTAGCCTAATGAAGAGAAGGCTCAGGAGAGACATGATAGCATCTTCCAATACTTGAAGTGCTGTTGTATGGAAGAGGGCATTGATTTATCCTCCATAATTCATGAGGGCAGGACAAGAAGCAAGGGCTGGAAGCTCATCAGAGAGACTCAACCTGGAAATAAAGAAAAAATTCCAGACAGTAAGAATGATTAGCAATGGAACAGCTTGTCTCCCAGAGTTGTGGGTGCTCCATTGCTGGAGATCTTCAAGAGAAGATTGGACAACCATTTGTTTGGAATGATATAAGGTCTCCTGCCTTGGGTGGGTGATTGGACTAGAAGACCTCCAAGGTCCCTTCCAGCCCTAAGATTCTATGATTTTAGGAAACAGGTCATAGTCATTTTGTGTATCCTTTGCAATCTTGTATCTCCATAAAACTGGGGAGAGAGACTCTCAAGTGCTGGGGATTTTGGTGCTGAGAACCTCTTGTTCCTTGTCCTCGGATAGCAAAGAAGAAGGCAATTCTGTTAAACAGTTCCCAAGTTCAGGTTTGGACTGAATCTAATGAAGTTGGACCAAGAGCAGCTAGATACCCTCTTGGTCCCAATGGCAAATAAGCCTTGGGATTCAGTCTGCCATTGCTGGGGACAGTGTCCCATGTTCAGTGATGTTTTTAAGCAGCCCAGACTTTGCAGAATTATCCACGGTTCTCTTTCGACCCTCTGGGATAGTGTAATAGAAGTTCTGCTCCTAGGAAGGAGCTCCAAGGCTTTCAGCTCACATGAGGTCAAAATGACTGGTCTGAGGTGATATAATTCTCTGACCCAGGAAACTGAAGCACTGAAACATGACTTTGACCCCCAAAAATGTCTTTCAGATATCAGCAGTAGTAAGGACAATTAGAAAGAAAATGCTAGTTAGCTTTGGCCTTTGGGGTGTAAGAGGGCACCTTATCTGAAAACCCCCTGAATTCCATTGTTTATCTTGATTGTTAGCTACCTCCAGTCTCTCTGGGAGAAAAGAAGACCCCAAATTTAACTGATAATGAAAGTGGGACTGTCTTTCCATGCCAGTTGCTGTCACCTAATTGTAGTCAGAAAGGACCTTGTCTTGGATACCAAGCTGGGCATTAGAAGTATCCCTTCAGGATCTCGTTTCACTCTTTTCTAGAAACTAGACAGTTTTAATCTCATTTCTCTATCATGGCAGCCATATAAAATTGAAGAAAAAATACAAAATAAACAGAACATTGCCTTTAAAATTGATAGTCCTAATTTAAAGGAATTTTTTCCTTTATATCTTAATTGGAAGATCATTTTGGATTACTATCAATGGGGAGAAGCTTAAGAATATTTTATGTAGTCCAGAAAAAGCTTTCCAGATCTCCTGGTCAGAGGTTTCTTTCTTCATCATCACAGATTTATATTACACTAATAAATCTAATAGAATTTAGAATAAACTTTCTTCTCAAATTTAACATGAATAGTTTATAATGCTTAAAAATCTTGGATATATAAAAAATGGAGGAATGGATATTAATTCAGCCATTAGGAAGAATTTATCAGTTGTCACTTAACATTTAATCTTTTCTCAATTTCATTCCTCCAAATTGTATTAAGTAGAAAACTACTGTATTGCAATGTAATATGCCAGAAGCAAAATGGAGGAATTAAATGAAGAATCTGTCAGTAGTTGTATATCCTACAATCATTTGGAATGAGTCAGATATTTCATAATTATCTAAGTAAGTCCCAGAGACTATTTGACTAGTGTCCATGTCTACCTCCATTCTCCATGGATGGTGAGTCCTAATACTTTTTAATTTTTGGCAATCCTTGTTTTTCTGCTTAGTCCCTGCCTCAGTCCAAATGTGTGGAAAATTGTCATCCTGGATTTGTCAAGAGGGCTCAAGAAGAAGATCCAGTTTGCTGCCATGACTGCATTCCTTGTCCAGAGGGGACCATCTCCACTCAGGAAGGTGGGTGACACTGGAGGAAAGGAAGGCCTTGTGGAAATGGATTTATCCACAATATTTTGATGAAAGTACATGTTGAAAGACACTTTGAAGTATAATTGTTTTCTTGCTTATTTTCAAAACGCATAATTTATTAGGATATCTCCCAATTTTATAGACAAAAGCTATATAGATATTAGAAAATTATATTCTCATTTCTTTTTCTGTCAAATTGTTAAGCAATGCATCTTGGAAAATATTCCTGTTATGAGCTGTTCTCCCAAGAAGGTATTTCTTGAAATATAAAAGGACAGAATATTAAAGAAATATCGGCTTTTTTGTTCTGTCAGATACAGAAAAATGTACAAAGTGTCCAGATGATAAATATCCAAATGAGGACCGAGTCCAATGTATCCCCAAAGTTATAATCTTCCTGTCTTATGAAGAACTAAGGAGAAACTTCCTGACAGTTAGAACAATTAACCAGTGGAACAACCTGCCTCCAGAAGTGGTGAATGCTCCAACACTGGAAGTTTTTAAGTAGAGACTGAACAGCCATTTGTCCGAAATGGTATAGGGTTTCCTGCCTGAGCAGGGGGCTGGACTAGATGACCTCCAAGTTCCCTTCCAACTTTATTATTATTATTATTAACATCTGGGCATCATCCTGATCTCTTTTGCGCTACTGTTGTTCATAACCGCAGGCCTTGTTTTAATCATCTTCATCAAATATCAAGAAACTCCCATTGTCAAAGCCAACAACCTGGACCTCTCCTACATCCTTCTGGTCTCCCTCCTGCTTTGCTTCTTGTCTCCTTTTCTCTTCATTGGTCAGCCAAGGAAAGCCACCTGCCTTCTCCGACAAACGGTTTTCAGCATAATCTTCTCAGTTGCCTGTTTCTTCTCTCTTGGCCAAAACCATCATGGTGGTGCTGGCTTTCCTGGCCACAAAACCAGGAAACTGAGTAAAGAGATGGATGGGGAAGAGCTTGGCCAACTCCATCATCCTTTCTTCTTCTACTGTCCAAATTATCATCTGCTCCCACTGGCTGGGAGTTTCTCCCCCATTCCCTGATTCTGACATCCACTCCCAGCCTGGAGAAATCATTCTGCAATGCAATGAAGGGGCTGTTGTCATATTCTACATCACCCTCATCTACATGGGCTTCCTGGCTGCCATCTGCTTTACGGTGGCTTTCCTGGCGAGGAATCTACCTGGAGCCTTCAACGAAGCCAAGCTGATCACCTTCAGCATGCTGGTCTTCTGCAGTATCTGGGTGACTTTTTTTTTTATATAACAAGTTTTATTGATTTTTTTTGTTTTACAACCAAGTGTTTAGGACTCATCGTGGAGATAGGGCACTCCATAGAACAGAATAAAAAATATAATCATACATAAGCAATTTATATTACTTCTTTAAAATTTCCCTCTCTATTTTATCAATCAAAAAAACAAAACAAAAAACAAACAAACAAAACTATCGATAATATTTCCACCCATTTTCGAGCTTAATTAACTATTAACCTATTCCAATTTGTCATTACATAAAGATATAGTATACAATTCGGGTATCCATATAATACAAATTATTCCTGACCTATACATATTACTCCAATTATTCACTTTATACTTCTCAGTTAAATTTTATCTCTTATTCTATTCTATTTCACATACATATTTTATAAATGAAGATAACTTTAAGTGTTGATTTTTTTTAAACCATTTTACATTAGCCTAAATTATTTCAAATTATTTCTAAAGTAAACATATAATATAACTATTATATATATATATATATATATTCTCCACTATATTCTATTTCCTATACTCTATCAAACATTTTTATAAATCAGTCCAGCTTTCGATCATTGCAAGTAAAAATATCAGTAATATTTCACCAATCTCAATACAACTCCTTTAATTTTAACTTTTCCCATTTTCCATAATTGCCATTCCAGACCATAATCAAATCCATTTTACCCGTCAAATAAAGTTTTAACACTCATTTTTAAACCTAATTCTAGCTTTCTTTTTATGCCAAACAGGTTTCCACAATAGGGCCTTTAGCTCCTCCCATCTTAATATTTGACTATACACATTTTCCCACAGTTGTGTCTGATCATAGTCTTCTTCTCTTTTTCCCAATATTGTCTGCACTATATAATCAGTCTTGGTGATTATTCGTTGTTTGTATATATTGTCAGCATTTTTAATGTCTCGTGTTTGAAAGTCCATTTCTGTTGTTTTTAAAGCTGTAGCTATTTTAGTTGAATTCTGCCTTTGGTCCTCAGAAATCTCCATCTTTTGTATATAAGGTGTAACGTCTTCCTCTTCAGTAGGTTGTAGATATAAATCCTCAGTCTCATTAAGTTGTAAATCTAGTTGTGTGTCATGATCAATTGAAGTTTGAAATTCAATTTTTAACTCTGAAGTCACCTTTTTCCTGAGTATCCTGAAGTGCTCTCTTAATTCTTCTTTTGTTTCCAGAATTTTTTCTAGTATAAGTCTATAGTTAAGCTGTGAGTGAAATTCCATTCTTCTTCTCTTTTTTTTTAAATGAAAGTTCAACAGTATCTGGGCGTGATGCCAAGTTCAGTACTTCAGCTGCAAATAGTTACATTGTTATGATAAGGCTTTCTGGGCTTCACCATCCAATCCACATAAATCCACCCCGAGAGCCAGAGATTTTTTTTTTCCTTTTTAAAGTAGATAAGAATGTTCAGAAGGGGGGGGAAGAAGAGAAACACTCCACCCCCCTCCCTAAAATCTTCCACTTAAGCTGAAAACAAGCAGACAGAGAAAGAGAATCACAGTAAGGTTTTTTCTTCTTCTTCTCTTTTTTTTTTTTTCAGGATCCCCCGAATTCCAACAGTTCCAATACACAATAAAAAGTAGTTATTTTTTCCCCCAAGTATTCGAACGCTGCTTTTCCAAGGGAGGGAGTAATTTCTAGAAGCTTTTCACAGGGAAGTAAATAAAACAACAAGAGGGAAGGAAAGGTCTCACCCGGATCTTCCACGGTGGGTCTTTGTGCTTAGATGTTGCTGTGACTTTCGGCTGGAGCAGCTAAGTGATCGGCCATATTACTGGCCGATCTTTTCCCCGTCGGCCCAAAGGTGATTTCTCGGACTGCAGAGGGAGCTGCCGCTCTCTCCGCAATCAGACGAGTGTCCTCCTCCACGGTGGTCGCCTCTCCGGGGCGACTTTCGACCCTGTCCAGGGTCTACCGGCGGGGGGAAATCGGTCGGCAAAGAGAGCATACTCTTTGCCTGACCGCAGGCACTGCTACCGGAACCGGAAAAGCCCTGCAGTATCTGGGTGACTTTTGTGCCCACCTACCTGAGCACCAAAGGGAAATACATGGTGGCTGTGCAGGTCTTCTCCATCCTGGCCTCCAGTGCTGGTCTGCTGGGCTGCATCTTCATCCCCAAGTGCTACGTTATCCTTCTGAGGCCAGACTTGAACACAAAGGAGCATCTTACAGCCAGAACAAATGTATAAATACATAATTTAAAGAATTGTAAAATTTCCTTTTATTTGAAAGAACACATTGTTTCCATTAGGTAATATGCAGGAGTCAAAGAAAATCATATCTACATGTTTCCAAATTGGAAATGGTTGAATGCGTGTAATTGTTGTAACTCTCTTTCCTTTCATCTCAATAAATCTTGCTAAAGAGAAGTCTGTGAAAATCATTCAGAGGAATTTGTTGTTCAGCCACTGCTATGAATTTGACACCTTTTAAGAAGCAATGTGAGCAATTATTCCTACTGACAGCAGCTAAAGTGTGTGTGAGAGAGGAAAAATGGTAAGATGGATGCTGCAAGAAACAAGCAGAAACTATGTTGGATTATAATCTCCATGAGAAAATTTCTACTCAATTTCTACTTTATATAAATCAGCTCACTATAAACGAGGGTAAGAAATGCATCTTTTGCTTTCCAAGATTCTGTATTTACTCCTAATGCTATTATTAAAACTGTCTTAATGAGTTCTGGCAAATTTTTGCTTCTTTGATCTTCCCCAGCTGTGAAACCCATTGTCCTAGAATAGGATTCTGGAAGTTCATTGAATTCACTGAATTTTGAACCAAGCAATAAATGTGCCATGTGCCTTTTGGCTCTTTGGTTGCCCATCTGGGCCTCCAGGGCAGGGCTGCTGGGCTGCAGGTTCCTTCCCAAATGTTACATGATCTTACTAAGAATAGATCTGAACACAATGGAAAATCTAATAATAAAAGTGAAGTAGAAAACCTAAAGCCTCTGGATTTTTTTTTCATGAATGTAATTCAATATATTTAATGTGTTTCAAGGAATCTAAAATATCTTTGGTATTAGGTAGTTTGGGGTGATATGCACAAAACTATCTGCAGAGAAAAGGTTTTATTACTCTATTATCCTTTTCTAAATCATATCAGAGTGTATTGAGGATTAAGTAAGAGCAGTGGGGCAAAGAGACAGTGAAATAGAAAAGCCACTATGTATTCAGATATGACATTCAGACATTTGCAGGTTTCCACAAGCTGCAAAATGAGAGAAGTAGTTTCTGCTTTCGGCCTCATCCTTCATAATTGCCAGCGAGCTGCAGATGATTCCATCTGTCTCTGACCAAAGTCTCCCCTGGAGGATTCGCCCAAAGAGCAGAGCTGAAACTGCTCTGTCAGGAGGCATCCCTGACTTGAAACTGGCCCCGGAGGGAATACACGGCACTTGAAGCTGAAGAAAAAGAAATCTG
Source organism: Azemiops feae (assembly GCA_023970755.1). NCBI lineage: Eukaryota > Metazoa > Chordata > Lepidosauria > Squamata > Viperidae > Azemiops > Azemiops feae. The sequence continues at coordinate 65,158 of JALGBA010002321.1, read as the reverse complement.
ACATTTGTTGCCATCGAGGTTAAAGAGAAAATCCCTGGGGCCAGTTAATGCCCAAACATGTCACAGATCTGAAATAGCTGCCTGCCGAGTTGGAGTCAAATTTTACTTTATTTTGAAAGTTAATGCTCAAGGGCACCATCACAAAAGGAATAGCATGGCCAGTCTCCACGAACACAATCAAGCTCAATCAAAACTAATCATCAGAACTTTGCATAGTTAAGCAAAAACCACACACACAAAGTGGGAGGGTGCTTCTGCATCTTTGGAAATGATTTCTTGTTTACAGGCTCTCTTCCAGCTCTACAGAGGAGCCATGGCAGATGTCCCACCTCCCCCCTACAATTATGGAAGTGCTGGGGATTTCTTCCTCCTTCTTGTCTCTCCAAGAACTTTTCCAACTGTCACCTTGGAAACAGCCTTGTGAGTGGAAATACAGCGCCAGGTTAAACTGCTGTCCTCAGTGTAAATAATAACTGGCTTGGCCTAAGATGGAGGCATTGCTTGTCCCTGCATAATTTCAGACTCTGGCCTTTCTGCTCTCCTGCTCCTTTCCCACTTGAGATGTGTACTGCAAGCTCTGATAAATCAGTCCTGCACAACTTATTTCAGTCCAGATAGACATTTTACAAATCCTTATTTTAATCCATTTTGACTCAGGCAGCCTCATAGACACCCCCAAAATCCAAGGCCTGAATGGCCCCTTGGGTATTAGTATTACTATTAGAAATCCACCTCAGGTTCTAAGATTCATTCTCTCTCTCCTTTCCTCAAAGTCATTAATTAAAATGTTGGTGAATCCAATATCCAGAGTAGGACATTGTGACCAAATTCAACAGTTGATGGTCCTTTCCAAAGGAATGGTTGAGGAGACCTCCTTGGGGCCATTTTTTCAGCCAGCTTGATAACCACTAGTGCATATTGCCTTTCATCTCACACTTGCTAATAAAGATATTGGGCTTCCTCCATTCAATGTTGATTACCTATGGACCATCCATCCATCCTAAGAAAGTGACCTGATTAGAATATCTATGGCGACACTTTCTTAGCAGCCGTTATGGGTGGCTGATGTAACACTCAGCTCTGCCCTTCTCGAATAACCTGGCATGGCTCCAGTTCTCCAGGTTCCTCCGAGAGAAAAGATCAGTCAATCAGTTTCCTTCAGAAAAGCTGAGCAAGCATGGAATGGTCTCCCTGTGAAGGTTGTGGGTTCTTCACATCTGGAGATGTCTAAGAAAGGGCTGGACAGATAATTCTCATATATGGTTTGAATAGGTTTCCTGGATAATGCTGAGGGTTGGTCTGGATGACTTTTTGTAGTCTATTCCCAATCTACTTTTTATTTTCTCCAGTAGCCCAGAGTATGTCTATTTATCTACTTAATTATTAACTGATGGATTTATCTATTTATCCACACACACTTTTTTATTTGCAAGATTAACTTTTTAACAGTTGAATATCCAGTGTATAAGTCAAGAAAATCATCAATTTGTTTGTTTGCTAATTTGATTTATATTGTGCCTGAGTCCAGACTGACTTTGGGTGGCTCACAACATAACAAAATCAAAATACAATACAGAAAGAAAGGAAAGGAAAGGAAAGGAAAGGAAAGGAAAGGAAAGGAAAGGAAAGGAAAGGAAAGGAAAGGAAAGGAAAGGAAAGGAAAGGAAAGGAAAGGAAAGGAAAGGAAAGGAAACGGTGAATCCACCAATAGTGTATAATGTAAACATTGCATGATACAATAATTTTTGCTTATAATATAATGTTGGAACAATTGGAAAATTTGGGGACTAAAGGACTGAAATTTATACTGAACTACAATCTAAAAGAGAACTTTTATAAAATGATTACTTGTTGGTATTTGACACCAGATAAATTGTCAAAAGTGTTTCAATATTTGTTGGAAATATAATTGTAAGGAAGATACAATTTATCATCTGTGGCAGATCTATGATAAGGGAAAGAAATAGTTTATTGTGTTTTAATTCAAAAGATTCAGAAGATTCTTAAAATGGACTTTCAGTGGAAAGTTCAGACTATTGGGTAAAGAAATAAAAAAAATGGAATTCTGTTCTTGTATATGCTGACAGCAGGAATAATTTTATATGCTGAAAAATGGAAAGATGAATTAACTCCCACAATGGGAGAATTGATTGAAAAGCTGATGGAATTACACTAATTAGGAAAAAACACTGTAAATAGAGAGCCGGTTTGGTCTAGTGGTTAAGGCACCAGACTAGAAAGCAGGAGAGCTTGAGTTCAAATCCTGCCTTAGCCATGAAAGCCTTTGGATCAGTTACTCTGTCTCAGCCCTACCCACCTCACAGGGTTGTTGTTCAGGGGGGAAATAGGTGGAAGAAGGTGAGTTGAACATGCTGGCTGCCTTGAGTTAGTTGTAAAAATAATAAAGGTAAGATAAAAATAAATGGACTTCCGGTTTTGGTCGCAGCACAGGCGGTCGTGCAAAGAGTGTTCTCTTTGCCAGCCGGTTTCCCTCCGCCGGTAGACCCTGGACAGGGTCGAAAGTCGCCCTGGAGGGGCGACCACTGCTGAGGAGGCCACTCATTGATGGCGGAGGGAGCGGCAGCTCCCTCCGCAGTCCGAGACAGCTGCTTTGGGCCGACGGGGAAAAGATCGGCCATTAACATGGCCGATCATCTAGCTGCTTCAGCCAAAAGTCACAGCAACATCTAAGTGAAAAGAACCACCATGGGTGATCCGGGTGAGACCTTTCCTTCCCTCTTGATACCCTATTTACCTTCCTGCGAAAAGCTTCTAGAATTATTTCCCTATTTTAAGAAAGCAGCATCCGGATACTTGGGAAAAAGAGCTTTGAGAAAAATAATTAATTTTTACTGACTATTTGAGCTGTTGGATTTCGGGGATCCTGAAAAAAATCCTTAGTGTGAAGGTGAACTTTCTTTCTCTTTGCCTGCTTGTCTTTAGCCTAAGTGGAAGCCTTTAGGGAAAGGGGTGGAGTGTTTTTCTTTCTCCCCCCCTTCTGAACATTACTGTTTATTTAAAAAAAAATTCCGGCTGTCTGGGCGGTTCTTTGTGGATTGAAGTTGCAAGAAATTATCCATTTTAAGCTGATAACTTTCACTTTGCCTTGGATGTGTATTCAGCCTAAACTTGGCATGACGCCCAGACATTCTTATCTGTATTGAAACCAGCTGAAGGGCTTCATTTTTTTTTCTTTCCTCTTTTTTTCTCCTAGTAGTTTACTTTGACTTTACAATACAAAATATATTTCCTAGAAAAATGGATTTTTCTTTTTTTTTAATTACAAGATATTAATTGACTTTTAAGGCACCTTTTTCTATTACTATTTTGGACTACAAATTGGATACTCATAACACTGACTTTGATTTTTTCTGCCTTTATTCTGTTTGGATATTACATTTTATAATTTTGCTACTATAGAATTCCTATTTGGCCTGACTTTTTTGCTTTTTTCTATTTCTGTTTGGACCCTATACCTTATACTATTGCTATTACAGAATTTTTATTGTTGTATTTACCTTCTAAGCTGAACTTTCACTAAAAAACTAAGACTACTTTATTATTGAAATGGAATCTTACTCACAGCTTGACTATGGACTTTTACTAGAAAAAAAATTGGAATTGAAAGAACAATTCAGAAGGGAAATGGAAGATGATGCTCCAGAGTTAAAATTGACTCTCAAACTTTGACTGACCAATTTATAGACCGAGGAACAACAGAGAAAGAACAGATCAACCCTAAAGAGGCCGATATGCAACTACCACAACTCAACAAGATGGAGGAAATATATCTACAATCTATTGAAGAGGAACCAATCAGCATAGAGGAAGAGATTATATCGCATATGCAAATTATGGAGAATCTTGATGACCAAAGGCGGATTCCAACCAAAACACCTATAATCCTAAAAGCAACAGGAATTGATTTTCAAATATGAGGCATTGAAAACGCTGACAACATGGACAAACAATGAATAACTACCGTATTGATTAAGACCGACTATATAGTGCAGACAACACTGGAAAAAAGAGAAGAGGACTACGATCAGACTCAATTGTGGAGAAATATGTATAACCAAACATTAAGATTTGATGAGTCAGAGGCTCTTTTGTGGAAACCTGCTTGGCACAAAAAGAAAGCTAGAATTAGGTTTAAAAATGAGAGTTAAAACTTTATTTGACGGGTTTAAAAAGCTTTTAGAGATTTTGACTGAGTTAATACTATCGAGAGGAAAACTATGGATTTGACTATGGTTGGGATGTAATTTGACTATGGTTGGGAAATCTAATATGGAAAAGGTGGTAAACAAAAAGTTAATAGATGAAGAAATAGAATACAGATTGGAAATGAAATAAGGTGTCTGGTGGAATAATATGTTTTCTTTTTATAAGTATAATGATTTTGATAGGATTTAAATTTTAGGTAAGGAGTTAAAAAGGGGTTTTAAAGGTATGGATTGATTTATAAAATATATATTTGAAATAGAGTAGAATAAGAGATAGAATTTAATTGGGAAGTATAAATAGAATGGTTGGAATAATATGTATATTTTAGAAACAATTTATATTTTATGAAATAAGGTTAAAAAGGCTTAAGATTTTGGTTTGAGATAATGCTACTGAGATGAAGATTGTTGATTCGATTATGGTCTGGAATATTACTGATATTTTTTCTTTTATAATGATTGAATGCTAATTAGAAATGTATTAATTTTATTATGTTAAAGCAATTGAGGAACTTATAGAGATATGGACTGATTTATAAAATATATACTTGATAGAATACAGGAAAGAGAATATAGTTGGGAAGTATTAAAATATAATAGTTGATATAATATGTATATTCTAGAAATAATTATTGTTTGATGGGAAACTGGGAGACCCGAAATGTAACCTATGTGTTTATTTTAGGCTAAAGTGGAAAATGGTAATTGTAAAATAGTTAAACTTAAAAACAGGATTTTGATTGATATAAGTTAATTACTATTGATATTCTTTTTACAATGATTGAATTTTATTTAGAAATGTATTAATACTAGGTTATAGCTTGAGGGAAATAGAGAAGGAACTTTTAAGGAATTATTGAATTATTTATGTTTGATTATATTGTGGTTTTTTTTGGATGATCACCCTATCTCCATGTGGATTCTTAAAGCACTTTGATGTAAAACCAAAAAATACTAATAAAACTTGTTTTTTAAAAAAAGATAAAAATAAATGAATTAAAAAAATAGCTTTGTTTCCACTTGGAAACTGCTGGTGGATTTTCTGTTCAAAACACACACAAAAATTAAACTTTGATTCTAGGTTTTGATGATTAAGTAGGTAATTGTTATAGAAATGGTTGGCATTTTATATAAGTAAAAAAATGAGATTAGAACTCTATCATGTATCTTACTGCACCAAAAGAAGTTGGAAGTCACTTTATATATTTTCTTTTTCTTCACTGTATTCCTCTTTCCTCTATTTTCCATTGTCTTTATTTTCATTTGTATTTTATGTTTAAAAAATATTTTAAAGAGACGTCAGCTAAGGAGGGGAGGTTGGGGAAAACAGCTGGCTCATTTCCCCAAAATAATTCTGTCTCTATTCACTAAATCTCTTTAACAATACTCAGTTAGCCTGATGTCTTTGTCCCTTTCTGCCCTCCAGAGTCTGTCTGATCCGGCTGCATTCCTTCCTCTGGATGGGCAGAGAGGCAGCTCACAAAAGCCGGTGCCTCCCATTAGAGCTTCACCCTCAGAATAGGTGGCACCAGACCCAGAGAGGCTGAAACAGCTCTCCTCCTACACAGTGAGAAACAAAGAGAAATTGGAATGAAGAGGAGAGAAGTTACTCTTCTGTTTCTCAGATGCAGAGCTCTGCCCCGGATGTCCAGAAGAACAGCGTCCCTACAAGAAAAGAGTTCAATTACAATCTTTCTGTCCTCTGAGGACCATCTGGGGACCATCCTCAGATCCTTGGCCGACTTCTTCTCTTTAGCCACACTCTGGGCCTTAGGAATTTTCATTAAACACCAAGAAACTCCCATAGTCAAGATAAGTAACAGGGATCTGTCCTCCGTCCTCCTCATCTCTCTCTTCCTTTCCTTTTGCTCCACTTTCTTCTTCATTGGTCAGCCAAGAAAAGCCACCTGCCTCCTCCATCAAACAACCTTCAGCATCATCTTCTCAGTTGATGTCTCCTCTACCTTAACCTAGACAATCATCATGGTGGTGCTGGCCTTCACAGCCACAGGCCAGGAAACCACCTGAGGAGATGGTGGGAGAAGTCTGTCCAATTCTTTCATACTTTCATGCACTGGAGTTTAAAATGTGTCACCTGGCTGGGAGCTTCTTCTCCATTCCCTGAATATGACATGAACTAGAGAGATCCTCCTTCAACACAGTGAAGGTTCTCCTGCTATGTACTTAGAAGGTACTTAGAATAACAGAGTTGGAAGGGACCTTATAGGTCATCTAGTCCAACCCCCTGGCCAAGCAGGAGACCCTACACCATTTCTGACAGATGGCGGTCCAGTCTCTTCTTGAAAAATTCCAGTGATGAAGCTCCCACAACTTCTGAAGGCAAACTGTTCCATTGATTGATTGTTCTCACTGTCAGAAAAGTTCTCCTTGTTTCCAGGTTGAATTTCTCCTTGATCAGTTTCCATCCATTATTCCTTGTCTGTCCTTCAGGTGCTTTGGAAAATAGGTTGACCCCCTCCTCTCTGTGACAGCCCCTTAAATATTGGAAGTCTCCCCTGGTCCTTCTCTTCACTAGATGAGCCATGTCCAGTTCCTGTAACCGTTCTTCATATGTTTTAGCCCCAAGTCCCCTAATCATCTTTGTTGTTCTTCTCTGAGACAGCCTGAACCCAGAGCCACCAAGGACCTGGTAAGCCAGGCACGAAGAGTAGAACCTGAGATACGGGCTGTCATCTGTTCCTCACCGTAAGGAGGGTCCTGCCCATTCCTTCAGATCCCCCCCCACTCAGCCTCTCTCCAGTTCTCCCTTCTAGGGAAAGGTGGACACATCAGGGAGCCTCATCCAGATAAGAGATAAAATCCGTGAACAATTGATCCAAATGAACCAGGGACACAGGTGAGCCAAGAACAGCTTCAAAGCACTTGGAGGTTTTTTGGGGAAGGGGTTCACCCCACAGCCTCAGAGATGGGAATGTCACACCCCACCAAGTGCATTCACACAACCAGAGGGGGGAGGGGCATCAGTTCTCCAAAAAGCAGGTGGCTAGAAAACAGGTCGCACCATCTGGGCTGTGGGAACCGCCTCCACCTTTGTAAGCCGCCCAGAGTTACCCTGCCAGAAGATGGGAGGGCAATAAATTTGATAAATAAATTAATACATCTCAGCTTCAGGCCTTTCAGTCCATTCTTGATTTAATAAACCAGAAAGAAACTTCAAAATACAAAGAATCTTACATCAATACGTAAAGACAATGCCGAAAGTGTGAAGAAGAACAAACTTCCACCAACTCTATGACCTTCTTCCTATTCAGCCAACGATGTAGCCCACAGGCTGTCACTTTCCTGCCTCTCATCCCAAAATTGATATTGCTTAGAAAAGATGGGAAACAAAATTTCACTTCAGGCACAAGGAATTTTAAAATCAGGTGCAATTTATGATTAATATATGAAGTTCTGATATAAAAGAAAATCCCAAACAGGCCCCACTCCTCTTAACGTTAGGCAGAATCCAAGGGGTCTGATTGCTTCCTTGGCGGTTAGACGAGAGGCAACACAAGAGTTAAGTGTCACCAACCTAGAGTGGCACCAAACTCCACAGCTCTGGGTGACCTTTCCCAGCAGTCTCTGGAGACAAGGAGACCACGTTGAAGGACAGAAGACATCAGTTCCCTTGTTATTGAGCTACCTTCCTCCAGCATCACTCTCTGGACATATCCTGACAAGAAGGACCACAAGCACAACAGAACAGAACCCCCAGGAGTGTGTCTGTGATTTTTCACTAACATGCTTTTCTCCAGTGTCTCCTCTGCACATGGAGCCCAGAAGAAGTTCAGGATCCCAAGAGGAGAAATTGCTTCTCACTGTAATTATGACCACCTGAAGCCATAAGCAAAGGATCTTGTATCAGAAAAGGATAAATTCCTTAGGTCAAGCTCTGAGGGAACACGTTTTGGGACAGGCCGGGGCTCTGCTCTTGATTGTACCTCTCTCTCCTCCCAGATGAAGCTGAGTGTTTCTCTTTTTCTATCAGGAAAGTCACTGGCATCTCCACGTTCTGAGAATGCTTTGAATTTTTCCAATTGTTCTCTGCTGTTGGTGTTAGAAAGAGGAAGAGGATTAATAAAGCCCTATGAATTATGGACGTGCTGCTTCTGGTTCTGATGCTCCTGGTGTCCCAGCCGGTCTCTGGGAAGATTAGAAGGAAATGCCCGCTGAGTTTGGAGCACCAGGATGAAAATAAACCACGGAGCTTTTACAGGCCAGGAGACCATCTCATTGGTATAGTCATCACTAGAAATGAAATATCGAATATAATGTTGTCTTTCAACATGGCTCCTTTTGTTCCATCTCCATCGTAAGTCGTTCAAGGTGATGGACTTGCATTCCCCCCATTTTCTAATTCTAACACTCTCCTTCTTTTCTCCTTCTTTTCACTTGCTTCTATATTGCAGGATTTCTCTAATTTCCTGGACCAAAGGCAATTTAGATTATTTTCCTCTCCCCATTCACTCCTGAATTCATCGCTTGAATTCATTTTGTTTAAAGTAGTGATTGAAACAGTTGTCGTTGCCTCTGCTCAGCCCATTCCCCTATTTGTATAACTGATTATTGGTTTTGGATCAATATTGGCTTAAGACTCAGTAGGCTTGTGGAGACAAAAAGGAATAAATTATTTTAAACAATGTTGTTGCTATTGATGATAATAACATGAACATTTTTTTATAGTAAGGCTTATGGTTTTTCATACACCCTACAATTAATTTTCACCATTCAACTGGTCAACAAGAATCCCCAGCTCCTGCACAATCTCACACTTGGCTACAACATTCATGACAACTATTTGAGCCCTTCACAGAGTTCAGATGCCTTGCTGGACATTCTCTCTACTGGAGAAGGGAATGTCCCCAATTACGGTTGTGGAAGGAAGGAGAACCTCCTGGCTCTTCTTGATGCAGCTAGAAGGGAAATCTCCATCCAGATGTCAACATTAGCAGACACCTACAAAGTCCCCCAGGTTTGTGTGTGTTATTCTCTGTCTGGTAAAGTGAGCGGGATGCTGGTGGGTGAGCAACAGATCCAAGCATGTCTTCTACATGGAATTCAAGAGTTCCTTTTCTCCATATTAGCAAACATATCAATTATGTTTTTTCTATTATGTTAATGTTCAAATTCCTCATAAAAGGCCTGAAAAGCAGTAAGGTCCCTGTAGAGGACTTTCTCCCGGCTATTCAAAAAATATCCCGAGTTGTGGGTGAACTATTGGCATGTTCATTTACACATAGAAATAATACCTGACATATACAGTTGTACTCAGCTTGGCAAGAGTAGTGTTTCTTTATACAAAGAAAATGGAATAAATAGGACTCTAGCAATTACAGGTTAGTTAGACTAATGGATATTGTGGCTAAAATATATACCATGTTCCTATTAAGTAAACTTGAGGTTGGGTAGAACAAACGTGCATTCCTTGCAGAAGAACAAGAAGGTTTGAAGTAGAGGAAAAAATTTCACACAGTTGTATAATAATTAATCACTAAATTAATTCAGTTGCTGACTCAGAGCTGGATTGGGAATTTATCTTTGTCTAAAATCAGGGGAAATACAACCACGTGAAAAGGAAAATCCAGACTCTTTTGAATTTTATGATTTTATATATCAGGACATCTGATAAAAATCACCTGGTCTTTAGCAGTTGTTAAAAGTAGGTAACTACAATCTCCGATGAACAACCAGACATGACATTTTGCATCATCTCTTCATTTATTTTACAAAAAGAAAGCCAAAATGGAGAAGCCATGTTTGAAAAACTAAATGCACCTTATGTTACAATAGCTTGAAGAATCACCTTTAGCAGCAATAACTTGAAGTAATCGTTTTCTGTATGACTTTATCAGTCCCTCACATCGTTGTGAGAGGAATTTTGGCCCCCTCTTCTCTACAATGTGGCTTCAGTTCATGGAGGTTTGTGGGCGTTTGTTTCTGCACGGCTCTCTTGAGGTCCCACCACAACATTTCAATTGGGTTGGGTCATTACAATGCCTGGATTCTTTTCTTCTTCAGCCATTTGTGATGTGCTTGGGGTCATCATCCTCTTGCGTGACCCAAAGTCCACCAAGCTTCAGATGTCGGTCAGATCATGGAGTTCATGGCGGAGTCAATGACTTTAGGTGCCCAGGTCCTCTGGCTGCGAAACAAGCCCAAATCCTCACCCCTCCATCACTGTGCTTGGCAGTTTGTGAGGCATGTTGGTACTGATAGGCTGTTTGTGGTTTTCGCCAGACATGGCTCTGTGTGTTATGGCCAAACTTCTCCACTTTGGTCTCTTCCGTCCAAAGGAGAATGTTCCAGAAGTCTTGCGATTTGTTCAGGTGCAACTTGGCAAACCTCAGCTGGGCTGCCATGTCCTTTTTCGAGAGAAGAGGCTTTCTCCTGGCAGCCCTTCCAAAGAAACCCTGCTTGTTCAGTCCTTTTCTAATTCTGCTGCCATGGACATTTAACATGCTCACTGAGGCCTGTAGAGTCTGAGGTGGAACTCTTGATTTTTTGCACTATCTCTGAGCATTGGGTGAACTTGCTGGGATGTTCACTCCTGGGCAGATTGGGAACTGCCTTGAATGTTTTCCACTTGTGAATAATCTTCTTCGCTATAGAATGATGGACTTTAAATTGTTTTGAAATGGCCTTGTAACCCTTTCCAGATTGATAGGCAGCAACAATTGCTTCTCTAAGATCATTGCTGATGTTTTTACCCTTTGGCATTGTGTTAACACACAACTCAATGCTGGAGACTGGCAAACTCCTGAAACTTTGGCTTTTATAGAGGCAGTCACCCTTGATGATGATCAATTAATCAAGGTCACTTGATCAGCAGCACCAGGCTACCTTTAGCCTCTTCATACCTATGGAAGCAGTCAGGGTGTGCTTCGTCTTTCACACATGGCTTCTCCGTTTTGCCTTTCTTTTTTGTAAAATAAATGATGACATCGTGTAATATGTCATGGGTTGTTGTTCATCTGAGGCTGTATTTATCTAGTTTTAAGAACTGCTTAAGACCAGATGCTTTTTGCTATGTCCTGATACGTAAAACCACAGAACTCAAAGAGGGCGTCCTTTCTTTTCCACATGGTTGTAATTCTTGGTGTACAGTTAAACCTCTGGAACCTGACAGAGTACCAAAGTTCTCTGTGTTGGAACGTACAATATTGCAAATAAAGCCCTCTTGGATTCTGCAACTGACAAATTATATTAGGAGCTGTGACCTCCCCATCTCTTATATAACTAGAGAACAAGCCAAAAAATAATCAAGGTGGGATAGAAATAAAAAGAAAAAAGAAAAAAATCTGGAATCCAAGAATCTGGAATATTGAATGTCAACTGCATAAGAAAGAGAGAGATCAGAATCCTGCACTGCACATTAGACAAACTACTTTTTGGGATACTTGTGTTAAAGCAATATATTGACTCTGCAGTTAGAATTAAACATTTACATATAATACAGCCCTTTACTGGAACAAAACAATTCACTTCACATCTGCATGTCAAAGATCCTCACCTCACCCCTGGAAAAGAAGACAAGGAGACGTCTGGTTCACAGGTGGTTTGAAGTTTACTGGAATCCTTGGCATGCAGATATAAGGCTTTCCGCTATCAAAGTCCGCGCTGGGAACATCCGCCTCCCAGCGCTTTACATACCCATGCATTAATCAACCCCACCCCCGCCCGCCATACCAGCATCCAGCCGCAACAGTTCATAAGGGCAGCTTCCGCCCCAGGGACTCTTTCGCCATGCGCCTCTGCTGCAGCAGCCTCCACGCTCCACCGTTCCGCCACTCCGGACCCAGCCATCCAGCTATCCATCAGCTGGTTGGCGTCTGAAGCATGCTGACGGGTCCGTTCATACCTCTGCGGCCTCCCAGCCTGCCGCGGCCCCTCAGCTGTTTGTCGGAGGCTCGGAAACGTCACCGCAGCCCCTCAGCTGTTCGTCGGAGGCTCGGGGACGCCGCTGTGACTCCCTGTCCGTCCAGGGCTTCTGCTGCTGCCCGGGGATGCCGGCAAAGCCCGTCAGCTGCTCGTCGGCTTTCCGACTGCTGGCTACTGCCATGCTCCTCCTCCCTGCACGCCATCCTAGCTTCACCCCCACATGTCCATGTCGAGCCCAGAGGGCTGGACAGGTGGCCCCTCTTACCAGGGCTCCTCCTGGAAAGCAAGGAGAGACACAGCATTAGATGGGTACCGGGGCTATTGGCCCTATCGCTTCCCCCCGGCTTACAAGGTTTTTTGCGGTGGTACTGCCGCAACAAGCGGGGAGCCACAAGGTCCACCACCCCCACCCAGGAGGCCTCCATTATGGGGTAGCCCTTCCACCTCACTAGGTATTGCACATGACCCCAGTGGATGTGGGAGTCGAGTATCTCCTGAATCTCGTAGTGCTGCCCCCCAACCGGCCCTGGTGGTTGTTTCACACGTCTCGATGAGGTCCCCACTACCGGTTTCAACAGGCTGCTATGAAAAACTGGGTGCACCTTGCCCAGAAGGCGAGGTAGGTGCAAGCGGACTGTAACCGGGTTGATGACCTGAGTTACCCGGAAGGGACGCACATATTTTGGCCCCAATTTCTTACACGGCTTGGTCGATAGGTACACCATATCCCCTACCTGGAAAGGCTTTTGGGGTGCTCGTTTTTTATCGTATCTTCGATGCCTCCCCTGCTTTTTGCAAAGCCCTTTTCACTGCATCCCACACCTCCTGTATATAGGGCATCCAGTCACGCGGAGGACAAGGAGAGGGATCCCCCTGCTGGCATTCAGGGATCGGAACAAACTCCACCCCATGCACTACTCGAAATGGGGTGAAGCCGGTATTGCTGTGGACCGCGTTGTTGTACGCCACCTCAGCGAATGGCAGGAGGTCTGCCCAATCCGCCTGCTGATAGGACACATAACACCGCAGGTACCGCTCCACCATGGCGTTGGCCCGTTCGGCGGCCCCATTGGTACTGGGGTGGAACGCCGAACTTAGTCCCTGGGATGAACCGATCGAGCGGAGGAACTCCTGCCAGAAGTGGGCGGTGAATTGCATGCCCCGGTCGGACACTATCCATCGGGGCACCCCATGTAGCCAGTATACGTGCACTAAGAACAGTCTGACCAGCCATTTGGCGGATGGCAGACCCTTCCACGGGATGAAATGGGCCTGCTTCGAAAACAGGTCTATTACCGTCCAGATCACCATACACCCCCGACTATCCGGTAGCTCCACAATAAAGTCCATCGCGATCTCTTCCCAGGGCTGGTTAGGGTTGGCCACCTGTTGCAACAGGCCAGGTGGTTTACCCACCCGGGGTTTTGTGGTAGCACATACGGGGCATTCACGTACTTATGTTTCCACATCCACCTTCATCCCTGGCCACCAGAACTGTCGTCTTAACAGGTGTAGGGTTTTGAGAAAACCAAAATGACCTGCCTGCTTGATGTCATGGCCACAATGCAGCACCTTCGTCCGTACCCTCTCTGGGATGTAGATTTTATCGCCTTTCCATGCCAAACCCCCCCTCTCTGTCAACACCGCCGGATGGTCCAACAACCAGGGATCAGCTGGTCGGCGGCTGAAGCATGCTGATGGGTCCGTTCACATCTTCGCGGCTTCCCAGCCCGCTGCGGCCCCTCAGCTGTTCGTCAGAGGCTCGGAGGCTCAGAAACACCGCGGCAGCCCCTCAGCTGTTTGTCAGAGGCTCGGAGGCTCAGAAACGCTGCCGCGGCCACACAGCTGTTTGTCGGAGGCTCCCTGTCCATCCGGGTCTTCTGCTGCTGCCCGGGGACACCGGCAAAGCCCGTCAGCTGCTCATCGGCTTTCCGACTGCTGGCTACTGCCATGCTCCTCCTCCCTGCACGCCGTCCTCGCTTCCCCCCCACCTGTCCATGTAGAGCCCGGAGGGCTTGACACTGCATATGTGGGTCTGATTGCAATAAATTGTAGGGGCGATACAGAAATATGATTCATGTTTTTATTCTTATTCTTTTTATTTCATTTGTTTCTTGTGTTCAATTTTTATATACAATGTTAATGCTTTGTATTTAATATTCTGTTTCTTGATATGGCATAATCGCTAATCAACAATTATCTGTTTAATTTGTTCATCAAAACCAAGTTGAATTTATTAAAAGCTAAAATTTTGGACTTTATCTGACCCCCAATATAACACAGCTTTCTTCATTGCTTTTTCAGATCAGTTCTCGTAGTGCTTCAGAGGCTCTAAGTGATAAAAGGAATTTCCCCTTTTTCCACTGGATGTTACCCAAAAAAGGATTCCACTACCCAGCAGTTGTCCAAATGCTCCTCCATTTTAGATGGACCTTGATTGGCCTCTTTGCTTCAGACACAGATAATGGAGAGAATTTCATGAGGACTTTCACTCCTATGCTTGTCAGAAATGGAATTTGTGTGGTTATATCACAACTGTTCTCAAAAATTGGATATACAGCAGCCCTCAGGAATGCCCTCTCTAAGTGGAGACAAGTCAATGCCTTTGTTCACTTCCTGGAACGTATTTCCATTAAGGACAGAATTCTTCCTTTCCATTTGGCACTTATGCGTTTGACAGGACCCGTTGAAGGGAAAGTCTGGATCGATGCAGTTTTGGGAACATATTTATTGAAAAAGAACAGACTTTACAAATACGTCCATAGCATTTGGAGCTTTGCTATTCTGACAAATGAAAGGCCAATGGATGACGCATTTGAACCCTATTTCTTTGTGGAAGATCCCTTTCAAGATCATTATTTCCACTGTTCTCTTTCCAAGCACGTCTTTTCTGTCAAAGGCCGGAGAAGATGCACCCAGAAAGCCCCACTGGAGACTCAGGAGAAAAGGAACAGAAAAAGGGTCACAAATAATCCCCATTTGTACAGTATCATGAAGACTCTGGCCCAGGCCTTGAATGCCGCCTATTCCTCCAGATCGAGGAGGAAAAGGAAGGAGGGAGAAAAGATCTTGGGGGCTCCAAGGCTGCAGCCATGGCAGGTATGGGGGTCCCAATATCGATCCATTAATCTCGATTCTTTTGGAGAGGGAATCCAGAGGAGAAGGAGGGGAACTGTCTCAACCTACTTATGCTGCAAAAGATCAACAGGTTTGGCCAATCTAATTGCTAGAGACATAATCTTCTAAACCGCAGGCACCATAACAGATAAATTTTGGTTTTAAACACTGCTAATTTTAAAAGGATGTATGCATTTTTAAATATACTCATGTCTTTATGGGTTTGTGATTAGCATAGTAGAATTTTACATCTGTAACTTTGAAGGACACCCTGAGACTGTTCTGTTCTTGCAAAGCAGACATCGAGACGAGGCAGGTTCACAACAAAGGATCTCTTTATTAAGTACATTCACAGAACAGAAGCAAGAACACAATGGCAACTGGCCTTTTATACTCCGCTTGCAAGGGGATGCACAGCCAATCATTGCAGGCCATTCTCCCGCCTTGCGCATGCGTGCAAGGCCGGAGATAGCCTGTCTGGGTCCCGGGCAGACACGTGGTCTGTCCGGGTCTCTGCAGCCTTCTTGCAGCATTCCTGAGCCTTGCTGAATGACTCAGCAAGGCCCAGGACATAACACCCCTCCCCCCTTGGATTAAACAATAAGTAAACACATTGTTTAACACTTTACACACAACACAGCATAGGAGGTCAGTTGGCACGTTATACTTCAACCTTTACTCCTTGCAACCCATTACCTTCAAGTCGCTGTTATGTCCACGGACTTTCACTATTTGACAATATGAACACCGCAATGCTAAAATTGTTTTTTTTCTTCCCCTCAGATGGCAAGGACTAATAAACCTCCTATGTAGTGAACAGGGATCTTACACATTCCCCTAAATGCTTAGGAGGACCCTTAACCCTCTCTGATCTCCGTGGTGCCAGATTAGGTGCAGGTGTAGTTGCAGGTGTAGGATTAGTAATAGGTGCCTGGAGTGCCTGCTCCCGGTTTGTGCAAAACAAACCAGGACTTTGTCACCCAGAAGACTCGGGTTGCCCCTGACTGCTGACTGGCTGGATCCACCAGACCCAAACCAGAGTTCCTTGGTGGGGTTGAGTTCCCCGAGTCCCTTGGTGGGGTGGAGTTCCCCAAAATTCCATTGGACTCCTCTTGGGAGCACTGTCCCTCGAGCCCAAGACCAGCAGCAGGAGTACCCTGAGTAGCCAATTTACGGCCATTTGCCCCTAGCCAGGGACCTCTGCCAGAGTCAGGAGCCGCCTCCATGGCAAGACCCTCACCTGGAACATGTGGAGGAACATTAGGATAAGCGCCCTCGTGGAGAGACTGTGGTCCACAATCGTAATTGGGGTCCCCCTCCCCCCCAAGAGCAGAGCCAGGAGTGGAAACATGGCCAGGAAGCCTCCAGCGCACTTGGTCAATGTGGCGTCTAAGCACACGACCATCCTCCAAGGCCACTTCGTAGGACAGTGGCCCAGAGACCTTGCATACCACAGCAGGTACCCAGATATGTCCATGCCCATAGTTTCTGGCCCATACCATATCTCCCACTTGGAGTCTCCTAGGTGCCCATTGTTGTGACACCTGTGAAGCCACCCGGTCTGGATGCAATCTGTCCAGCTTAGTG
This sequence comes from Azemiops feae, assembly GCA_023970755.1. Classification (NCBI taxonomy): domain Eukaryota; kingdom Metazoa; phylum Chordata; class Lepidosauria; order Squamata; family Viperidae; genus Azemiops; species Azemiops feae. Next base: position 48,347 of record JALGBA010002321.1, on the reverse strand, counting down.
ATGAGTTTGCGACCCCAGCGAAGTTCAGCTGGGCTCTTCCCTGTAGCTGTGCAAGGTGTGGTGCGGTATGCAAGGAGAAAATCGGCTAACCTGTGATGCCAGGGTCCTTGAGTGATTCTCTTTAATGCTTCCTTGGTGGTACGCACCATGCGTTCAGCCTGACCGTTGGTGGCAGGGTGAAAAGGAGCAGACATAGCATGCCATATCATGTTGGCTTGAAGAAAAGCCTGAAAATCAGAAGAGGTAAATTGGGGACCATTGTCTGAAACAAGGACATCAGAAAGACCATGGGAAGCAAAGATTCCTCTGAGCACCTGGATGGTCCTGGCAGTAGTAGTGGAGGATACAGGAATGACCTCTAGCCACTTGGAATGGCTATCCACGAGGAGAAGGAAGAATTGCCCCTGAAAAGGCCCAGCATAGTCAATGCGTACGCGTGGCCATGAAGTGAGTGTCTCCTCCCACCTATGTACAGGGGCCTGGGGCATCTCAGGCCGTGACTGTTGGCACACTTGGCACCCCTGAACCTGGGCCTCGATGTCCTTATCGAGTCCAGGCCACCAAAGATGTCTACGCGCAAGCGCCTTCATCCTCACAATTCCTGGATGTCCCTCATGCAGAGAGAGCAAGACTCTAGTCCTCAATGAGGCCGTGATGACTACCCTGCTACCCCACAGGATACACCCCTTGAAAGTAGAAAATTCATGTTTCCTACGCCAGAAACTTTGGAACTCTGTACCAGGACACGTGTCAGGCCACCCTGACAACACCCATGTCAGCACGCGTGCAAGCGTGTGATCAGTGGCAGTTTCAGCAACCACATCCCTAGCATTGAGGGGAGATTCAGGTAAGTCCTGAATGGAAAGAATGTGTACAGCAGGAGCAGGGTCTGCCTCTATTTGCTTTAGAGGTAACCTACTAAGGCCATCAGCGTGGCCCATCTCTGTCCCTGGTTTGTGAACCAGGGTGTAGTCATAAGCTGACAAGAAAATTGACCATCTCACCATTCTGGGGGAGATGATGTGTGGGGTTTGTTTGTTTGTTGTAAACAAACCCAGCAAAGGCTTGTGGTCAGTGTAGACCGTGAAATGGCGGCCATATAAGAATTCATGAAATTTCTTGATGCCTGAGATTATTGCCAAGGCTTCTCTGTCAAACTGCGCGTAATTACGCTCTGCAGATGAGAGAGTTCTAGAGTAGTAGGCCACAGGGACCTGAGTCCCATCAGCCTTGAGATGACTTAACACTGCTCCTACCCCATAAGGGGAGGCATCACATGTGATGCACACAGGCAATTGCTCATTGAAATGCGCCAGTACCGCATTTGAAGACAGCAAAGCCTTGACTTCTTTGAAAGTCTTTTCATGGACCTTTGTCCATGTCCATGGAGTCTGCTTGTCCAAAAGCCAGTGTAACGGCTCAGCCACTGCAGCCTTGTGGGGGAGAAATGAATGATAAAAATTAAGTAGGGCCAGAAAAGCCTGGAGTTCAGCTTTTGACTGGGGACTAGGGTCCAGTTGAATGGCCTGGAATTTAGACTCTGCAGGGTGGATGCCTTCAGCATCAATACGAAACCCTAGAAATTTGGTGGATGTTACACCAATTTTACATTTGTCTTGCTGTAACTTCAGCCCAGCTTGGCGGAGACGCAGCAAGACAGCTCTCAGCCTTTCAGCCAAGTTCCCAGATGACTCTCCTGCAATGAGGACGTCATCGAAATAAGGGCAGACCCCAGGAATACCACGGAGCATTTGCTCCATCACCCCTTGGAAAATGCCAGGGGCTACATTGACCCCAAACTGCAGCCTTTTTACTTTAAAAGCCCCTCTGTGAGTAACTATAGTTTGGGCCTCAGCTGTTGCCTCATCAACAGGTAACTGTTGGTAGGCCTGAGCTAAATCAAGCTTAGCAAAGACCTTTCCCCCTTTCAGTGAGGCCAGAATGTGGCTCACCAGAGGCACTGGATATGCATGCTGCTGGAAGGCTTTGTTTAGAGTGCATTTATAGTCTGCACAAATTCGGACTTCACCATTGGCTTTTCATGGTGTCACTATGGGGGTTTCCCATGGACTAGAATCCACAGGTTCTAGAATGCCTTGTTGGAGCAGTTTGTCCAACTCAGCATCTATTTTACTTTTGAGGGCAAAAGGCACCCTCCTTCATTTAACCCTGATGGGTGTGAGCTGGATCTAACAAAGTGGGAGGCCCCTTGTATGAACCAAGCTCTGGGCTGAACACATCTGCAAAGTCCTTACAGACTCCTGCAAGGCTGGCATTTTTTAGATGGTTAAGCCCAGTCACTTGGATCCCAAGTGCCTCTGAGGTAGATGGAAAATCACCATGAAGAATATTATTTCAAATTAGCAAAACCTTTATGTTGCAAGCTTTAGACACGTATTATTATAATGACCTATGTGCTAAGATACATTCTGTTAAGAAACATTTTCCAAGAAGTGGCAACTGAAAGTAACAGATGGTGTAAGATAGCATCCGTAGATGTGGTAAGACGCCCAACGACATGTACTTCTCCTATTTCCCTTCATGTTTAAACTGGGCATAAACTTCTTCTTTTATGATGTTAAAGGTAGATAAGTCATCCCTTGGGGGCGACAAACTGTATAAAAGTGACACCCTGGGCGTAACCCGGGGTTCAGAATTTGCCATGCTAATGCTCTGAACCTTTGCGCAAATAAACCTGTTTCTCCAACTCTTCGTGGTCTTGTCTTCTGAATCAAAACCTTGAGTTTCTACTACATTTAACTGGCGAGCCAGCCAGGAGAATAAGGAGTCTTGGGGCTCTCTGGAGGGCCCACCCCGGTGCCAGGGCTCAACGCGTTAAGGGGAACATCCCAGGCGCCATCGGACCTTTGACTCCGAGGGACTTCCCTGGGGCGCGGGGCTCCAGCAGCGGCGGTCAGCCACTCCAAGAACCACAGGTGAAGGGGAAGGAGACCAGGCATCTTTCCGGTTGGCCAGAGGTTAAAGGATTCGCCTGCAGGCAAGTATTGGATGGGGAAAACAATCCCTCCCTGTAAGCAGGGACGGAGGAGAGGACTGATCACCCTCTCTTTGGAATAAGGTGGGAGGACTGTTATGAGTGTTTGATGTGAAAGGCTACTGCGTTTCCCAAAGGTGACCGTGAGAGTCTGGCACCCTGGGCCAGTAGTGTGTGAGTGGCATTCGCAATTCCCATTGGAGACCGTGATCTTCCGGCTCCCTGGGTCGAGTGTGAGCCAGTGGAACCCCTAGTGTTGTCCCGAGTGGAAGGACCCCTTACCTTCCTCTCATCGTGTTTCCTTATATGTCTTGTCTGGTGCCCTGGGAGGAACATGGGGGGTGGTGGAAGTGTGCCCCTTACTCCGTTGAGATGTATGTTAAAGCATTTTAGTTCTGCGTATGGGACTCAGGACTATGGTATTAAATGGAGCAAGCATAAGTTGAGGATTTTTTGCGAAGTAGACTGGCCAAGCTTTAACCTAGGCTGGCCCGATACAGGGACATTAGATCTCTCTATTGCGTTAAAGGTTCATCAGTTAGTGTTCCACCCCACGTTAGGACATCCAGATCAGGCACCCTATATTGATGTGTGGCTCGGCTTGTTGCAAAGACCTCCACCATGGATCCAGAAGTGCAAAACCGAATAGTGTAGACTCCTTGTATCACGTGTCACACCACCCCAGAAGGCTAAGAGACCCATCCAGGTTCTACCTAGTTGCCCAGAAGAACTGCAACATCCACCACCATATGTACCCCCACAAGGAATGGGGGGGTTTCCTTTCCATCAGCTTCATCCTCGGCCGCTGGGTCAATGTGGCGTTTGGACCAACTATCTCCTATGTTGAAGAGTCCCACAGATAGGACGAGCCAGAGTCCAGCCATAGCCCAACACGATGCCCAAGCTCAGGGGGCCCAGGCCAGACCTTCGCCCCGAGGAGCTGAAGGGGGGGCCGAGGCAGGGGAGGAGCAGGTAGGACCGCATTCAACGGATAAGGGAGAAGAGCAACCGATAGCTGAACGGACAAGGGCAAAGACTGAACAAGCATCGTTGACTGCCCCCCTTAGACAGGTTGATCAGTTGGTTGTCAATAAGGACAACCAGGCTGAGATGATAACAGCTCCTCTATTCCAGCATGTGCCTTTTACGACATCAGACCTCCTAAATTGGAAGTTTCATTACGGCCCATTTAGTGAAAAGCCGAAAGAAGTGGCAGATTTAGTGAAGACTATTGTGGACACCCACAACCCCACCTGGATCGATCTGCAACAGCTCATGGGAACTCTGTTTAATCCTGCGGAAAGAGAAAAGATTAAGATAGCAGTGTCAAAAATAGTGAAGCCCAACTTGCCCTTACTTCGTAATATCGACGAGTACGTTGAAGAAAGGTTCCCATCAAGGGACCCCTTATGGAACCCCTATCACGATATCCGCGAGTTAAAGGCCTATCAACAATTGGTGGTGCAAGCAGTTTGTGCTGCAGGGAAACCCTCCGTCAATATGTCCAAGCCATCCTTGGTGACGCAAGAGGCTACTGAGAGTCCAGAAGCATTTTACACTCGGCTGTTGGACGCCTACCAAATGTATACACCCATTGATCCAACAGAGCTGGCAAATGCTCGGATGCTTGCCATGGCCTTTATCTCACAAAGTGCCCCCGATATTCGTAGAAAGCTGCAAAGACTGGAAGGAGCCTTGGGAAAGCCCATGAGTGAATTAATGGAGGTGGCCCGAAAAACATATGTTAATAGGGAAAAGGAGGAGGACAAGAAAAAGGATCAGAAAATGCAGAGGAAGGCTGAGCTGCTGGCTGTCGCTATGATGGGGGGACCAAGAAGTAGGGGAGTCAGCTGGGATAGAGGGATTGGCATGACGTTAGGACGAAACCAGTGTGCCATATGTAAAAAAGAAGGCCACTGGAAGGGTGAATGTCCGGAGAGAAATCAGGATGAAGAACAAGGAAGAGGAAGGGGTAGGTTTGTGACAAGCTACAGAGGTGGCCCAGGTAGAAGCCAGAGAGGGAGAGGGAGAAGAGGAGGATTTTCGAGACCTCCCCTCATCGGTCTGGCAGGAATGGAGGAAGGGGACTGAGACCGACTGGGTTCAGTCCGCCTCCCGGAACCTGTGGTCAGTTTAACAGTAGGAGGCAAACCGATTCCCTTCCTTGTAGATACCGGAGCCACCCGATCAGTCCTAACCCAACCCCTGAGTCAGGCTTCCCCCCATACTATCAATATACAAGGAGCAACAGGAAAGATATTACAACGACCGTTTTTGGAACCCCTAAATTGCACTACTGGAGGCAAGACCATAACTCACCAGTTTGTGTATATGCCAGATTGTCCCATCCCTCTGCTAGGCAGAGATCTGCTATGTAAATTAAGGGCGCAGATCTCCTTTGCGGAAGATGGCACCATGGAGATAAAACATGGGAAAGTACTAATGGAATCGAGGCCGATAAAACTCGTGCGATCACCCCCAACTACCACCACATCTAACAACCCATCAAATTCCTTACGCTGTACTCTAAGCGTGGCCTCCCCCTTCACACTGACTCGTGAATTCTGAAAGTCAGTGAGGATGAGATTGGAGGGCCTGAGTTTAACTCGTGATCCACTCCTGGAACAAACCTTTTTAAAGGTGTCTGCAGAAATAATAGAAAGAGCGGACCCTGTGTCCAGCTCCATAGCCAGGGGAACTCCCTGCACTCTTACATCAACATGAAGCTTTTTCTTAAGGGGCCAGTGAACCCCAGTTTTGAATACCCCCCTACGGGACACGCAGAAACCCACCCTGCGTTGGCTGGGGATCTTGGTACCTTTCAGAGGCAACTCTTCGGGGGACCTGTTTTTCTGGCGACCCAAGCAGGCTGATGCGATGTGGCTTTGCCTGCCACATGCCCGGCAAACAGCAGAACGAAAATGGCAGTCAGCTCTCCTGTGGTGACCCCCACAGCCGAAACACTGAAGGGATGCATGCGTCTTCCCTCTGCGTTCTTGCAGTCTTCTCTCCGCTGACTGTTGAAGTTTGTCCACCTCTTCTTCCTCGCATTCTTCCTCGGAGGCCTCTTGCATGACTTCCTGATGGATAGGAACTGCTGCTGGAGGGTTCTTGGTCGACCGCAATGCCCTCACCGTGCTGCCAGCTGCTTCTTCAGCTGCAACTTCTCTCAGGGCATCTTGGAACGAAACATCGGCTCTAGCAAACAACTTTTGCTGCATCTCACAGCTTCGCAATCCACAAACGAGCCAGTCTCGGAGCGTCTTGGAACGCACATGGCCTAGCAGCCTGCCTCAGAGCTGTGACGAAGTCCTCAGCTGATTGTCCTGGCTGCTGATCCCACTGCTCGAATTGGTGCCTCCAAGCTATTACAGAAAGCTTGGGCTCAAAATGCTCGCGCAGCATTTTCTTTAGATCTGAATAGGTGATCGACTCCAATGTTGCTGGGGCTACAAGGTTCTCAGAAATGTCAAAAGTCTCTTGCCCACAGACACACAGCAAAGTAGCAGCTTTCAATTCGTCTTCTTGGATCTTATTCACCCTGAAGTAGTTCTTGACGCGAGCTACGTAAGAGCTCCATAGTTCTGGGTGCGAATTCGACAAGACGGCCCAGCTTGGACACCGTTGTGACCGATAACCTCTTTGACGTCTCTCGCTGCAAGGAAAGAGAAGGGGTCCCACGAAGCCAAGCCCACCTCCAGCATCTTCGTCCTGGCAGGCGGTTGCTTCTCCTGGATGCCGCGCTTCTCTTCGCTTCAGGCTTTCAGGTGAGTTGGCCCTAGCTTCTTTTCCTTTGGCTTCCTATGCAGCGGATCCCACCTTCGTCGCCAATGTTCTGTTCTTGCAAAGCAGACATCAAGACGAGGCAGGTTCACAACAAAGGATCTCTTTATTAAGTACATTCACAGAACAGAAGCAAGAACACAATGGCAACTGGCCTTTGATACTACCTGTGCAAGGGGATGCACAGCCAATCATTGCAGGCCATTCTCCCGCATTGCGCATGCGTGCAAGGCCGGAGACAGCCTGTCTGGGTCCCGGGCAGACACGTGGTCTGTCCGGGTCTCTGCAGCCTTCCTGCAGCGTTCCTGAGCCTTGCTGAATGACTCAGCAAGGTCCAGGACATAACAAGACCATCTAGCCCAACCCTCCTCTCTGCAGGAATCCCACTTAAAGCTTCTCCTATGATGGCTGCTCAGTCTTTGCATCATCAGTGAAGGGGAGGCTGAACTCCTCTGCTTTAAGGGCTCAGCTCTGAAACGGCTCCTCCTTTCAGGAGGTTCTTCCTCTCATTCAGCCAGAATCTCCTCTCTTGTGGCTGAGCTCCTTTCCCCATTTCCCTCCCTCTGGAACAGCATTGAAGAGACCTGGAGCTTCTCTGCAGCTTCCCTCAGTTGCTGGAAGAGGCTGCACAAGGCAGTGGTGGGTTTACGGCCACAACGGAGCTCAAAATGTCTGTTGCTAAGCAAGACAGTTGTTAAGTGAGTTTTGCCCCATTTTACCTTTCTTGCCTTTTCTGGTAAAGTGAATCATTGCAGTTGTTAAGCAAGTAACACGTTTGTTAAGTGAATCCGGCTTCCCTGTTGATTTTGCTGGTCAGAAGCCCCAAAAGGAGATCACGTGACCCTCAAACACCGTAACCATCATAAGTACATGCCAAGAATTATGATTTTGATCATGTGACCCTGGGATGCTGCAATGAGCATCTGAAAAACTGTCATAAGTCACTTTTTTCAGTGCCCTTGTAACTTTGCACGGTCACTAAACGAATGGTTTCCCATAATCAACCTGATGTTTTCTAGGTGTTTATGAATAATCTTTTTTTCTGATTCATTTTATTTGTCACTTGCTCTAGAATGTTCCCTATAACTTACCAATTGCATCAATTATATTTATTAATATATATTTTGCCAGTATATGGTTGAGAAATTTTGCTGAACCTTTTTTTTTTTATTTATGAAGATAGCAAAAGAACCTGTTTTTCCAAATAAGCATATTTTGATGTTAGACAACTGCAGAAGAAAGATTCAAATGTGAAAAGGCTAAATGGCATTTTAAAAAAAGGGTTTCAGATTTTAAAATTCCTGGATGTTCCCATTGTAGTTCCATCCTTTCCTGCAGAAGAATGAGTTTTGCAATATTTCTGATACGAAACTGTACTTGGATCAAAATGGAGATGTAGCAGGAGATCTGATCATCCTCAGCTGGTTGATTCTCCCCAAGGAGGATCCCATCGAGCAGATAATGGGGAGTTTGGAAAGACAGAGACTTACTATCGATGAAGATGCTCTTTCACAGCTAAGGTTGCTCAACAAGGTCGGAGAAATTTTGGTGTCTTCTCTCTTTTTTCCAAAGATTTAGGACCCATTTCATGTGTACTAAGGCTAGTTACCAGGGTCAGTGACCTTCACTGAGAATTGAACACGGGGAGCAGAAACCTTACAGTTTTCTTTCTATAGACCACTTGGGAGGCTTCAGTACTATTGACCAAGGTGTTCTTCAGCTGCTGTAATATTGAAGACTGTTTTTAGCTGATTCAGCCATGTCCAACCTGGGATGAGAAACCCTCAAGTGCTGGAGGTTGTGTTGTTAATAAGGTCAGGTTTGCTTGTCCTCAGATAGCAGAGTGGGAGGGAATTCTGTTAAACAGTCCCTGAATTGAGGTTTGGACTGAATGTGATGAAATTGGATCATGACTGGATGGAGCTCCGGGTGGTCCCATGGGGAGAGAAGCTTCATCTTGTCCCGCTTAGGGAGAGGCCGTTGGGAAATGGCTCCCTGAACGGGCAGGTCCATGGTCTGTGATATTTTTAAAGAGTCCAGACCTGGTCAAAGTTAACCATATCTCTCTTTCACCCAACTGGGGGGAGCAATTGGGCTTCTGCCCCAGGAAGGAGGTCCAAGAGTTTCAGTTCACAGAAAATGACAGTGACCAGTGAGAGTATCCCTTGACCCAGAAACCTGAAACACCTAAACACAACTTTGATTCAAAGAAAAGCCCTTCCTGATAGAGAGAGATTTTGACATGAAAGGCTACTTAGATTTGGCTTTGGCTATTAAGAGGGTCTTCATCTGAAAATCCCTGGAATGGCATTGTTTATCCTGAGTCTTAGCTTCCTTCACTCCCCCTGGGTGAAAAGGAGTCGCCCAATTTAACTAATATTAAATGTGGGTCTGTCTTTCCATGCCAGTTGGAGTCTCCTAATTGCAGCTCTTCAACACAAAGGACCTTTTCTTGGATAACTGGAGGAGCCTTAGAAATATCTCCTTCTGACACAGGACTCACATTCAGGTCCCATCAGTTGCAGCCAAAGATTTCATCTTTTTCAGGGACACGTTCTCATGATCTCACCTCAATCTCACTAGAGTTCTAGAATCTATGCGGAAAACCTTATTCTTAATAAAGGAGAATATTTGTAGTTCTGGGTTGACATGAGGGGTCCTTGGTGCTCTCTGAGCTTGCTTGTTTTCTTGCAGACGTTTCATTACCCAAACTAGGTAACATTATCAGTGCTAGATGACCAGTAGGGATGATGTTCCCCAGTTTGGGTAATGAAACATCTGTAAGCAAACAAGCAAGCTCAGAGAGCGCCAAGGAGCCCTCCCCCTTAATCTTATTTCAGCAGCATGGCAGCCATATGAATTGAACAAATAAAAATACAAATGAAGAAAGAACATCTGCTTTAAAGTTGACAGCTACAATTTATGAGGAATGTTTCCTTTATATCTTAAATGGGAGACTGTTTTGAACGAGTGTCAAAGGGGAGCAGCTTTGCAAGGCTTTATGTAGTCCAGAAGAAACCTTTCCAGATCCTTCTGGTCAGAAGTTTCCTTCTTAATCACATTTTATTCAACTTAAATAAATCTAATAAAATAACAATTTAATAAATCTTTGACAACAAATTTATTCAAAAATTTAATATGAGTAGATCATCATAACAATGGATATATGAAAAGTAGAGGAATGCCTTTAATACAACCATTAGGAGGAACCAATTATTTGTCACTTAATGCTTCAATCTTTTCTGAATTCCCTCCCTCCAGACTTGATTAAGTAGAAAAGGACTTTGTTGCAATGTGTTATGCCAGAAGCAAAAGGGAGGAACTAAGGAAAGAATCTGCCAGGGTCCCATCTCCTACACCTGATTGGAAGGAGTCAGAGATTTCATGTTCACCTAAGTGAAGCCCAGAATCTACTTGTCTAATGTCCATTTCTCCTCTCCTTTTCCATGGATTGTGAACCCTAATGTATTTTCTTTGGCATTCCTATTTTTTCTGCTTAGTCTCTGCCTCAGTCCAAATGTGTGGAAAATTGTCATCCTGGATTTGTCAAGAGGGCTCGAGAAGGAGAGCCAGTTTGCTGCTATGACTGCGTTCCTTGTCCGGAGGGGACCATCTCCACTCAGGAAGGTGGGTGACACTGGAGGAAGGGAAAGCTTTATGGAACTGGATTTATCCACAGCATAAACAACTTTTTTTTTATTCAAAATGCACTAGAAATCCTCCAATTTCAGATACCTTAGCTACATAAGCATTAGAAAATTAGATTATCATTTTCCCCCCCTGTGGAATGGTTAAGCAACACATCTTGGAAAATGTTCCTGGAATCAGGCATTGTCCAAAAAAAGGTATTTCATGAAATATAAATAAACAGAATATTAAAGAAATACTGGTTTTTGACTTTCTCAGATACAGAAAAATGCACCAGGTGTCCGGATGATAAATATCCAAATATGGACAGAGTCCGATGTATCTCCAAAGTGATAACCTTCCTGTCTTTTGAAGATGTTCTGGGTATCATCCTGGTCTCTTTTGCCCTACCCTTGTTCCTAACCACAGGCCTTGTTTTAATCATCTTCATTAAATATCAAGAAACTCCCCTTGTCAAAGCCAACAACCGGGACCTCTCGTACATCCTCCTGGTCTCCCTCCTGCTTTGCTTCTTGTCTCCTTTTCTCTTCATTGGTCAACCAAGGAAAGGCACCTGCCTTCTCAGACAGACAGTTTTAAGCATCATCTTCTCAGTTGCCATTTCTTCCCTATTGGCCAAAACCATCACGGTGGTGCTGGCTTTCCTGGCCACAAAACCAGGCAACCAAATGAAGAGATGGTTGGGGAAGAGCTTGGCCAATTCCATCATCCTTTCTTCTTCTGCTGTCCAAATTATCATCTGCTGCATATGGCTGGGAATTTCTCCCCCATTCCCTGACTCTGACCTCCACTCCCAGCCTGGAGAGATCATCCTGCAATGCAACGAAGGGGCTGTTGTCATGTTCTACGTCTCCCTCAGCTACATGGGCTTCCTGGCTGCCATCTGCTTCATGGTGGCTTTCCTGGCCAGGAATCTGCCTGGGGCCTTCAATGAAGCCAAGCTGATCACCTTCAGTATGCTGGTCTTCTGCAGTGTTTGGGTGACTTTTGTGCCCACTTACCTGAGCACCAAAGGGAAATATATGGTGGCTGTGCAGACTTTCTCCATCCTGGCCTCCAGTGCTGGTCTGCTGGGCTGCATCTTCATTCCCAAGTGCTATATTATTCTTCTGAGGCCACACCTGAACACAAAGGAGCATCTTACATCTAGAATAAATGTAAAAATATGAGGTATAACATGTAAGGTTGGAAGAATTCCAAAACTTCCTTTTACTTGAAAGGAGATATTCTTTCCATTTAGATAGTATTCAGGAGTCAAAGAAAATCATATCTATGTGTTTCAAAATGGGAAAATGTTGACCGACCGGAATTCTTGTAGCTCCCTTCCCTTTCAGCTCAATAAATCTTGCTAAAGAGAACTCTGTGAAAGTCATTCAGAGGAACTTGCTACTGGATGTGACACCTTATAAAAAATAATGTGGGCACTTTTTCCTACTGACAGCAGCTAAAAGTGTCTGTATGAGAGAGAGCAAGTAGGAAAAGAGGTCAGGAGGAAGCTGTGGGAACCAAGCACCAACCGGGTTGCCTGATCTTCTCCAGGAGATGCCGGAATGATGTGAAATGCCATGTTTGACTAGCTTTCAGCTGGGGAAGCAAATCTTCATCCTTCTTATAGAGTTGTTTCTTGATTTCCTGATAAAAGCTCCTTTGCAGAAAGTGTTGAGCAGAACAGCTGTCTGGGATTTCAGCTTGGGATTGTTTTTATTTTGGTGTGTACCTTTAAGAAATTTCCTCTGTATTTATTTTCCTTTTCATCAACCAGAGAAATAAAATAGCAGTTTTCAGGCCCTTTGATTTCCCACTCTACAATTTGTACGTAAAGCATTTCTCCGCTCCTCTTCCAAGCTTGTCTTGTCTGTGAAAGGTTGGACAAGATATGCAGGGAAAGAGGACCCTGAGACTTTCCCCAGGAGGAGACTGAAGGGATCCTGTCTGAAGGCAGCCGCATCATTGACTGAGTAGTCTGGACTGAAGCAGGAGCGTTCAATGCTGTGTATTCATCCAGTCCAAGAAGGAGGTGTGTAAGGGTTGAAAAATCTAGGTTTGCAGGAAGAGGCACCCATGGAAGCTATTCTGTTTTCCAACCACACAGATTGCTGATGAATCGATACTCAATCTGAGGTTTCAGAATAGCTTCTAATTGCTGATCAAATCCCTTTGTAAATTCCGTTTTAAGCAGGTAAAAAAGCTTTGATGGATCAGACCAAGGTCAATATAAGATTCTCAGTGACCACACAGAGATGCCTCTGGTTTGCCCAGAAGCAGAAGGCAGAGACGTACGGTTTTGCCCAACATGGTACGGCTGTTTCCCCACAATTTCACTTTCCTCCATAACACCACACAATATTGGACACTCAGCCATCTCACTATCTAGGAATCCCTAACTTTGGTATCCCACATTAATCTGAGAATTTTCTTCCCAGGTTTCACACCCCCAGTTAAAAAAGACTAAGGTGGGACTGGAACTCAAGAGCCTCCTGGTGATTGGCCCAAAGTCACTCAGGAAGTTTTCATGCCTGAGGATTAGAACTCAGAGCCAGCTGGTTTTCATGTGTAAGGCAGGATTAGAACTCAGTCCCCTGATGATTGGCTCCAAGTCACTTGGCTCCAACCCCACCTTTATTTTGAAGGTGGGACTAAAACTCCAGTGATGGGCCCAAAGTCCCTCAGCTGGCTTTGATTCCGGCATCCTCCCCAGGCACTCCTGCCCCCCAACACAAAAGGCTACCCCCTCCCCTCACCCAACTAGACAGCACCCTTCCTCCCAAGGAGCCCACCTGAGGCTCCCACCGTCACCCCCTCCGCAGCTGCTGCTGCCCCCGCCAGAGGACCCCGCCGCCCCGGAGATGCTCCAGCGCTCTTCGGACCTCAGCCAAGCCCACTGCGGACCAGACGGGCTGAGCTGGAGGGCCCGAAGGAAGCTGGGAATCTGCAGACGATCCCCCCCTGATGGTCATTCCAGCAGATCCATCATCCTGGGAGAGGCTCGCTCTGCCCCCGTCTGACTTCTCAGACTGGCCCTCCCGTGGGGTCCCTCGCTCTTCCACTGGGGCAGGGACCGGATCTGGCCGGGACCGACTGATCCTCCTGGGGATTTTGGGTGGGTGGTTGAGTTAGACCGGCTGGCTGGCTTTCGCTCTGCTCCCGAATGGAAGAGCTGCGTAAGGGAAGGTCACAAATGCGCTCCAGACACTTTGTGGCAGCTGATCAGGGAGGAAAACTGCATGTAAGGAAAAAACAGGAGAGAGAGAGAGAGAGAGAGAGAGAGACAGACAGACAGACAGACAGACAGACAGAGACTTCTGAAGAGGGCGGCGTTTTCACTGGTTTGATCTCTGAAGTTTTGTGTAGATCTGGCTGATTCCGCTTCAGTTATTTGCAGTTACAAAATCATCCAAAGAGAAGGAAAGCGGAAGGGATTTCTTTCCTTTCCCCTTCCTCTTTCCGGGCAGCTGACACAGACTGAATGCAAATCCCTCCTTCACTGGGATCACCTGGATTTTGTGGTGGGACAGGTGGCCACACAGAAGCGACCCCTTCTCTTTATTGATTGATGAGAGTGGCCTGGACCCCCATCTTATGTGCAACATCCCTGGGTGGGTCAATGCAAAGGAATAAAATATAAAACCCAACCAAATGACAGCAACCACAAAAAGTGAGGCTCTATGGTGCCCAGGGAGCCATTCTCCCCCTTACATCCTTTGGACTGGAGTCTCAACCTGCCCTCTGGAGTTGGGGGGGGATAACCGGCCATTTGGGGTGTCCTTATCACCCAATAAGAGGGCGTGAAGGAGTACTGTGTTCCACAGAAATCCTCTTTCCCCTGGCAGGGGCAGCCATGGGAAATGTGGGCCAATTCGGTCTTTTGTGATGGCAACATCTGGCTGAGAAGAGCTGGAGGAACCCCCCCTGTCTGGCTTGGTGGGAGGGGCCGGTGCCCTCTGAGAGAGGCGCCCTTCCAAATATCCCGGCTATTCCTGGCTTCAAAAAGGGACCACCAGCATTCCTTATCACACCTGGGGGGAACAAAAAGTGAGAGTCCCTGCAGCCTGGGGGCTAAAAGAGGACCACCTGTGCGACCTCCCCAGACCCAGGTGGGCCGAAAGCTCCCTCTGGTGAGGGTGGAGCTGGAGACCTTCCTCCCCATCCAGACCTTCCCGGCCTCCGTTCAGACTGGCTGGCTGGGCTTGGCTCCCCTGGATTGACTTAAAAATCAAGGGAGGCCTTGACTTAAAAAGATCCATTTGTCGACCGTTGGGAATTACAAAGGCACTGAGAGAAGTGATTGGGGACCAGTCCTCACACTTACGACCATGGCAACATTTCCACGGTCACACGATCAACATTTGGGCCTGTGGCAACCGGTGTGTGTTTGCCACAGTTGCCGCAGTGTCTTGGGGTCCCGTGATCCCCGTCTGCAACTCTCCCAGCTGCCTCCCAACAAACTGAGTCAATGGGGGAAACTCTGTCTCACTTAACAACCTTGTGGTTCAGTTCACAACTGAAGTGATTCGCTTAATGCCCAAAGGGTCCAAAAATGGGCTCAGACTCCCTGAACAATCTGCTTCCTTCGCAAAGGAGAGCCTGGTCCCTTTCGTGGTCATAAGTTGAGGACTCCCTGCGTCCCGAGGGTTCTATGCAGGTAGTCCTCGACTTATGGCCACAATTGAGACCAAAGTTTCTGTTGTTAAGTGAGATATTTGTTAAGTGGGTTTTGCCCCATTTTACGACCTTTCTTGCCTCAGTTGTTAAGCGAATCACTGCAGTTGATAAGTGAGTCACCTGGTTGTTGAGTGAACCTGGCTTCCCCCTGGACTTTGCTGGTCAGAAGGTCACAAAAGGGGATCACATGACCCCTCTGGGACACTGCGACTGTCATAAATACGAGTCAATGCCAAGCGTCCGGATTTTGATCACGTGACCATGGGGATGCTGCAATGGTCGTACGTATGAAAAACGGTCACTATTTCCAGGGCGGCTGCAGAAGCCCCTCCAGAGCCGTCAATCCCTTCATAGGCCAGGCAGGCGGTTGAGGAGGGTTTTTCCAATCTCCGGTCCAGGCCAATCAAAGCCTCGGCTGGTGACGTCAGGGGCTCCCCCTAACCCCATTGGCCGGAGCTCACCATGGCAACATCCAGCATCCTTGGTGGGGCTGGACCGCTGGAGTGGACGGCCGGCTCTGTGGGCCTCGCCAGGGTCTCGCTGGTCTGGGCTTGTCCGGAGGAAGAGACGGTTCCCGTGAAGGCCCATTTGGGGGACGAGTTGAGAAAAGGGGGTTCAGCACCAGCACCCCAGAAGGGCTCCTACCTGCCAAGTCAGGAGCCTCCCTACCTGGGACCAAACTCCCCACCCGCCACCTGGAAGGTGCAGATCTCCAGAGATGGACTAGGGCCAGCCGGCCGGCAGCCATGCTTTGCGCTGGGAAAACTCTGCAAGATTCAGGGGCCCCAAACGTGGCTTCAGGATGTCCCAGTTGGATGGGCCTTGGGCCCCCAAAGGTAGAAATTGACCTGGTTCAAGGATTTGGGGAAATTAACCTAAAAGGGACACCATTGGCCAGATATAATTCTTTCCCAAACACTCTCCGCCTGGGGACTGAAGTACTTACTTATTTTTATTTTTAATAAAGTTGACTTTTATCCCACCTTTATTATTTCTCTAAATAGGTCAAGGCAATGAACATAACTTAGGCTCCATCCTTCCCTCAACAACAACCTTGTGAGGTGGGCTAAGGCTGAGAGAGAGAGACCGTCTCAAAGTCACACGCCTGGCTTTCCTGCTGAAGATGGAAATTGTAAGTAATGGGGGGGTGTCCATCTTAATTCGAATGGTCACCCCTTCTCCAGTCATCAGAAACATCAAAGCCAGGCCAGAGATGGCCAGAGTGACCGATGGAGGATTCCGGCTCCTTTGGAGGGTTTCGAGAGATGATCTGCCTTGAACTGGAGTCAGAATCAAATGGGAGTCAGAGTCGTTTGAAAAGAGATCAATATTGATGGATTATGTGGGTGTTTCTCAAACCTGGCCATTTTAAAGGCCTGTGTGGACTTCATCTCCCAGAATTCCCTAGTAAGCCAGCTGGTTTCTGGGGGTTGAAGGCCACACATGCCTTAAAGGGGCCAAATTTGTGATTTTTACACAAAGTTGTTACAATTTAATGAATGTGTGAGGCTATTGTCACTTGATAGTTTTAACTCTAATTTGTTCCCTCTTTGGAGATTAAGGCTACAATGAAAAGAAAGTAGACAATAGAAGCCTAGAGCTGAAAGGGACCTTGAAGGTCATCTGACTGACTGACTGACTGACTGACTGACTGATAGATTGATTAATATCACCAAGTTGGTGTTGACTCTCAGCAGCCACATAGATAGATTTTCCCCATGGAGATCTGTCCCCAGTCTGCTCCTTCGGGTCTCCCAACCTGCCCCCATCCCCACTATAGCTGCTTCCTGGGAATCCTTCTCTTCCTCCCTTTCCTTCACTTTTCCCAACATGGCAGACTTCTCCAGGGAATTCGGTCTGCATTGATTGACAGCATTGAAGTCAGTGTGGACTCTGAGTGACCACAGAGGCAGATGGATGACCTGTCCCCAGTCTGGACTTTCAGGTCTCCCCAAAGTTCACCCATCAACACGGTAATCAAATCCACCAACCTGACCCCAAATTGTTCTCTCCTTCTCTTTCCTTCCACCTTTCCCAGCATTAGGAACATCTCCAGAGAGCTGGTTTTCTCTTGATGTGCCCTCAGATAGGCTATTTTGAAGCTGGTGCTGTGTGGCTGAGAACTGATCCAGATAGATTATATCTAAAGGGCCCTTTGGCAAGAGACCCCCCTGCAGATTGTCCATTGGTTCTTAACTCCCACTGCATCTCATGCTAGCAGAAGATGATGGACTCCAAAATTGTAGGAAAAAGCCAGAGTGGAGAAGGTAGGTTAGCAAAACTAGCCCTGACCGGCGAGAGGATGTGATTGATGTGTCTCTCCATTTCTCAAACAGGTCGGCAACAAGGAGGAAATGGTCATACCATCAATATCCTTGGGTGATCTCTCAGTGACCACTGATGGTCCCAACCTCCAGGCTGATGAACTGAGAGATTCCTTTGACTTCCAGACCCAGGACTTCCAGAAAGACGATCAATGGATGAAAGAGAAGCAAGGCTGTCTCCAGCAGACAGTGGATCAACTTAAGACCACAACGGAAGACTTGCAGAAACCTTGAAGAAGATCATGCCATCAGTTAGAGGAGAACAAATCTTTGGTGAGCTACTTTGGAGAACTCCACAAAGAACTGTGTGAGGTCACTAGTCAAGTGTCCACCTCAAACAAGAGAAGGCTGACTCTGAGAAGGACCTCGAAGAGGCGAGGAACCTTCGACCAGAAGTCAAGAAGCACCTCCAGAGTCTGCAGCATGAACTGGCTGAGATGGACCTCAGTTTCCCTGTGGAGAAGAGCCACTCCAGCCAACTGAAGGAGAAAGTCACCCCTCTTCAGAATATGGGGGGAAACAAGAAGAAGCACCTCCAGAGTCTGCAGCAGCTACATCCCAGTTCCCAGATCCGGCTCTGGCCAGACTCACCTGGCCCACCAGGTAGCAAGTCCCCCCATCTTCTCCCAGGTACACCAGATGGGAAACGGGACCACGTGAGCGAACTCTCCTTTATTGGAAGGGAAGAGAATCTGGCAAGGCTGAACGTACAAATCTCCCACCGACTCTTTGGAAAGCCTGGAAAGTTAGGGAAGATCCTTTCCGAGGGTCTTTCTCTGCCAGTGATGCCCCTGTGGGCTCCCCCACTTGGTCTGACCCTTCCCTAGGCAGCATCTTCTCCCTCTCCCCCCCAAGGTCATTTAGTGATTTTTATTTATTTGTTACTATCCTGCCTTTATTATTTTTATTAATAATGCAAGGTGGTGAATATATCAGACACACCTTCCTCTCGTCTTTTCCCTCACAACAGCAACCCTGTGAGGTAGGTTGGGCTGAGGCATAGTGACTGACCCAAAGTCACCCAGCTGGCTTTGATGGCTAAGGCGGGACTTGAACTCACGATCTCCCACACTTTATTTGCACATATAATTACACTTCCTTAACAGTTTGTGGGAATGCTGGTGATATACCTTGATTCTGCAAAGTATTAACAAACTACTTCCTGATAATTAAATTGATTGATTAATTGAGATAATTAATGCCTCATAAAATTCAGCAGGTAATAATAAAAATCGGTCCTTGGTCATTATTCTTCTATATTGTCATTAATGCAGGCGGGTAGTTGAAGAAATTGATTTTGTGATGCAACATTTATACCAACTCTTAGACAAAGCTATTTTGTTGTTGTTTTAAAAATACCCAGCTTTTAGAACAGTATTTATGATTTCCTTATAGAGTGCATAAGTAAAATTCAGTAAAATATATATAATTTTTAGTTGTAGGACTTAACAAGCTATCCTATCTCATATAAGAACGAACGAATGGCAGCTACAATGTGAATTTTTTATTAAGATTTCTTTTGTACTTTTTCTCATATTTCCTTTTTTAAAAATCAATTTTTTATTTTATTCAAAACCTTAAAAAACAAACTCCAAAAAATGAAAAAAAAATTACGAACAAAACCCCAAAGCTAAACAAAGCTACATTAAAAAAGTGCATAAAAAGAAAAGAGAAAAGAGACAGTTCTGGTGAGGAAACCAGGAGTCTCTCAGCAGGGGGGAAAAACCCTCCTGAGTCTGGATGCCATTTTGGGGAAAAACACTTTCCTTCCAGGAGTTCGGCAGCTGCCGGCCCTGGATGCTCAGCCGACCATCCTGAGTCCTGCAGATCATTTTCCATCAGATGTCCAGGAATTTGAACCCCTGGTGCGGCCCTTGCTGACCTGGGCAGCTAGATAGCCAGTGTGGGTTCCTGTAATGTATGTTTCTCCATTTTCTTTACGGGAGAGACGCTCTTTGTAGCCCTCATCTTCCTCAGAGCACACAAGCCCCACAACCACGACAAGGTCCTGCCTCACTGGGGGATTGTGGTTCTTCACACAGTCAGCCAGGTGTTGGGACTGGATGTCAGCTGTTCCAAAGACAGCTGCTTTTGGCAACTGACCGATGGTGACCTTGTCAATGTCGATGGTGCCCAAATGGGGCTGCAGTTGTTTTGGGATGACACCCCATGCGCCGGTTAGTCCTGGGGCAAAACAAGCACAAATTTAATATTTTAATAATAATGAAATAATAAATAAGCAAGAAGCAAAAAATGGAAAAATAAAACTTAGCAACCAGATTAATAATAAAAATTATTAATTTTTTCCTCCCAGATTCCTTTCTTTTTAGCTTCCAAGGCCAACCATCCTCTCCCAAAAACCCAAAGCGGGAAATGCAAAGCAACAAAAGACACCAGGTAACCTCAAGAGAACCCAAATCCTCCCCCTTCAACCAGGAACTTCTTTTATTTTTCTTCCTACCTTTGGACAAGTCCTTGGTCCAGTCACTTCTTGCAGCCTCCAAGTTGTCCACTGAGTGCAGCCACCTGTGGATTTCTGCCCCCTCCCTGGAATCCATCTAAGAATTAAATAACAACAACAATAATAATCATATAATATCTTTAAAATGGAAAAATGAAGAAAAACTAGTCTTTACTAGGTAAAAGAGGTAAAACATAGAAAGAACGGTTGCAGGAATTGGGTATGTCTAGTTTAATGAAGAGAAGGATGAGGGGGGACATGATAACAGTGTTCCAATATCTCAGGGGCTGCCCCAAAGAAGAGGGAGTCAAGCTATTCTCCAAAGCGCCTGAGGGCAGGACAAGAAGCAACGGATGGAAACTGATCAAGGAGAGAAGCAGCTAAGGAGATATTTCCCGACAGTTAGAACAATTAGCCAGTGGAACAACCTGCCTCCAGAAGTTGTGAATGCTTCAACACTGGAAGTTTTTGTCTGAAATGGTATAGGGTTTCCTGCCTGAGCAGGGGGTTGGACTAGATGATCTCCACGGCCCCTCCCAACATTATTATTATTATTATTATTATTATTGTTATTGTTGTTGTTGTTGTTATTATTATTATTATTATTATTATTATTATTATTATTATTATTATTATTATTATTATTATTATTATTATTATTATTATTATTATTATTATTATTATTATTATTATTATTATTATTATTATTATTATTATTATTATTATTATTTATTGGAAAGGAAGAATTCTGTCCCAAATGGAAATACCTCCCATGAAGGGAACAAAGACATTGACTTGTCTCCACTTAGAGAGGGTCTCCCTGAGGTCTGCTACATGTCCAGTTGTTGAGAATCGTTGTGGGTAACTTTAGCATTATATACTTTAATGAATGAAAAGAAAGCTGGATAGATATGTTTTTTTTAAAGTTTAAGCAGCAAATGCAATAGCTGAAAGCATTTTATTTATTTCTATAATTTTTGCCTAATTTCCTGCAGAAACTCAAATCAAATAACATAAAACATAACTATTTAAACCAAATCATCCTGGAGAGGCTTTGAAAATTGCCTTAGTTTGGCACCCTGCTTTGAAATTTTATTAACCTCTTATTAGATTGTGTGTAGAACTTTGACAGATGCAGGAGCCCTAAAAGGTTTTATTTTCCCATCCCAGGTCAGTTACAGGCTGTCCTCGACTTACGGCCGTCTGTTTAATAATGCTTCAAAGTTACCATGGCCTTGGATAAAGTAACTTACAACCTGTTCTCGCACTTACGACTGTCGCAACATCCCTGTGGTCACGTGATCACAATTTGGGCTCTTGGTAACCAGCTCACACTATGACTGGCCCAGCATTCTGCAGTCACCTGATCACCATCTGTGACCCTTTTTTGCCAGTTTTGGGGAAGACAGAGTTGCTTAATCACAGCCTGATTCGCTTCACAACCACTCGCTTAATGACAGCGGTGATTCACTTAACAACCTTCATAAAATCAGGTCCAACTTGGCTCGTGACCGCCGCAATTTACAACCCAGTTGTGGTTGTAAGTTTAGAGAGGGGAAGGAATGGGCAGGAGAAAATCCTTCCCTTCCAGGGATCGGATGAGAATCCTCCTTGCTCCAAGGGCAATCTCTGAAGTATTGAGGAGGTCAACGGGGGGGGGCAACCTCTCTCCTCCCTCCAGACCCAGCTTGGAATCGACAGAGCCCTGCGCCTCGTAGGCTGGCAGGACACGGATTTTGGATTTCAGGTGTCCTGGACCTCCCCAGTCTGCAGCTTCCCTTTCCTGGCTACGACCGGGCGCTTGGAGACCAGCCTGTGCGCACGAGGGTTGCAGCATCCCGGGGTGATGTGATCACCCTTTGTGACTTTCCCAGCCAGCTTCTGACAATTAAAGTCAATGGGAGAAGCTGGACTCACTTAATGACAGTGGTAAAAGAGGTTGTAAAATCAGGCGTGGTCACATGGTGACTCTCTTAACTGCCATACCGCTTAGTGGGAGAAATTCCAGCCCCAACTATGGTCATAAGCCGAGATCTACCCGTACTTATGGCTCAGCAGTCTTAAGGAGAAATAACTTTAAATGTCTAAAATTCTTTCCAATCACTCTGGCACAGCCCTGCACTCTCCAGTTTCCACAATGACTCCATATCAGTTGTCCAGCACTTTCCAGGACAAGGACCTGAAAATGCCCATCCCTAAGGCTGCCTTTTAGGTATCTCAAGAAAAATATGGGATGGCATTGAAGGACACGTGTGCCTGCCTCATCCCTTCATCCATTGAGGCAAAGCGTCTGCAGCCTTGGTCCAAAACGTTTAAAGCCCCAAGGCCTCCATCATCAAGCTATTGTCTCTCTAGAGCAGTGTTTCTCAATAAGAGTAACCTGGTTCTAAATGTTAATAAAACAAAGGAGATCACTGTAGATTTTAGAAAGAGCCGGCATAGTTATGCTCCACTCAGTATCAAGGATGCAGATGTAGAGGTGGTCAACAGTGTTAAGTATCTGGGGCTGCAGATAACTAACAATGTGACTTGGTCTCTCCACACGTCATCCTTAGTGAAGCGTACAAACCAGCGTCTGCATTTCTTGCATCAGATGAGGAGAGCACATCTTTCTCCTCCTGTCCTGGCCACTTTTTACACAGGCAGGATTGGAGGCGTTTTAACAAACTGCATCACTGTTTGGTCTGGTGGCAGCAGAGCCTCAGATAGACGGTCCACACAGAGAGTGGTGAGGACAGCCGAGAAGATCGTAGGAAGCTCGTTTCCGTTATTCAGGACGCTGCTTACAAGCGCTCCTGTGTGCTTAGAGCTCCGAGCATAGTTAGAGGCCCCACACCCCCACTTCACAGCCTGTTCCTGTTGCTCCCCTCCGGGAGGAGGTTTCCGAGTATTTCCAGCAGGACTAGCAGATTCTGTAACCACTTTGTTCCCTGTGCCATCCGTCTGGTAAACTCGCAAGATGCGTTTTTGTTGCCATGTACATGTATACATCTGAACTAGACTGTGTTGTTTTCTGTGTCATAGAATATATGTGAGTCTGTGGGTATATGCATTTTTTTTGTCTTATTGATGTAGTAATATATTGGAGATGGTGTGGGATTTGTTGTCTAGTTTGGAATAAACAATCACCAGCCAAAAGTTCCAAGAGAAAACAATAGTATTTTATTTTTACTACTTTGCAAAGAGGGTGTATCATGTACTTGCAGGTACAATGGACACACCTGAAATCATCAATACAATTGCTTTATAGTCCCTATAACCATCACAAATTTACCTCCCACCTTTCCCTCAGGCCGTCACAACCTATCCGAAGCGCCTAAAGTGAATACATTATTCCCCACCTATGATTACATCTCCCACTCCTCAATTCTATCACCCCCTGCCCTTATTTACAAATGACCTTTTATAGCTATTAGTTCCTGTGGGCTGCCTCTGAATCAACCATCGTGCCAACTAATTCTGGTTAAAGCTAGTTTTGAGCATTGCAGGGGCCTCCGCTCCTGGCTCCTATGTACAGTTTCCATGCTTAAGCAGAATTCATGAGATTAGAAATATATCATTGGATTCTTCCAAGGGTTAGCCTGCCCTTCTAGTTTCTGCAAAAACAATAGGTTCTTTTTCCCACAGTGCTGACCGTTTGAGAGCTGTATGCAATGAAACTTCATTTTAACGTATGCCCATTAGTGTACATTTAAAGTGACAATAAAGTTATTTCTATTCTATTCTATTCTATTCTATTCTATTCTATTCTATTCTATTCTATTCTATTCTATTCTATTCTATTCTATTCTATTCTATTATTAACTATGATAACCTTAAGATTGACGTCTGGAAATGGAGTCGTGGCAACTGGATTTATTTTTTATTAGTTGAGAGGTTTTGCTGCTTCTCCAAGCAGTTTCTTCGGTCTGAACCACTTGGATAGGGGGATTCTGGGTAGGCAGAGAGCCGTTGGAATGTACCAACTCC
Organism: Azemiops feae; assembly: GCA_023970755.1. NCBI lineage: Eukaryota > Metazoa > Chordata > Lepidosauria > Squamata > Viperidae > Azemiops > Azemiops feae. Next base: position 24,505 of record JALGBA010002321.1, on the reverse strand, counting down.
TGAAATTCTTAGGGGTTGTTATGTGTTCATGGCCTTGATCTTCCCGGGGGCTGATGAGAGAGCAGCCCAGAAAATGGGGGACAAGTTGTGTCTGAGGCCTCCGTCTCTATTGAGGGAAGGAGCCTCCGCTTTGGCCCAAATGGATTCCCTCACTCCTCTCTCAAGCCATCCATCTTCCCTGTCCAGAATGTGGGTGTCCTGTCCCCTCCGAGCCCCGATCACAGCCAAGGCAGGAGTTTCTTCCCTTTGGGGCTTCTTTGCCACCTGATCCGATGATGGCCGGGAAAGGTCGGATGCTCCTCATGAGCCCCAGGAAGGGACCCCAGAGAGAGAAAAGGGGGAAGAAAGGACATAAAGCACCTCCAGGGCAATTATGAAGGGTGAGAGCAAAAGAGACGCTGCTTCTCTCATTCTGCAGCTTGTGGGAAACGCTAAATCAGCCAGCAGTGTGTGGCAGCAGCCAAAAATGCTAATGCAATTCTTGGTTGTATTAACAGAGGCATAGAATCCAAATCACGTTAAGTTTTAGTATCGCTTTATAAATCCTTAGTAAGACCACGATAGCAGTATTCCGGTATTTGAGGGGCTGCCACAAAGAAGAGGGGGTCAGCTTATTTTCCAAAGCACCAGAAGGCAGAACAAGAAACCATGGATGGAAACTAATCAAGCAACCCGGAATTAAGGTGAAACTTCCTAACAGTGTGGACAATTAACCAGTGGAACAGCTTTGACTTCAGAAGCTGCAGGTGCTTCATCACTAAAGTTTTTAAGAAAAGACTGGACAGCCACCCGTCTGAAATGGTACAGGGTCTCCTGCTTGAGAAGGGGGTTGGACTAGATGACCTCCAAGGTACCTTCCAGCTCTATTCTGATTCAAAATAGACTCATAAAATCTTTCCTCTGCAGATAGCTTTGTATATATCACCCCAAACTATGGACTATCAAGGACATTTTAGATTCCTTGAAACCCATTAAATTAATTACATGGAATTACTTTCCTGAAAAAAAAAATCCAGAGGCTTTAGGTTTTCTATTTCACCTTTATTATTAGATTTTCCATTGTGTTCAGATCCAGCCTTGGTAAAACCGTGTAACATTTGGGGAGGAACCTGCAGCCCAGCAGCCTGGAGGCCCAGAGGGAGGGGACCTTCCCCGGCTGACACGCATTGGGCAACCAAAGAGCCGAAAAGCAGGTGGCTCCTTTACTGCTTGGTTCAAAATCCAGGCCAATCCCCCCCCCCCTGCTTAATTCTATTCACAGGTAGTCCTTGACTTACAACCACAGTTGGGACTGGAATTTCTGTCATCAGTCATTGCAGTCATCAAGTCGAAGCAGACCCAATTTACAACAATTTTCATGGAGGTCATTATGCAAATCAGGCGCTCCTTCTGATCCGGTTCAGGCAGGAACAGCGAATCGCAGAAACTCCCTCCTGCTTCACCTGGACCCAAACCTCCCTCCGGCTTCCTCTGGGAAACCAGGGAGCCATTCCCAGGGCGGGTCTTGAGGGAGGGTTTCAACCTGGGGGAGGGTCTGTCTGTCTGTCTGTCAAAGACCTCAACCAACCATGGCAGTTTTAGCATGAATTAAGGATATTCTGGGGAGGCCCACAAACTGATTTATCCTTTTAGAAGAACACAGTCCAGGAAGTCCTCGACTTTCAACCACAATGGGGACAGAGAAATTCATCGTACAGGGAGACGTCACCTGACCATGACTTGCAACCTTCCCCATTGACTTCGCTTGTTGGGAGCCTCTGAGAAGAGTGCAAGTGGCCACCAGGTAACCCTGTGTGAGGCTGCAACTATCATCAATGTGGGCCAATTGCCAAACACCTGGATTGCGATCACGTGACTGTAATGATCTGCTTCCAAGTTGCATTTTTCAGCTTTGTCACAACTTTCAACAATTGCTAAATGAATGGCCATAAGTCAAGGACTACCTGTATTGCAGACATCCAGAGAATCATACAATGTGAGCTGTGAAAGGCACCTTCATGATCATCTAGTCCAACCCTCTCCCCATTGCAGGAACCTAGTGCCACAAATACACAATTTACATAGACCAATCTCTCATTGTTGCATTTTAATGGGATTTTCTTTATTTTTATCAGGGATGAGAATTATTCAGAGCCAGATCTGACGTTACTGCCGGGAACCGGACGTGACCTGGAAGCAGTCATATCCGACTCAATCGGGACCTCAGAGGCCCGAGGAAAAGCAGCCAAACGGGCAAGAGGAGAAGCCATTTCAGTCTCATGGGTGGAAAGAGGAAGAGGAGTCCCCTCACTTCCCATCAAAGGATCCCCCTGGGGGGGAATCATCTCAATGCGTGGAGTGTGGAGCTCTACCATAGACTTCTGTAGATCTTGAATGCCTTGAACAGATGCTTCCAGACATTTCTGCACATTTAAATGAGATGTCTCTGCCCCTTTTTCTTGGAGAAGAGTTATGGATACATCAAGCCAACCATTCGCATCCTCTCCTGGAAGCTTCAGGACCTTCCTTTTGACTGTTGATCAGGGATGCCTTGAGCCATTCTGCCAGGGAGTCTCTGGATGGCTTCAAAGAATCTTCCTTCTGGCTTTCCAGAGATCCCTGGAGCCATCCCAGGACATTTGGGCTGGCTTCTCTGGAGGTCTTGGCCTTCAGCTTCTCCAGCGAGGCTTTCACCCATTCCATTTGCAGTTGGTATTTCAGCAGTTGAGGCTTCCTTGGTTCAAGCGTCTTGTTTCCACCTGGGTCTTTCTTGGACTCTGTCTGGGTTGCCGGCTGGTCTCTCGGTTCCAGTGGCCTAAGCCCAAGCCATGAGCCATTCTGCCAGGGAGTCTCTGCATGGCTTAGAAGAAGCCTCTGTCATGCTTTCCAGAGAAGCCATCCCAGGATATTTTGCCTGCATTCTGTGGCTGTCTTGGCTTTGAGATTCTCCACAGACATTTTCAGCTGTTCCTCCTTCCGTTTATAGGGCAGCATTGGAGGTTTCATTTCTTCAGGAGTTTCTCTCCTGTCTTCCGGTTTTGTAATGTCTGCCCTTGTGTTTCTTTTGGACTCTGTAACACTGTTAAGCGGTACCAACTGGTCTCTGTACATCAGAAACCTACAGGAGTTCTTCCTCGGTTCTTTCTCTCTAGAAAAATCAGGAGGTTTGAGATGAATTTGGGCCAACAGCCAAATATTCTTAGTTAACAACAATATCAACTCCAAAAGGATATAAATATTTTTGGGCAGCAGGAATCCCATTCACTTCCATGAGACTTGCTCCTAGATTGGCATATGTAGGATTAAAAGTGAATAAGACATAATTCATTAATTTCTTTCCCCCTTTTAGTTTTTTTTTGTATGGGAGGGAGATATTACTTTCAGTATTTGGTCAATTACTGAAGAATGCTACATGGAACAGCTAATAATGTTACATCGTCCTGAAAAATCCACTGAAATTTTATCTAAATTCCCCTTGTGGGAGACATTTTTATTTCTCCATGTGAAATCCATCAATTCCCCAATGGGATTTCAACTGTACTTGCGGGGGAGGGGGTACAGCATCGGATCTCCTGAGTATAAAGGACGGATCTCCTGATTATGAAGATCCCCTGTGAAGGGAGGGAGCTAAGGAGAAATTAATATCAAATTCTGGAAGAGAAAGTCAGGGTTGCTGTCTAAAAGTTTCTCACCTGCTCAATCTTTCCCTAAAGTCTTTTTCCATGGCCTCTTTGGTTTCAATATGACGGATGTTTTCAAACCTCAAGGTGTCCATTTTTAATTGAAGCTCAAGCCTCTCTTCAACTATGGTGTTCAGTATCGTGATGTTTCTGTAAATTATGAACACCAGAGAGAAATTAGCCTTCTATTTTTTTTACTTTGATCACCAAGCATAATTAAGTTCTTAATAATTTTTACACTATATTTGCTTTTGTCTTCTAAACATATACATACACACACACATATATACTGTGTTTGTATAGATGGATGAGAGATAGATATAGATAGGTATAGATATCTATATCTTTTATTCTGTATGTTGTTTATATCTGGCCTCAGGGTTCTAGTAAATAAATCTGAATTTGACAGAATAAGTCAGGATTGCTTTTCCAAATATTTCTCTCCTCTCCGGTTTTCTCTGAGGAGCTCCTGGTTCTCCCCAGCTTGATGCAGGACTCTGCAGCGGAGATATTCTTTTCCTCCTGCCCTTTCTGGAGGTGTTCTTCCAAATCTTTTATTCTGTAAAATATGACGACAAGAGTGAAATTAGCCCCCCAAGGTTTTTACTTGAATTTACTTGCTTTTGTCTTATAAACATATGCATACACGTACACGTACATACACATCCAGGGGAGGGAGCTCAAGGGAATTGAATATGAAATCCTGGACCAGAAAGTCAGGGTTGCTATCTGGAAATTCCTCACCTGCTCAGTCTCTCCTCCAGCTCTTTGCCCCAGTTCTTCTTTTTGGTGAACAAGCTGCGTGTTTTCACACAGGAGCTGCTCATTTGGTGAAAACTTACTTTCCATTCTGCAATGGAGACTCTGGTTCTCCTTTCTGAGCTGGGCCATTTGCTCCCCTAAAATGTTTATTCTGCATTCATTATTTTCTCTGAGGAGTTCCGCCTTCTCCCCATCTTGTTTTTGAACCCTGCAACTCAGATCTTGATTCTCTTTTCTGAGCTTGTCTATCTGCCTAGACGCATCCGAAATATTTCTTCTGTAAAACATCAAAACCAGAGTAAAATTAGCTTCCTTGGGTTTGTTACTTGAATCATCAGACTTGTTTAAAATTAAAACTAACTAAAAATACCTGACACTTGGTTTGTTTTACCTAGCCTTACTTTTTAATTAATTTAGTTTTGCTCTTCTCACAGGAACCAATGCGGGAATGATTTATTTATTTATCTCCACTATATTCTTAAAGGATTTGTTTCGCTTCTTCAGTCTTAAGGTTAACAACACTGTATTTAAGAGTTTGTTTATTTAAGTACAGGTTAATGCATTTTTACTTTCAGTATTTAGCATTGCATAATCTAATAGTACCACAAAGGAATCTTCATATCTTAAAAACTTTTTTTCTTTTTTCTCTTACACACCAGAACAGGCACAAACCAATTCAAAACAATTTCCAAAGTTTCTAGTGGGGACAGAAGGGTGGAGAAGACCGAACTGGTGAGAACAAAGGGGGAGCCGAGAACTGAGGCCAATGAACAGCGGGAGGAGGAGGTAGGAGATAAAACCAAGGATCTCCTTGATTTTCTGGAAGAGAAAGTCAGGGTTGCCATCTGAAAATTTCTCACCTGCTGCGTTTCTCCTCCAGTTCTCTGCAAAGTTGTTGGTTTTTCTGCACAAGCTGTGTCTGCTCTCCCAGGAGCTGCTCATTTGCTGAAAACCTGGTCTTGCTGTAAATATGAAGAACAGAGAAAAATTAGCCCCTTCTGGTTTTTTTTTATTTGAACCATCAAACTTTTTCTTCAATTGAAAAAGATTAAAAATACCTTTACGTTTGTGTGTGTGTAAATTCAGTGTTGCTATTACAACACTGTACAACAATCAGAAACCTCTCCTTGCAGGAAACAGTGCTTTAACCATTAACTGGGTCTTTTAGAAAGGCTCAGTGAAAGTGACAAATCTGTACATTTTCATGGACTTTAGATACGCCTCCAGGAGAGCCTTAAGGGATTTGATTAGCTACTTCAATATTCAGGTTAGCCTCACTATGTTTATAAGAGTTGGATTACTTAAGTAATGATTTTGCTTCAGTGTTTAGCAAAGAAAGTCTACACACCCCTATTAAAATGCCAGGTTTTGGAAATGTAAAAATAATCAGACCAAGATAAATCACCTCAGAATGCTTCCTCCTTTAATATAACATATAAGATGTACAAGTCAAGTGGAAAAACAAATTGAAATCTTTAAAGGGGGAAAATGAAAATAAAAAAACTGGAATGATTTGGCTGTATAAGTGCTCATACCCTCTTACAAGGAGAGATCAGAATTCATCGATCACATTCAAAGGGATGTTAAAAATCAATTAAGGGGACTCTGCTCAAGCCCCTAAAAAGGTTTTCTGACATTTATTCAGTTGCCTCTTACAGCAAAAGCCTCGGTCCCCAAATCTTGCAAAGCACCAAAGTCACCACGCTCGCAAGCACAAGCACGGTGGTGGCAGCCTCAGGCTTTGGGGCTGCTTTTTCTTCAGCTGGAACTGGGCTCTAGCCAAGGTGGAGGGAACTATGAGCAGTTCCAAGTATCAGTCAATTTCGTCACAAAACCTTCAGGCCTCTGCTAAAATGCTGACGATGAAGAGGATTTTCCCCTTTCAGTGCCACAAGGTCCCAAACCATGCCTCCAGATCAACACCACAATGGCTTCACTAGAAGAAGACCAAAGTTTCGGAATAGCCCAGGCAGAGCCGGGAGCTGAATCCAAGTGGAAATCTGTGGGGGGACCGGAAGAGGGCTGTGCACAGGAGAATTCCACCCCCCAAAATCTGACAATTTTGGAGCCCTTTTGCAAGGAAGAAAGGGCAAAAATGCCCAAGGCGAGGTGAGCCATGCTGATAGGCTCTAACTCCAGAAGACTGGATGCTATCCTAAAATCCAAAGGTGCTTCAACAAGGGATTCGTTTGAAGGTGGCATCTTTATGCAGCCATGTTACTGTAAGTTTTGTATTGTCATTTTTCCTCCTAAAAGCTTTCATTTTTTTTTCCAGTTGAATTGTGTAGCTCATATATTAAAGGTGGGAAAAAATGAAGTGATTTATCTTGGCCTGATTTGTTTTACATGTCTTCCCCTCCATGGCCAGATTGCATTGTAAGAAATGCTAAACTCTCTGGATCTCCACTGCTAATGTTCATTTTATATGTTTTTGAGACAAGGGCCAGTCCCATTGCCAGTGTAGACTTACCTGGCAGTCTCGTCCCTTGCGCTCCTCAGCTCTTTTCTCCCTGATGTTCCAGGAGTCTGGAAAAGTCAAAATACCTAACAGGTGAGGAATATACTCATATATCAGCTCACTCTCCCTCCACTGCCCCCACACTCACACCGGGCTTCTTCACATCTTATTATGACATGGAAACACTTTCAGCCTATAACCTCTCCTGATTAAAAGAAAAATGGGTTTTTCTTTTATCCACCATATCGACCAAGAGTGGAACACGTTCCCTTCTAAAATCTCACCAGCCATGCATGAAACCCCTTCGTGTTCCTTGGTGATGGACACTCAAAGGTTTGCTCAGAAGATTTAGATTGCTTACCTGAGAGGGACGTTGGGTGTTGGGTGGCTGAGGGCAAGGCCCTTGATGGATCATTGGCAGGGATACTTGGACCTCCGGTACCACTGGAATAAAAATACACTTCTTTAAAAAGAGAAACTTACTGACTGCGATTAAGGACACTAATTTTTATAACAGCTTCATAAATGCTTGATATCAGCCTTTAATAGAAAGCAATGTAGCTGCAGTCTCTGCTGGCTTAATTTGTCTTTTCCCTTCCCTACTTTTTAGAGCCTGGTAGGTGAGAGCATTGAACAGCCTGTTGTTTTATGACATTTTAGTCCTCTCAATAAAGCTATTTACACCTTAAATACTTCTTGTTTTCCATTACAGCCTTTTTCTCCCAGAACACAGAAGTAGAAGGGAGAAACTCTTATTCGTGGCAAGTTCATTTGCAATATTAAGATGCACTGAGGTTCAACCAGCTCCAATTTGGACTTGGAGACTGGAGTAATTATTAAATGAATCAACCATTTTTAAAAACAGTGCTTAACAAACAATATAAACCATACCGGTATATATATATAGGTATATAAATAACATACATCCATGATGGCTAGGCAATCAAGAAGTAATAAAAAGTAAGTAAAGAGGTGGGAATTGCACACGTAATAAACTATAAAATCCACCCAAATTTCATATAATTGTGTCTCCCGCCTGTGATGGATTTTTTTTTCATTTTTTTCTGATGTAGCATTCGAAGAGGCCTTATTAATCCACTTCTCAATTGTTTTATTATCCAGGGCTCAGTAATTACTATTCTACTATTCTACCTCCTAAAGTGAAGTATTAGAATGTCTCTTATTTTTAATTTTATCCTACCTCTATTGGAGGGCTTCATTTTCACCCTCCAGATGAAATTGCCTGCCATGCTGGCACTCGCACGCGCAGACTCCACCCACTATAATCCCGACCCTAACCCTAACCCTAACCCTAACCCTAACCTTAATCCTAACCCTAACCAAGGGGGAAAAAACGTTGCGATCTGTCGCAAAATAGCAAATGGTGGAGTGAGTTTGGCACCTATTTTCTAGGTGCCTTCACTCCATCGTGATTCACTATTAATGACCCAGCAACGGCCCGTCCAGAACCAGCCCAGGACACCTTTTATGACATGTGCTATAATGTCATAATCTTTGATCCAGCTGTGGATAGATTCTAGGTGGTACAGCGACTGTGGACCTTTCAATATGAAGGGCTGAAACAGAGATCCTGAGAGGTCTCAGGCAAAGTCTGTTGAATAAAAATAAAACTTGTGGGGCCACCATGGTGGCCATATTTGCAAATACAAATGAGATATGAAAAAGACAGAATTTGATAAGATATTACTGACATCAGACGAAAAATTGATTAAGAAACTTTATAAATATATGCTAAGCTTAAAGATGGAAGAGGAACAAGTTAAAGAAACAATGATAACATGGGCAAAGAATTTCAGACATAACATAGAACTAGAAAAATGGCAAAATCTTTGGGAAAGAAATCCGAAAATAACAAAAGCGGTAGCATACAAAGAAAAATTATATAAAATGTTTCATAGATGGCATTTAACACCTGTGAGATTAGCAAAAATGTTTAAAGATGTATTGAATAATTGTTGGAAGTGTAAACAAAAAACAGGCACTTATTACCATCTTTGGTGGACATGCTCTAAAGCTAAAAGATACACACATGGTTAGAAAGAATGAAGAAATTCTTGACTGAATTTATCCACTCGGACCAAAATGGCTTTCTCCCAAAAAGGCAGATAAAGAATAATCTAAGGATTATTTTAAATGTTTTGGAATATTACGAAAACCATCCAGGGAAACAATTGGCGCTTATATTTCTTGATGCACAAAAAGCTTTTGATAATCTCAGTTGGCAATTTATGTTCCAACAGTTGAAGGAGATGGAGTTTGGTGAAAACTTTATAAACGCAATTCAAGCAATTTATATTAAACAATCAGCAAGGATACTTTTGAATGGAGATTATACAGATAGCTTTGAAATCAAAAAAGGCACAAGACAGGGATGTCCATTGTCTCCCTTGTTATGTATTCTTACACTGGAAGTATTGGCTAGGAATATTAGGCAAGACATGGAGATCAAAGGATTGGAGATAAAAGACCAAAAATATAAATTACAGGCTTTTGCAGATGACTTGGTCTTTATTTTGGAGGAGCCATTGGAAACAGCTACTAAACTCTTGCAGAAAATAGAGAAATTTGGAGAAGTGGCGGGGTTGAAGATAAAGATGGAAAAGAGTAAAGTATTAACGAAAAATTTAACAGACAAACAAAAAATCCAATTTGCTAATAAGACAAATCTTCAAATAGCTAAAAAAGTTAAATATTTAGGTATCTATTTAACTTCAAAATACACAACAATAAAAGAGGACAACTATGAGAGACTACTAAAACAAATAAAAGTGGACTTGGAGAAATGGAAAAATCTTCAATTATCATTGCTCGGAAGGATAGCGACCGTTAAGATTCTACCTAGGCTAATTTTTCTATTTCAAACGGTCCCTGTTAAATTGAGTCAGAAATTCTTTGATGAATTAAATGCTACAATAATGAGATTTATATGGCAAGGGAAAAAAGCAAGAATTAAAATCAAATTATTACAAGATTCCAAAGACAGAGGGGGCTTCGGGCTCCCGGACTGGAGACTTTATTACCAGGCAGCCATTTTGCTTTGGCTTAAAGAATGGATCACACTGAGAAATAAATGACTTCTTTATTTAGAGGGACATGATTTGCAATTAGGTTGGCATGCGTTTTTGTGGTATGAGAAAAATAAAGTACATAAATACTTTCAAAATCATGCTATAAGGAACGTATTGCTTTCAGAGTCGGAAAGAATTAAACACAAAATTTACATGAAAATACCTGAGTGGCTTTCGACAATGGAAGCCTTTGCTTATCCAAATTTAATTAACTATGATAAACTTGTTAGTTATAAAGATATTTTGGATAAAGATGGAAAACTTAAAGACAGACAAGTTCTTCAGCAACAGGATATTGACTTAACATGGTGGTCTTATTTGCAAATTCAGACAAGATATGAAAAAGATGTAAAATCTATGGGATTTCATAAAGAACAGACACCACTAGATAAAATATTGCTAAAAATAGACGAAAACTTGATTAAAAAACTTTATAAATTTCTGCTAAGCTGGAAGATGGAAGAAGAACAAGTAAAAGAAACAATGATAGTATGGGCAAAGAATTTTGGATATTCTATAGATTTAGAAGATTGGCAAAAACTCTGGGATCGAAATATTAAATTTACTAAAGCAGCCGCATACAAGGAGAACTTATATAAAATGTTTTATAGATGGCATATGACACCAGTCGGATTAGAGAAAATGTTTAAAAGTGTATCAAATATTTGTTGGAAATGTAAACAAAAATCAGGGACCTATTATCATATCTGATGGATATGCCTTAAGGCAAAGAAATATTGGTTTAAGATTCATATATGGTTAGAAAAGATGATTAAGATACAGATAGAATTTAAACCGGAACTGTTTCTACTAGGAATACTAGGATCTAACTATGGAAAAGAGAACGAATACTTAATTTTACATGTATTGACAGCTGTGAGAATAGCATTTGCCCAATTTTGGAAAAATGAAAAGTTACCACCTGATCAGATTATTATTACGAAAATATTGGAATGCGCAGAAATGGATAGACTAACTTTAGTAATCAAAGAGAAAGAAGACACAATTTATTTTAAAACATGGGAAAAATTCTATCAATGGTTAGCAATACGACAGAACGAGAAAAGGTTATGAAATTAAATAGGATATATGATATTTTTTTTACTTAGCTTTTATGTTAGCTGTTTGCGGTGAATACTCTTACCTATAAGTAATTATAATTAATAAGCAATATACTAGTATTCACAAGTAATTATTTTCAGTTAGTAATATATTATCAATAGTATATTAATTATTGTTATTCATAGAATGAATGATATGTATTGGTTAATTTTTTTATTATTATTAGTGATAAACTTATTTACTATAGCTTTTTAGTATTATGTTAACTATGCACACTTAACATGTATACCCGGACGATAGTCTGCTTGCTAAAGCGTTGATTTACTGTTGGGGGTAACCCCATTATTGTACCTATCCCTACCCTTGGTCTCTAAAGCTAAAAGATTTTGGTTAAGAATACACACATGGTTAGAGAAAATGATGAAAAAACACATAGAGTTTAAGTCAGAATTATTTTTATTAGGTATAACTGTAGGTGATTATGAGAAAGAGTGTATTTATTTAATTTTACATATATCAACTGCAGCAAGAATTATACTTGTTCAATATTGGAAAAATGAAGAATTACCAGCGGAGGAAGCGTTAATTAAAAAAATCTTAGAATGTGCAGAAACGGATAGATTGACATTGATAATGAAAGAAAAGGAAGATTCAGTTTACTTTAGAACATGGAATACTTTTTATAATTGGCTAGATAAACGAGGTAGAGAGAAAGGAACTTAATATGTATTAGTAAATTAGACATCGAAACCCAGGCAATATGTTGCTGATAAATATTTTAAGCACTGTGATTATATATGTAAAAAAACCTAATAAAAATGTATGTAAAAATAATAAAAAATGTGGGGGGTGAAAAACGTAGGGAAGGCCCCCAAAGGCTCCCAGAGGAACTGAGCACACAGAATGTTCTTAAAGTGCTAAATGACTTGGGGAGGGGGTAAGAGAGGGGGGGGTTGGAAGAAGGGAGGGAGGGAGGGAGGGAGGGAGGAAGAGAGGGAGGGAAAGAGTGAGAGAAGGAGGGAAGGAGGGAAGGAGCAGAAAACAAATGGAAGGGAAGGGATGCTTAACTGGCTTCTTATCCGAAAATCGTGAGGACTGCATTAGTTTGTTGCAGGCGCTAGAGGCGACCTTTGAATATCTCTCTCCAAGGTTAAAGGGATCAAGTGGATCACTCAGCTCCTAATCCACCATCTCCCCTCCCTCTCTTCTCTATCCTGGATCCTCTAGCCCAGTGGTTCTTAACCTTTTTGAACGAATCACCCCCTTGAGCCAATGAGGAAGTTGTCATTGCCCCCCTCCCCCAACATAACCTCTCAATCACAACATAGGAAATAATTCTTCAATTTATGCAAACACTTTTTTTGTTTTCTTTAAAATTGTCATCAGGACATATCGATGCAAATAATTTATTTCCAGTCTTTTTCCCATATCTCAACTGTGTGAAAAATGTTGGTGCCACCCGTCACTTTATTCCCAAACTTCGTGATACATGTATTTCATTATTATCTTATTTATTCAAGACACTTAAATGTAATGACCACTGAAAACAAAATTCAATTGCAAGAAAGTGAAATGCCCAAAAAGAAAAACTAAGAATTTAAAGACAAAAACTCTGAAACTAAATTAAGTTTCGAGGAAAGTATATATAGTCACGCACACTGTAAAAAGGATTAAAAAGACACAAAGAAAATATAATGTCACAGGGGACAGCCACTCAGCATGCGATGTTTCGAAAGAAGCGCTCCCCCCTCCATCACTGCCCATTCTGGCCAATGGCGTGCCGTTGTATGGGCATGAAGATAAGTGATGCGTATTCACGTATGTTCGGCATTCTGTACTGAAGCTAGCTGGAGGAACATTTGAAAACACAATTCAATCCACTAATAGCGAGCAATCTGATGTTTTTGTATGACAGATATATAGCGATTCACTGGACGAAAAAGTCTCAAAAGTGTCCCCAAAACCTCTCGCTCCATCGCCCCCATATCGCCCCCTTTTCGTTCCTTCGCCCCCGCATCGCCCCTTTTCGTTCCATCGCCCCCCTGAAAAATGAAATCGCCCCCTTGGGGGCGATATCGCCCAGGTTAAGAACCACTGCTCTAGCCCACTCCTTTCTTAACAAATGACTGGCTTCACTTAATTTCCTTTGAGATTTATTTTGTGAGGTGGGACATTTGAGGCAGAAGGGGGAGCTGGGAAGGAGAGAGGCTGTCCAGGACATAATTGAAGGAAAGATCAGATTCCAAAGTCTTTTTGGTCCAGAGGTGGAAAATCTCTGTGAGGTACACAATAAATGTACGTGTTATATTTTTTCATTTCTGCTAAAGGAATAGACATATAGAGGCACTTAGCAGCTTTTGCAAAAGCTTTGATAAAACTTGTTTTGTTTTCCAACACCCTTGGAGTTGAATTTTTATTCCTCACACCTCTTTCACCGAAAGTGCCCAACTGATGGGGAGAAGGAAGGGAGATGGAAAGAAAGTCAGGGGTGGGGGGCCCATTCCTTAGGGGGGGTGTCTCTGGCCCCTGCAGACCTCTTCATTCACTCCAATGGACCTTAACACACTCTGTGGCCCTTTGGGACTTTGTCCCCCCCAGAACTCAGATTAGAACATGTTAAGAGTTGAAATTCCGCTGTCTCATATGCTGCTTAATATGGCCTCAGAATGATAATGGAGCACTTTAAACTAGAAAAACCAAATGCACAGGTATAATATAGGTGGTACCTGGCTCAGTAGTAGCAATTGTGAGAGGGATCTCGGAGTCCTAGTGGACAATCCCTTAAATAGGAGCCAGTCGTGTGCTGCAGCTGCCAAAAAAGCCAACACAGTGCTAGGCTGCATTAACAGAGGGATAGAATCAAGATCAGGTGAAGTATTAATACCAATTTACAATGCCTTGGTAAGGCCACACTTGGAATCCTGCATCCAGTTTTGGTCACCATGTTGTAAAAAAGATGTTGAGACTCTAGAAAGAGTACAGAGAAGAGGAATGGTTGCTGGAATTGGGTATGTCTAGTTTAACGAAGAGAAGGACCAGGGGTGACATGATAGCAGTCTTTCAATATCTCTGGTGTTGCCACAAAGAAGAGGGGGGGTCAAGCTATTCTCCAAAGCACCTGAAGGCAGGACAAGAAGCAACCGATGGAAACTAACCAAGGAGAGAAGCAGCTAAGGAGAAATTTCCTGACAGAGCAATTAGCCAGTGGAACAACCTGCCTCCAGAAGTTGTGAATGCTTCAACACTGGACGTTTTTGTCTGAAATGGTATAGGGTTTCCTGCCTGAGCAGGGGGTTGGACTAGATGACCTCCACGGTCCATTCCAACATCATTATCACTATCATCATCATCATCATCATTATTATTATATTATTGATCATCGCATAGTCAGCCAGATGTTCAGACTGGATTTGGCATTTTTGTCTACCTATCGATTCCTTGGGAATAGGCAGATGTGGATGTTTGATGGTATTACAGATATCGTCACAGGATGGAAGCAGTTCCTAGTAAGGCCGCCTTTTGCAATTGACTAATGGCGAATTTGTCAATGCCAATGGTGTTCATGTGGTGCTCCAGTTGTTTTCGGATTGCACCCAAGGTGCCTATTACTATTGGTACTACCCTTGCTTGCCTTTGCCACAGTCTTTCTATTTCTATTTGTAGGTCTTTGTATTTTGTTATCTTCTCCAGTTCTTTCTCGTCTATTCTGCTGTCTCCAGGCACTGCCACGTCCACTATCCAGACTTTTTTGTCTTTCTTATCGACAATTGTTAAGTCTGGGGTGTTATGTTGCAGGTGCTTGTCTGTTTGAATTCTGAAGTCCCAGAGCAGTTTAACTTTATCATTTTCTATGACTTTCTCTATTTTATGATCCCACCAGTTCTTGCTTACAGGCAAATGATATTTCTTGCAGATCTTCCAATGCACCATTGTTGCTATTTTGTCATGCCGCTGCTTGTAGTCAGTCTGTGCGATCTTCTTGCAGCAGCTTACCAGGTGGTCCACTGTTTCTTCAGCGTCTTTGCATAGGCGGCACTTACTCTCTGTTGCTGTCTTCTTAATTTTGACTTTGTATGCATTTGTCCTTAAGGCTTGGTCTTGTGCAGCCAGAATTATCATCCACATTTCATTCCTTTGCCATCCTTTCTTTCATGAATCTCTTCCACCATTTCTGTGATATTAATGTAACCCGCAGCTAGTTGTCCCTCGGCTAGTTGGCCACCGAAAGTTGGCCGTGGTGAGTTGTCACATAGACCCTTTCCCTTAATGGCCAGCTGGTCAGATTCTTGTAGAGCACTTAAGCTTGCAATAAATATTCATGCTCATTTTGAAGTGACTGAATCTTTACAGAATAACAGCGTTGGAAGGGACCTTGTAGGTCATCTAGTCCAACCCTCTGCTCAGGCAGGAGACCCTATGCCATTTCTGACAAGTGACTGTCCAGTCTCTTCTTGAAAGCCTCCAGTGATGGAGCACCCACAACTTCAGAAGGGAAGTTATTCCACTGATTAATTGTTCTCACTGTTAGGAAATTCCTCCTTAGTTCTAGGTTGACTCTCTCCTTAATCAGTTTCCATCAAATGTTCCTTGTCTGGCCTTCGGGTGCTTTGGAAAACAGGTTGACCCCCTCCTCTCTGTGGCAACCCCTCAAATATTGGAACACTGCTATCATGGCAGCCCTGGTCCTTCTTTTGGCTTGATTGGCCCAAAGTCACCCAGCCAGTTTTCATGCGTAAGGCAGAACTAGAACTCACTGCCTCCTGGTGATCGGCCCAAAGTCACCCAGCTGGCTTTCATGGGTAAGGTGGGACTAGAACTCACCATCTCCCTTTTTCTGGACTGGTGTCTTAACCACAACATCTAAGTGCCTTTTACCTGAAATCTATTTACTGAATTTATTTATATTTTATGTTCCCAGACACCCATCTCGAGGAGGAACTCTGGACACTGTGCAGTGTAATCAACATATGAAACAGCGTATAAAATTAGCCATAAAATATTAAGATTAATTTAGGATGACATTTTTTTTTAAAAAATGCTAAGATTACAACACTGAAATTTCAAAGCAATAAAAATTCCAAGGTCTCTGAATAGGATAGAGCTGGAAGGGATCCTGAAGGTCTTCTAGTCCAGCCCCCTGCTCGAGCAGGAGACCCTATACTGGGGGTATACTATATATCGGTATATAAATATTGGTGATCGTTCAACGTGGGTGAAAAAGGCAGAGGGAGGGCTCTCGTGGTACCAGCCAGCCCCGGGATTGTGTGGACCTTTGTGCCTGCCACACAAAGCCGCACAGCCAGGTTTCAACCGCTTTGTAAAAGGCTAAGAGAATGGGGTCTTCCCTCCCCTCTGAGGGCGAAATGTTTCATGATACAGTAGCAGGGGTAGAGAAGACCCTCTTCCTAGACCCCACCGGCCGAAATTCTTTGACTGAGGGGGTCTGTAGCATCAGTTCTCTGCCTGATGAAGAACGGTTGCAGGAACTGGGTCGACCCCCCTCTTCTTTGTGGTAGCCCCTCTACTGGATCATGTTACCCCAAGTCCTTCTTTTCTTTGGACTGGGTATGGCCAGTCCAAAGAAAAGAAGGACTTAGGGTAACCTGATCCAGTATTTGAGGGGCTGCCACAAAGAAGAGGGGGGTCAACTTATTTTCCAAAGCACGAGAGGGCAGGAGAAGAAGCCATGGATGGAAACTAACTTGGAACTAAGGAGAGACTTCCTAACAGTGAGAACAATTTATCAGTGGAGCAGCTTCCTTCAGAAGTTGTGTTCATCACTGGAGGTTTTTAAGAAGAGACTGGACAGCCCCCTGTCTGAAATGGTATAGACTCTCCTGCTTGAGCAGGGGGTTGGACTAGAAGACCTCTGAGGTCCCTTCCAACTCGAT
Organism: Azemiops feae; assembly: GCA_023970755.1. Classification (NCBI taxonomy): domain Eukaryota; kingdom Metazoa; phylum Chordata; class Lepidosauria; order Squamata; family Viperidae; genus Azemiops; species Azemiops feae. The sequence continues at coordinate 7,584 of JALGBA010002321.1, read as the reverse complement.
TGTTCTGTAATAAACAGATAAAGAACTGTACCCAAGGGGTATATAAACACCCTGAAAGAGCTATGAGGCTGGATCAAGTCCTGGGACCTATTAAATCAATGTTCTGGATCCCAAATGGTCTCTTCTGGCTCTATTCTGATTGATTGATTGATTGATTGATTGACTGATTGACTGATTGATTGATTGATAGAGTGGGATGGGCTAATGTGATAGGACAAAGCTGGTTCCATAGATAGCCCAGCCCTGTACTGTGTATACCTGGATATAAAGGCAGGACGGCCTTGGAAGGTCTTCTCCCCTGGGAGAGGCTGCTCCTCTGAGACCTTTCCCTCTCAGGCACCCTTGGCAAGGCGACGGGCTCTTTCTCGCCTTGCTGGTCTTCTGCCTGAGCAGACCCTGGAGTGGTCCTCAGGGTTGTCCTCTGGCGCAGATCAGGAAGCACCAGCGCTGGAAGCCGAACCATCTTCCTGGCCTCCGTTGGAGCTGCGGAAGACTTCACAAGCAGAGGCAGGAGCTGCGTGGCTCGCCGAGTGGCTGAGTCAGGGAAAGTGGACGGGTGGGAGCCAGAGAAATGGGCTTCCTGGGGGTCCCACTGCTGCTGGTCACGATTGACCTGGAGGTTGGACTCATCGCTGTCCTTTTTTTTTAGGAACGGCAATTTGTTCAGCCTGTGGCTCATCCTGCCGTGAAGAATGAAGGAAGCAGATCCTACCAATAAAGGAGAAGGTTTGTAACTCTGGGTTGAAATGAGGGATCCTTGGTGCTCCCATCTCTCTCTCTCTCTCTCTCTCTCTCTCTCTCTCTCTCATCTTTTTGTGGGTGCTTCATCACTGGAGGTTTTTAAGAAGAGACTGGACAGCCACTTGTCTGAAATGGTAGAGGATCTCCTCCTGCTTGAGCAGAGGCTTGGACTAGAAGACCTACAAGGTCCCTTCTAGCTCTATTCTGATTCTGATTCTGATCTCTCTTTCTGTCACACACACACACAAGAGAGACACAAACACAAACATCTCTCTTTCATCTGTCTGTCTGTCTGTCTGTCTGTCTGTCTGTCTGTCTGTCTGTCTGTCTGTCTCTATCTATCTATCTATCTATCTATCTATCTATCTATCTATCTATCTATCTATCTATGCATCCATCTCTGTCTGTCTATCTGTCTATCTGTCTATCTGTCTATCTGTCTATCTGTCTATCTGTCTATTAATCTCTGCCTGTATACCTGTAGATCTATCTATCTATCTATCTATCTATCTATCTATCTATCTATCTATCTATCTATCTATCTATCTATCTATCTATCTATCTATCTATCTATCTATCTATCTATCTATCTATCTACCATTTCTCTCTCTCTGCCTGCCTACTGATATCTTACAGTGTTAGGCAACACAGGATCAACAGTAGAGACCTTCACGTTTCTGGGTTCTATAATCTCCCAGGACTTGAAATGGACACCTCACATTAGAAGCATCGTTAAAAAGGCACAACAAAGAATGTTCTTCCTGTGCCAACTCAGGAAGCTCAGGCTGCCCACGGAGCTGCTGATGTGCTTCTACAGAGGAATTATGGAGTCTGCCATTTGCACCTCTATAATTGTCTGGTTTAGTACAGCAACCAAACAAGACAGACACAGACTTCAACGGATAGTTAGGACTGCAGAAAACAATAATCACAACCAGCCTGCCTTACACTGAGGACCTGAACACTGGACGAGCCAGAAAGAGGGCTGAGGAAATTTCTACAGACCCCTCACATCCTGGACACAAACTGTTTCAACTTGTCCCCTCGGACCGCCACTATAGAGTATGGCATGCCAAAACAACTAGACATACAATTTTTTTCCTCCGTGCCATCACTCTGCTGAATACTCAATTCCCACAGCACTGTCTCATTTCTCATCTTCTCATCTTCCCTACTATCTTCTCCTACTGGTTTCTTATGATTTATCAATTGTTCTTTGTAACTTACGATTAATGATTGTAACTGTGATTATGACCTGTGACCTGCTCTTTATATGTGAGCTTCTGCACTAGTGACAAATTCCTTGTGTGTCCAATCGCATGTGGACAAATAAAGAATTATTCTATTCTATTCTATTCTATTCTATTCTATTCTATTCTATTCTATTCTATTCTATTCTATTCTATTCTATTCTATTCTATTCTATTCTATTCTATTCTATTCTATTCTATTCTATTCTATTCCATCCCACCCCATCCCGCGTTATCTTTAATAGGAGGAAGATAATCTGCAGAATCAAGGTGCAGTCTTACCTGATCTTCTAATTTTCCAAACTTTGCAAACTGCTTCTTTGCTTGCTGAATTTCCACACTCATAAAAAAGCTCATTAGCCTCCTCTCCTCTCCTCTCCTCAAATCTCCTTAACTCCACTCCGATCACCTCCAATCTCATCCACTCTACACCACTCTCCTCTCCTCAGCTCTCCTCCGATCTTCTCCGCTCTTGTCCACGCCACTCTCCTCTCTTCAACTCAACTGAACACAACACAACTGAACTTCTCTCCTCTCCTCGCCACAACTCGCCTCGACAGATTTCCTGTCCTAAACTTTGCCTTCATATATCTGCCCTCAGGGACGACATCACAGCATTATTTATGACCTCACGGAGGGGGCAGCTGATATCATGACCCAAGGGGCCTCTTACTTCCCAAAATAATGGGGATGGGATATGGAGGGTCCCCCTTGCTAGATAGATACATAAGTAGATACATAGTTACATAGATACATACAGAGACACGGTCCCTTTCAGCTCTAGGATTCTATTGTCTATTTCCTTTTCATTGTAGCCTTAATCTCCAAAGAGGGAACAAATTAGGGTTAAAACTAATAAGTGACAATAGCCTCACACATTCATTAAATTGTAACAACTTTGTGTAAAAATCACACATTTGGCCCCTTTAAGGCATCTGTGGCCTTCAACCCCCAGAATCCAGCTGGCTTACTAGGGAATTCTGGGAGATGAAGTCCACACAGGCCTTTAAAATGGCCAGGTTTGAGAAACACCCACATAATCCATCAATATTGATCTCTTTTCAAACTACTCTGACTCCCATTTGATTCTGACTCCAGTTCAAGGCAGATCATCTCTCGAAACCCTCCAAAGGAGCCGGAATCTCCATCGGTCACTCTGGCCATCTCTGGCCTGGCTTTGATGTTTCTGATTACTGGAGAAGGGGGTGACCATTCGAATTAAGATAGACACCTCCCCCCATTACTTACAATTTCCATCTTCAGCAAGAAAGCCAGGCATGTGACTTTGAGACGGTCTCTCTCTCTCAGCCTTAGCCCACCGCACAAGTTTGTTGTTGAGGGAAGGATGGAGCCAAAGTTATGTTCATTGCCTTGACCTATTTAGAGAAATAATAAAGGTGGGATAAAAGTCAACTTTATTAAAAATAAAAATAAGTAAGTACTTCAGTCCCCAGGTGGAGAGTGTTTGGGAAATAATTATATCTGGCCAACGGTGTCCCTTTTTGGTTAATTTCTCCAAATCCTTGGACCAGGTCAATTTCTACCTTTGGGGGCCCAAGGCCCATCCAACTGGGACATCCTGAAGCCACGTTTGGGGCCCCTGAATCTTGCAGAGTTTTCCCAGCGCAAAGCATGGCTGCCGGCCGGATGGCCCCAGTCCATCTCTGGAGACCTGCACCTTCCAGGTGGCGGGTGGGGAGTTTGGTCCCAGGTAGGGAGGCTCCTGACACGGCAGGTAGGAGCCCTTCTGGGGTGCTGGGGCTGAACCCCCTTTTCTCATCTCGTCCCCCAAATGGGCCTTCAGGGGAACCGTCTCTTCCTCCGGACAAGCCCAGACCAGCGAGACCCTGGCGAGGCCCACAGAGCCGGCCGTCCACTCCAGCGGTCCAGCCCCACCAAGGATGCTGGATGTTGCCATGGTGAGCTCTGGCCAATGGGGTTAGGGGGAGCCCCTGACGTCACCAGCCGAGGCTTTGATTGGCCTGGACCGGAGATTGGAAAAACCCTCCTCAACCGCCTGCCTGGCCTATGAAGGGATTGGCGGCTCTGGAGGGGCTTCTGCAGCCGCCCTGGAAATAGTGACCGTTTTTCAGACTTACGACCGTTGCAGCATCCCCATGGTCACGTGATCAAAATCTGGACGCTTGGCCATTAACCCGTATTTATGACGGTCGCAGTGTCCCAGGGGGTTTACGTGATCCCCTTTTGCGACCTTCTGACCAGCAAAGTCCAGGGGAAAGCTAGGTTCACTTAACAACCAGGTGACTCACTTATCAACTGCAGTGATTCGCTTAACAACTGAGGCAAGAAAGGTTGTAAAATGGGGCAAAACCCACTTAACAAATATCTCACTTAACAACAGAAACTTTGGTCTCAATTGTGGCCATAAGTCGAGGACTACCTGCATAGAACCCTCGGGACGCAGGGAGTCCTTGACTTATGACCACAAAAGGGACCAGGCTCTCCTTTGCGAAGGAAGCAGCTTGTTCAGGGAGTCTGAGCCCATTTTTGGACCCTTTGGGCATTAAGCGAATCACTTCAGTTGTGAACTGAACCACAAGGTCGTTAAGTGAGACAGAGTTTCCCCCATTGACTCAGTTTGTTGGGAGGCAGCTGGGAGAGTTGCAGACGGGGATCACGGGACCGCGAGACACTGCGGCAACTGTGGCAAACACACACTGGTTGCCACAGGCCCAAATGTTGATTGTGTGACCGTGGAAATGTTGCGACGGTCGTAAGTCCTCGGACTGGTCCCCAGTCACTTCCCTCGGTGCCATTGTAATTCCCAACGGTCGACAAACGGATCTTTTTAAGTCAAGGCCTCCCTTGACTTTTAAGTCAAGCCAGGGGAGCCAAGCCCAGCCAGCCAGTCTGAACGGAGGCCGGGAAGGTCTGGATGGGGAGGAAGGTCTCCAGCTCCACCCTCGCCAGAGGGAGCTTTCGGCCCACCTGGGTCTGGGGAGGTCGCACAGGTGGTCCTCTTTTAGCCCACAGGCTGCAGGGACTCTCACTTTTTGTTCCCCCCAGGTGTGATAAGAAATGCTGGTGGTCCCTTTTTGAAGCCAGGAATAGCCGGGATATTTGGAAGGTCGCCTCTCTCGGATGGCACTGGCCCCTCCCTCCAAGTCAGACAGGGGGGGTCCCTCCAGCTCCTCTCGGCCAGATGTTGCCATCCCAAAAGACCAAGTTGGCCCACATTTCCCACGGCTGCCCCTGCCAGGGGAAAGAGGATTTCTGTGGAACACAGCACTCCCTCGCGTCCTCTTATTGGGTGATAAGGACACCCCAAATGGCCGGTTCTTCCCCCCAAAATCCAGAGGGCAGGTTGAGACTCCAGTCCAAAGGATGTGAGGGGGAGAATGGCTCCCTGGGCACAATAGAGTTTTACTTTTTGTGGTTGCTGTCATTTTGTTGGGTTTTATATTTTATTCCTTTGCACCGACCCACCCAGGGATGTGGCACATAAGATGGGGGTCCAGGCCACTCTCATCAATCAATAAAGAGAAGGGGTCGCTTCTGTGTGACCTCCTGTCCCACCACAAAATCCAGGTGATCCCAGTGAAGGAGGGATTTGCATTCAGTCTGTGTCAGCTGCCCGAAAAGAGGAAGGGGAAAAGAAAAGAAAGGGTGGTGGATCCCTGGGGCTCCTGAGGAGGAAGGGCACCCCCTGTGGGAAGGGCCAGGCAGCGCTCCAGTGAGACCAGCAGGGGATCTCCTGGCAGGCAAATTTGGGACCGCCCAGCCGAGCAAAGCCAAAGGAGGCAGTGGGAGCTGGAGAAAGGTGGGGGCCAAATGTGGAGCGCCTGGTGTCAACCCTGTGACTGAGCATGGCTACAGCCATTTTCCTGCTCATTCTGCGTTGCCACATAGAACGGATGGGGGAGGGGATTTCCCAGGGGCTTCGCTAGTCATAATCATCTTTTGTCCCGTGGGAACCAAGGTCATCGGTTGTTCCCGAGCCGGCAGGCTGGGCGTTGTGGAAAAAGTCCGCCAAATGACTGCATTGGGGAACGTAGTTGCTTCCATAGCTTTATGGGTGGGATTTCTAACTTTGTATTGGGGAATTGTTACGTGTGTATCCAGACTTGGTTTCACTCTTGACTGTACTGATACTTCGTAATTAATAAACATGTTCTTTGAGGAATTTTCAAGTCTTGGAGTTCTGCTTTATTTGTACCTGTCTGTCGGAACCATGACATCCGGCATTTCCCCAGGGGAAGGAGGGAGACCCCTCCCCTGCACCACCACCCCTCCAGGGCTCCTCCCGGTCTCGGACCCAGGTACCACGCTCGCCCCCCTGGCTCCTCTGGCAGGGGGTGCCCACAGCCTCTGGAGACGGAGGAGCCCCTGCGCGGCCCAGGGGGAAAGAGGTGAAGGGAGCACCCCTGGAGCCCGGCTGGTAGGGAGTCCTTCTGACCGCCCCTAACTCTCAGCCCACTGTGCTCCCACCGGCTCCCGGTGAGGCTGCTGGCTGGCCCCAAGGAGGCTCCTGCGGGGAGGAGGCAGTGGGAGGGAAAAGGGGGCTCAGGTGGCCCACCTGCTGGGGCCGGGGGCGGTGCTGCCTGACCTGGGCACCAGGGGTGGGGCGGGACAGGGGCTTGAGTGACAGCTGTCTGTTCAGGTGAGGGGAGGGGGGAGCCAGCAGGCACAGAAGGGGCCTTTTGTGTTGTGGGGGCAGGAGTGCCTGGGAGGATGTGGGAGGGAATCAAAGGCAGCTGAGGGACTTTCTGCCAATCACTGGAGTTTTAATCCCACCTTCAAAATAAAGGTGGGATTGGAGCCAAGTGACTTGGAGCCAGTCATCAGGGGACTGAGTTCTAGTCCTGCCTTATGCAGGAAAGTCAGCTGGCTCTGAGTTTTAATCCTCAGGCATGAAAACCTCCTGAGTGACTTTGGGCCAATCACCAGGAGGCTCTTGAGTTCCAGTCCTGCCTTAGTCCTTTTTGATTGGGGTGTGAAACTTTGAAAAAAATTCTCAGATTAATGTGGGATACCAGAATTAAGGATTCCTAGATAGTGAGATGGCTGTGTATCCAATATTGTGTGGTGTCATGGAGGAAAGTGAAATTGTGTGGAAACACTCGTACCATGTTGGGCAAAGCCCTAAGTCTCTGCCTTCTGCTTGTGGGCAAACCAGAGGCATCTCTGTGTGGTCACTGAGAATCTTAGACTGACCTTGGTCTGATCCATCAAAGCTTTTTTTACCTGCTTAAAATGGAGTTTGCAAAGGGATTTGATCAGCAATTAGAAGCTATTGTGAAACCTCAGCTTGATTATCGATTCATCAGCAATCTGTGTGGCTGGAAAACGGAATAGCTTCCATGGGTGCCTCTTCCTGCAAACCTAGATTTTCCCATCCTTATGCACCTCCTTCTTGGACTGGATGAAAACACAGCATTGAACGCTCCTGCTTCAGTCCAGACTACTCAGTCAATGATGCGGCTGCCTTCAGACAGGATCCCTTCAGTCTCCTCCTGGGGAAAGTCTCAGGGTCCTCTTTACCTGGACATCTTGTCCAACCTTTCACAGACAAGACAAGCTTGGAAGAGGAGCAGAGAAATGCTTTACGTACAAATTGTAGAGTGGGAAATTA
>JALGBA010002320.1:0-24183 GCA_023970755.1 Azemiops feae | reverse complement strand
GTCAGGGTTTGGGTCGGGGTTGGGGTTGGGGATGGGGTCGGGGTCAGGGTCAAAGTAGGGGTGGGGGTTCGTTGTCGGAGTCAAGGTTAGGGTCGGGGTCTGGGTCAGGGTTAAAGCCGGGGTCGGGGTTGGGGATGGGGATGGGGTCAGGGTCAGGATCAGGGTCAAAATTGGGGTCGGGGTTCGTTGTCGGGCTTGGGATTAGGCTCGAGGTGTGGGACGGGGACGTAGTCGAGGTTGGGGTCGGGTTCGACGTCGGAGTCGGGGACGAAGTTGGGGTCAGGGTCGGTGTCGGGTTCGGGTTCGGGGTCAGGGTGGAAGACGGTGTCAGGGTCAGGGTTAGGGTTGGGGTTAGGGTTGAGGTTGAAAAAAGTGAAAATATAAAGAAACCAAAAAATAAACAAAAAAATGAAATTAAAAGAAAAAGAAAAAAGAAAATGAAAAAAGAAAAAGGAAAATAGAAAAAAGAAAAAAGAAAAAGAAAGGAAAAAAGGAAAAGAAAAAAAGGAAAATAATAAGGAAAAGAAAATGAAATGAAAAAGAAAAAGGAAAAAAGAAATAGAAAAAAGAAAAGAAAGAAAGAAAAAAGAAAAGGAAAAGAAAATGTTAGGGTTAGGGTCGGGGTCTGGGACGGGGATGAAATCGGGTTTGGGGTCGGGGTCGAAGTCGGGGACGAAGTTGGGGTCAGGGTCGGGGTCGGGGTCGGGGTCGGGGTCGGGGTCAGGGTCAAAGACGGGGTCAGGATCAGGGTTAGGGTTGGGGTTAGGGTTGAGGTTGAAAAAAGTGAAAATATAAAGAAACCAAAAAATAAAGAAAAAATAATGAAAAAGAAAAAGAAAAAAGAAAAAGAAAAAGAAAAAAGAAAATGGAAAATGGAAAATGGAAAATGGAAAATGGAAAATGGAAAATGGAAAATGGAAAATGGAAAAAGGAATAAGAAACAAAAAAGGGAAAAAGAAAAAAGAAGAAAAATAGAAAAAAGAAAAAAGAAAAAAGAAAAAGAAAGGAAAAAAGGAAAAGAAAAAAAGGAAAGTAATAAGGAAAAGAAAATGAAAGGAAAAAGAAAGGAAAAAAAGAAAAAAAGAAAATAGAAAAAATAAAAAGAGAGGAAAAAGAAAAAGGGAAAAAAAGAAGAAATTAATAAGAAAAAAGAAAATAGGAAAAAGAAAATGAAAAACAGAAAAAAGGAAAAGTAATAGAAAAAAGGAAAAAAGGAAAAAAAGGAAAATAGAAAAAAGAAAAAGAAAGGAAAAAAGGAAAAGAAAAAAAGGAAAGTAATAAGGAAAAGAAAATGAAATGAAAAAGAAATAGAAAAAAGAAAAGAAAAAGAAAAAGCAAATGAAAAAAGAAAAAAGAAAAAGAAATTAATAATAAAAAAGAAAAAAGTGAAAATATAAAGAGAAGAAAAAATAAAGAAAAAGGAAAAAAGAAAAAAGAAAAAGAAAAGAAAAAGAAAAAGAAAAAGAAAAAGAAAAAGAAGAAATTAATAAGAAAAAAAGAAAAAAGGAAAAAGAAAAGGAAAAGGAAAAAGGAAAAAGGAAAAGAAAAAGAAAAAAGAAAAAGAAAAAAGATAAAAGAAAAATAATAATAGGAAAAAAGAAAAAGGAAAGAAAAAAGAAGGCGGGAAAAAGAAAAAGAAAATGAAATGAAAAAAGAAAAAGAAAAAAAGAAAATAGAAAAAAGAAAAAGAAAAAGAAAGGAAAAAAGAAAAAGAAAAAGAAAAAAGGAAAATAGAAAAAATAAAAATAGAGGAAAAAGAAAGAGGGGGTCTGGATCAGGGATAGGGCCGGGGTCAGGGTTGGGGATGGGGTCGGGGTCAGGGTCAAAGTCGAGGTGGGGGTTCGTTGTCGGGGTCGAGGTTAGGGTTGGGGTCGGGGTCGGGATTGGGGCCAAAGTCAGGGTCGGGGTCTGGATCAGGGTTAGGGCCGGGGTCGGGTTTGCGGATGGGGTCAGGGTCAGGGTCAAAGTTGGGGTCAGTGTTCGTTGGGGTCGGGGTTAGGGTAGGAGTGTGGGACGGGGACGAAGTTGGGGTTGGCGTGAGGGTCGATGTTGGGGTCGGGGACGAAGTTGGGGTCAGGGTCGGGGGTCGGGGGTCGGGTTCGTGTTCGGGGTCAGGGTCAGGATTAGGGTTGGGCTTAGGGTTGAGGTTGAAAAAAGTGAAAATATAAAGAAACCAAAAAATAAAGAAAAAAAATGAAATGAAAAAGAAAAAGAAAAAGAAAAAAGAAAAATGAAAATGAAAAAAGAAAAAGAAAAAAGAAAAATAATAATAGGAAAAAAGAAAAAGGAAAGAAAAAATAGAGGAAAAAGAAAAAACAAAAGGGAAAAACAAAAAAAGGAAAAAGAAACGGGAAAGTGTAAAAGAAAAAAGAAGGGGGGAAAAAGAAAAAGAAAAAAGGAAGAAAGAAAAATGAAAAAGAAAGGAAAAAAGAAAAAGAAAGGAAAAAGGAAAAGGAAAAAAGAAAAAGAAGAAATTAATAAGAAAAAAGAAAATAGGAAAAAGAAAATGAAAAACAGAAAAAAGGAAAAGTAATACAAAAAAGGAAAAAAGGGGAAAAAAGGAAAAAATAAAAAATAAAAAAGGAATAAGAAAAAGAAAACGCAGAAAAATGAAAAGGAAAAAAGAAAAGGGAAAAAGGGAAAAGAAAAAAGAAAAAAGGAAAAAGGAAAACAAAGAAAAAGGAAAAAAAAGGAAAAACAAAGGAAAAAGAAAAGTCGGTAGGGCCGGAGTTAGGGTCGCGCGGTGCATCGTACGAAGTCGGGGTAGGACGGGGGTCGTGTCCTGGTACCAGGGTTGGGGTGGGGTCCGTGTCGGGGTCTGGTCGGGGTTAGGTAGGGTTAGGGTCAGTGTCAGGTTCAGGGTCGGTGTCGGTTGCTTGGGTGGTTTGCTACGTCTCTTGTTGCTAATACCGTCTTCTCATAGGTCGGGCCAGGGTGGGGTTAGGGCCAAGGGTTTAGTGTCGGGGTTAGGGCCAGGGTTAGAGCGGGGTTTGGGTCAGAGTCGGGGGGTCAGGGTTAGGGAAGGGGTCGGGGTTGGGGATGGGGTCAGCGTCAGGGTCAAAGTCAGGATTGGGGTTCATTGTCGGGGTCGAGGTTAGGGTTGGGGTCGGGGTCGGATACAGTGTCAAAGTCAGGGTCGGGGTCTTGGTCAGGGATAGGGCTGGGGTCAGGTTTGGGGATGGGATCAGGGTCAGGGTCAAAGTTGGGGTCAGGGTTCATTGTCGGGGTTGGGGTTAGGGTCGGGGGTCGAGTTCGGGTTCAGGGTCAGGGTGGAAGACGGGGTCAGGGTCAGGGTTAGGGTTGGGGTTAGGGTTGAGGTTGAAAAAAGTGAAAATATAAAGAAACCAAAAAATAAAGAAAAAAAATGAAATGAAAAAGAAAAAGAAAAAAGAAGAAAAAAGGAAAGGGGAAAAGGAAAACCGAAAAAGGAATAAGAAACAAAAAACAGAAAAAGAAAAAAGAAGAGGGGGAAAAAAGAAAATGAAATGAAAAAAGAAAATGAAATGAAAAAAGAAAAAAAATAGAAAAAAGAAAAAAGGAAAAGAAAGGAAAAAAGGAAAAGAAAAAAAGGAAAGTAATAAGGAAAAGAAAATGAAATGGAAAAAAATAGAAAAAAGAAAAAAAGAAAGAAAAAAGAAAATGAAAAGAAAAAAGAAAAAGAAAAAGGAAAAAAGAAAAAAGAAAAGAAAAAGGAAAAAAGCTAAAAAGAAAAAAGAAAAAAGAAAAAAAGAAGAAAGGAAAAATATGAAAGAGCGAAAAAGAGAAAAAGGAAAAAAGGAAAAATGAAAACAAAACAGTGAAAAAGATAAAAGAAAAAGAAAAGAAAAAAGGAAAAAGGAAAGGTAAATTAAAAAGGGGAAAAGAAAAAGAAAAGGAGGATAATCGGGAGGAAAAGCAAAAATAATAGGAAAAAAAAGGAAAATGGAAAAAAGGAAAAAGGAAAAAAGAAAAAGAAGAAAGAAGAAAGAAGAAAAAGGGAAAAAGAAAAAAAAAGAAAAAAAAAGATCGGAAAAAAAGGAAAAAAGAAAAAAAGGAAACTAGAAAAAATAAAAAAGGAAAAAAGAAAAAGAAAAAAGGGAAAAAGGGAAAAAAGGAAAAAGAAAAAAGGAAAACAAAGAAAAAGGTCGGGGTTTGGGTCGGGGTCAGGGCTTGGGATGGCGTCGGGATCGGGGTCAAAGTCAGGGTTGGGGTCAGGGTCAGGGATAGGGCCAAGGTCGGGGTTGGTCGAGGAGGGTGGGGTCTGGGGTCGGGACTGGTGGTCAAAAGACAGGACTGGGGTCAGTGTAATGGTCGGGGTCAGGGTTAGGCAGGGGCGGGGTGGGAGATGGGGTCGGGGTAGGATCAAAGTGGGGTGGGGGTCATTGTCGGGGTCGAGGTTAGGGTTGGGGTCGGGGTCAAATTCAGGGTCAGGGTCTGGGTCAGGGATAGGGCCAGGGTCGGTGTTGGGGATGGGGTCGGGGTCAGGGTCAAAGATGGGGTCAGGGTCAGGGTTAGGGTTGGGTTTAGGGTTGTGGTTGAAAAAAGTGAAAATATAAAGAAACCCAAAAATAAAGAAAAAAAAATGAAATGAGAAAGAAAAAGAAAAAAGAAAAGGGAAAAGGGAAAAAGGAATAAGAAACGAAAAAGGGAAAAAGAAAAACGAAGAGGGGGAAAAAAGAAAAAGAAAATGAAATGAAAAAAGAAAAAAGAAAAAAAGGAAAGAAAAAATAGGGGGAAAAAGGAAAATAGAAAAAAGAAAAAACGAATAAGAAAAAGAAAAAGAAGAAAAAAGAATAGGAAAAAAGATTAAGAAAAAAGGGGTAAAAGGAAAAAGGAAAACAAAGAAAAAGCAAATGAAAAAAGAAAAAAATGAAAAAGCAGAAATTAATAATTAAAAAAGAAAAAAGTTTAAATATAAAAAGAAGAAAAAAGGAAAAAAGAAAAAAGAAAAAAGAAAAAAAAAGAAAAAGGGAAAAAGAAAAAAGAAAAATAATAATAGGAAAAAAGAAAAAGGAAAGAAAAATAAGTGAAAAAAGAAAAAGAAAAAGAAGAAAAAAGGAAAGGAAAAAAGAAAAAGAAAAAAGGGAAAAAGGGAAAAAGGAAAAAGAAGAAATTAATAATAAAAAAAGAAAAAAGTGAAAATATAAAGAGAAGAAAAAATAAAGAAAAATGGAAAAAAGAAAAAAGAAAAAAAGAAGAAAGGAAAAATATGAAAGAGCGAAAAAGACAAAAATGAAAGATGGAAAAATGAAAACAAAACAGGGAAAAAAGAAAAAAGGAAAAAGGAAAAGGAAAAAAAAGGAAAAAGGAAAGGTAAATTAAAAAGGGAAAAAGAAAAAGAAAAAAAGGATAATCGGAAAAAAAAGAAAAAAATAATAGGAAAAAAAAGGAAAATGGAAAAAGAAAAAAGAAAAATAATAATAGGAAAAAAGGAAAAGGAAAGAAAAAATAGGGGGGAAAAGAAAAAGAAAAAAGAAAAAAGTGAAAAAAAGAAAAAGGGAAAAAGAAAATGGGAAAAAGAAAAAAGAAAAATAATAATAGGAAAAAAGAAAAAGGAAAGAAAAAATAAGGGGGAAAAGGAAAAGGAAAAAGGAAAAAGAAAAGGGGAAAAGGAAAAAGGAAAAAGAAACGAAAAAGGGTAAAAGAAAAAAGAAGGGGGGGGAAGGAAAAAAGGAAAAAGGAAAAAGGAAAAAAGGAAAAAGGAAAAAAGGAAAAATGAAAACAAAACAGGGGAAAAAGGAAAAAGAAAAAGAAAATGAAATGAAAAAAGAAAAAGAAAAAAGGAAAATAGAAAAAAGAAAAAAAAAGAAAAAAAAGAAAAAAAAGAAAATAGAAAAAAGAGAGGAAAAAGAAAAAGGAAAAAAGAAAAAGAAGAAATTAATAAATTAAACAGAAAAAAGGAAAAGTAATACAAAAAAGGTAAAGAAACCAAAAAATAAAGAAAAAAATGAAATGAAAAAGAAAAAGAAAAAAGAAAATGAAAAAAGAAAAAGAAAAAAGAAAAAGGAAAATAGAAAAAAGAAAAAGAAAGGAAAAAAGGAAAAGAAAAAAGGAAAATAATAAGGAAAAGAAAATGAAATGAAAAAGGAAAAGGAAAAAAGAAATAGAAAAAAAAGAAAGAAAAAAAGAAAAGAAAAAGGAAAAAGAAGAAAAAGAAAAAACGGAAAAAGGAAAAAAGAAAAAAGAAAAAAGTAAAGAAAAAGAAAAAGCAAATGAAAAAAGAAAAAAAGGAAAAGAAGAAATTAATAATAAAAAAAGAAAAAAGTGAAAAAAGAAAAAAGAAAAAAGAAGAAAGGAAAAATATGAAAGAGCGAAAAAGAGGGGGGAAAGGAAAAGAAAAAAGGAAAAAGGAAAGATAAATTAAAAAGGAAAAAAGAAAAACAAAAGGAGGATAATCGGGAAAAAAAAGAAAAAAATAATAGGAAAAAAAAGGAAAATGGAAAAAATTAAAAAGGAACAAAGAAAAAGAAAAAAGAAAAAAGAAAAGGGGAAAGGGAAAAAGAAAAAAGGAAAAAGAAACGAAAAAGGGTAAAAGAAAAAAGAAGGGGGGAAAAAGAAAAAGAAAATGAAATGAAAAAAGAAAAAGAAGAAAGGAAAATAGAAAAAAGAAAAAGAAAGGGAAAAAAAGAAAAAAAATAGAAAAAATAAAAAGAGGAAAAAGAAAAAGGAAAAAAGAAAAAGAAGAAATTAATAAGAAAAAAGAAAATAGGAAAAAGAAAATGAAAAACAGAAAAAAGGAAAAGTAATACAAAAAAAGGAAAAAGGAAAAAAGAAAAAGAAAAAAGAAAAAAAAAGAAAAAGGGGAAAAGAAAAAAGAAAAAAGAAAAATAATAATAGGAAAAAAGAAAAAGGAAAGAAAAAATAAGGGGAAAAAGAAAAAGGAAAAAAGAAAAAGAAAAAAGGGAAAAAGGGAAAAAAGGAAAAAGGAAAACAAAGAAATAGGTCGGGGTTTGGGTCGGGGTCAGGGCTTGGGATGGCGTCGGGATCAGGGTCAAAGTCAGGGTTGGGGTCAGGGTCAGGGATAGGGCCAAGGTCGGTGTTGGTCGAGGTTAGGGTTAGGGAAAAAGGGAAAAAAGGAAAACAAAGAAATAGGTCGGGGTTTGGGTCGGGGTCGGTGTTGGGATCAATTTCGGTGTCGGGGATGGGGTTGGGCTCGGGGTTAGGATTGGGCTCGGGGTTGGGGATGGGAATGGCGTTGGGATCGGGGTCAAATCAGTGTTGGGGTCGGGGGTCAGGGTAAGGGTGGGTCGGGGTTGGGGTTGGGGATGGGGTCGGGGTCAGGGTCAAAGTAGGGGTGGGGGTTCGTTGTCGGAGTCAAGGTTAGGGTCGGGGTCTGGGTCAGGGTTAAAGCCGGGGTCGGGGTTGGGGATGGGGATGGGGTCAGGGTCAGGATCAGGGTCAAAATTGGGGTCGGGGTTCGTTGTCGGGCTTGGGATTAGGCTCGAGGTGTGGGACGGGGACGTAGTCGAGGTTGGGGTCGGGTTCGACGTCGGAGTCGGGGACGAAGTTGGGGTCAGGGTCGGTGTCGGGTTCGGGTTCGGGGTCAGGGTGGAAGACGGTGTCAGGGTCAGGGTTAGGGTTGGGGTTAGGGTTGAGGTTGAAAAAAGTGAAAATATAAAGAAACCAAAAAATAAACAAAAAAATGAAATTAAAAGAAAAAGAAAAAAGAAAATGAAAAAGAAAAAGGAAAGTAGAAAAAAGAAAAAGAAAGGAAAAAAGGAAAAGAAAAAAAGGAAAATAATAAGGAAAAGAAAATGAAACGAAAAAGAAAAAGGAAAAAAGAAATAGAAAAAAGAAAAGAAAGAAAGAAAAAAGAAAAGGAAAAGAAAATGTTAGGGTTAGGGTCGGGGTCTGGGACGGGGACGAAATCGGGTTTGCGGTCGGGGTCGAAGTCGGGGACGAAGTTGGGGTCAGGGTCAGGGTCGGGGTCAGGTTCGGGGTCAGGGTCAAAGACGGGGTCAGGATCAGGGTTAGGGTTGGGGTTAGGGTTGAGGTTGAAAAAAGTGAAAATATAAAGAAACCAAAAAATAAAGAAAAAATAATGAAAAAGAAAAAGAAAAAAGAAAAAGAAAAAGAAAAAAGAAAATGGAAAAAGGAAAAAGGAATAAGAAACAAAAAAGGGAAAAAGAAAAAAGAAGAGGGGGAAAAGAAAATGAAATGAAAAAAGAAAAAAGAAGAAAAATAGAAAAAAGAAAAAAGAAAAAAGAAAAAGAAAGGAAAAAAGGAAAAGAAAAAAAGGAAAGTAATAAGGAAAAGAAAATGAAATGAAAAAGAAAGGAAAAAAAGAAAAAAAGAAAGAGAAAATAAAAGGAAAAAAAAATAAAAAGGAAAAGGAAAATGGAAAAAAGAAAAAAGAAAAGAAAAAGAAAAAGCAAATGAAAAAAGTAAAGAAAGAAAAAGAAGAAAATTGGAAAAAGAAAATGAAAAACAGAAAAAAGGAAAAGTAATACAAAAAAGGAAAAAAGAAAAAAGGAAAATAGAAAAAAGAAAAAAGGAATAAGAAAAAGAAAAAGAAAAAGAAGAAAAAAGAATAGGAAAAAAGATTAAGAAAAAAGGGAAAAAGGGAAAAAAGGAAAAAGGAAAACAAAGAAAAAGCAAATGAAAAAAGAAAAAAATGAAAAAGCAGAAATTAATAATAAAAAAAGAAAAAAGTGAAAATATAAAAAGAAGAAAAAAGGAAAAAAGAAAACAGAAAAAAGAAAACAGAAAAAAGAAAGAAAAAGGGGAAAAGAAAAATAATAATAGGAAAAAAGAAAAAGGAAAGAAAAAATAAGGGGAAAAAGCAAAAGAAAAAAGAAAAGGGGAAAGGGAAAAAGGAAAAAAAATGAAAAAGGGTAAAAGAAAAAAGAAGGGGGGAAAAAGAAAAAGAAAATGAAATGAAAAAAGAAAAAGAAAAAAGGAAAATAGAAAAAAGGAAAAAGAAAAAGAAAGGAAAAAAACGAAAAAACGAAAATAGGAAAAATAAAAAGAGAGGAAAAAGAAAAAGGGAAAAAAAGAAGAAATTAATAAGAAAAAAGAAAATAGGAAAAAGAAAATGAAAAACAGAAAAAAGGAAAAGTAATAGAAAAAAGGAAAAAAGGAAAAAAAGGAAAATAGAAAAAAGAAAAAGAAAGGAAAAAAGGAAAAGAAAAAAGGAAAGTAATAAGGAAAAGAAAATGAAATGAAAAAGAAATAGAAAAAAGAAAAGAAAAAGAAAAAGCAAATGAAAAAAGAAAAAAGAAAAAGAAATTAATAATAAAAAAGAAAAAAGTGAAAATATAAAGAGAAGAAAAAATAAAGAAAAAGGAAAAAAGAAAAAAGAAAAAGAAAAGAAAAAGAAAAAGAAAAAGAAAAAGAAGAAATTAATAAGAAAAAAAGAAAAAAGGAAAAAGAAAAGGAAAAGGAAAAAGGAAAAAGGAAAAGAAAAAGAAAAAAGAAAAAGAAAAAAGATAAAAGAAAAATAATAATAGGAAAAAAGAAAAAGGAAAGAAAAAAGAAGGCGGGAAAAAGAAAAAGAAAATGAAATGAAAAAAGAAAAAGAAAAAAAGAAAATAGAAAAAAGAAAAAGAAAAAGAAAGGAAAAAAGAAAAAGAAAAAGAAAAAAGGAAAATAGAAAAAATAAAAATAGAGGAAAAAGAAAGAGGGGGTCTGGATCAGGGATAGGGCCGGGGTCAGGGTTGGGGATGGGGTCGGGGTCAGGGTCAAAGTCGAGGTGGGGGTTCGTTGTCGGGGTCGAGGTTAGGGTTGGGGTCGGGGTCGGGATTGGGGCCAAAGTCAGGGTCGGGGTCTGGATCAGGGTTAGGGCCGGGGTCGGGTTTGCGGATGGGGTCAGGGTCAGGGTCAAAGTTGGGGTCAGTGTTCGTTGGGGTCGGGGTTAGGGTAGGAGTGTGGGACGGGGACGAAGTTGGGGTTGGCGTGAGGGTCGATGTTGGGGTCGGGGACGAAGTTGGGGTCAGGGTCGGGGGTCGGGGGTCGGGTTCGTGTTCGGGGTCAGGGTCAGGATTAGGGTTGGGCTTAGGGTTGAGGTTGAAAAAAGTGAAAATATAAAGAAACCAAAAAATAAAGAAAAAAAATGAAATGAAAAAGAAAAAGAAAAAGAAAAAAGAAGAAAAAAGGAAAGGGGAAAAGGAAAACCGAAAAAGGAATAAGAAACAAAAAACAGAAAAAGAAAAAAGAAGAGGGGGAAAAAAGAAAATGAAATGAAAAAAGAAAATGAAATGAAAAAAGAAAAAAAATAGAAAAAAGAAAAAAGGAAAAGAAAGGAAAAAAGGAAAAGAAAAAAAGGAAAGTAATAAGGAAAAGAAAATGAAATGGAAAAAAATAGAAAAAAGAAAAAAAGAAGAAAGGAAAAATATGAAAGAGCGAAAAAGAGAAAAAGGAAAAAAGGAAAAATGAAAACAAAACAGTGAAAAAGATAAAAGAAAAAGAAAAGAAAAAAGGAAAAAGGAAAGGTAAATTAAAAAGGGGAAAAGAAAAAGAAAAGGAGGATAATCGGGAGGAAAAGCAAAAATAATAGGAAAAAAAAGGAAAATGGAAAAAAGGAAAAAGGAAAAAAGAAAAAGAAGAAAGAAGAAAGAAGAAAAAGGGAAAAAGAAAAAAAAAGAAAAAAAAAGATCGGAAAAAAAGGAAAAAAGAAAAAAAGGAAACTAGAAAAAATAAAAAAGGAAAAAAGAAAAAGAAAAAAGGGAAAAAGGGAAAAAAGAAAAAAGGAAAACAAAGAAAAAGGTCGGGGTTTGGGTCGGGGTCAGGGCTTGGGATGGCGTCGGGATCGGGGTCAAAGTCAGGGTTGGGGTCAGGGTCAGGGATAGGGCCAAGGTCGGTGTTGGTCGAGGTTAGGGTTGGGGTCGGGGTCGGGACCGGGGTCAAAGTCAGGATTGGGGTCAGGGTCGGGGTCGGGGTCAGGTTTAGGGCAGGGGTCGGGGTTGGAGATGGGGTCGGGGTCAGGATCAAAGTTGGGGTGGGGGTTCATTGTCGGGGTCGAGGTTAGGGTTGGGGTCGGGGTCAAATTCAGGGTCAGGGTCTGGGTCAGGGATAGGGCCAGGGTCGGTGTTGGGGATGGGGTCGGGGTCAGGGTCAAAGATGGGGTCAGGGTCAGGGTTAGGGTTGGGTTTAGGGTTGTGGTTGAAAAAAGTGAAAATATAAAGAAACCCAAAAATAAAGAAAAAAAAATGAAATGAGAAAGAAAAAGAAAAAAGAAAAGGGAAAAGGGAAAAAGGAATAAGAAACGAAAAAGGGAAAAAGAAAAACGAAGAGGGGGAAAAAAGAAAAAGAAAATGAAATGAAAAAAGAAAAAAGAAAAAAAGGAAAGAAAAAATAGGGGGAAAAAGGAAAATAGAAAAAAGAAAAAACGAATAAGAAAAAGAAAAAGAAGAAAAAAGAATAGGAAAAAAGATTAAGAAAAAAGGGGTAAAAGGAAAAAGGAAAACAAAGAAAAAGCAAATGAAAAAAGAAAAAAATGAAAAAGCAGAAATTAATAATTAAAAAAGAAAAAAGTTTAAATATAAAAAGAAGAAAAAAGGAAAAAAGAAAAAAGAAAAAAGAAAAAAAAAGAAAAAGGGAAAAAGAAAAAAGAAAAATAATAATAGGAAAAAAGAAAAAGGAAAGAAAAATAAGGGGAAAAAGGAAAAGAAATAAGAAAAAAGAAAAGGGGAAAGGGAAAAAGAAAAAGAAAAGAAAAAGAAAAAGAAAAAAGAAAAAGAAGAAATTAATAAGAAAAAAAGGAAAAAGAAAAAGAAAAAGAAAAGGAAAAACGAAAAAGGTAAGGTAAATTAAAAAGGGAAAAAGAAAAAGAAAAGGAGGATAATCAGAAAAAATAATAATAATAATAGGGAAAAAAAGGAAAATGGAAAAAAGGAAAAAGGAAAAAAGAAAAAGAAAAAAGAAAAAAGTGAAAAAAAGAAAAAGGGAAAAAGAAAATGGGAAAAAGAAAAAAGAAAAATAATAATAGGAAAAAAGAAAAAGGAAAGAAAAAATAGGGGGGAAAAGGAAAAGAAAAAAGGAAAAAGAAAAGGGGAAAAGGAAAAAGGAAAAAGGAAAAAGAAACGAAAAAGGGTAAAAGAAAAAAGAAGGGGGGAAAGGAAAAAAGGAAAAAGGAAAAAGGAAAAAAGGAAAAAGGAAAAAAGGAAAAATGAAAACAAAACAGGGGAAAAAGGAAAAAGAAAAAGAAAATGAAATGAAAAAAGAAAAAGAAAAAAGGAAAATAGAAAAAAGAAAAAAAAAGAAAAAAAAGAAAAAAAAGAAAATAGAAAAAAGAGAGGAAAAAGAAAAAGGAAAAAAGAAAAAGAAGAAATTAATAAATTAAACAGAAAAAAGGAAAAGTAATACAAAAAAGGTAAAGAAACCAAAAAATAAAGAAAAAAATGAAATGAAAAAGAAAAAGAAAAAAGAAAATGAAAAAAGAAAAAGAAAAAAGAAAAAGGAAAATAGAAAAAAGAAAAAGAAAGGAAAAAAGGAAAAGAAAAAAGGAAAATAATAAGGAAAAGAAAATGAAATGAAAAAGGAAAAGGAAAAAAGAAATAGAAAAAAAAGAAAGAAAAAAAGAAAAGAAAAAGGAAAAAGAAGAAAAAGAAAAAAAGGGAAAAAAGAAAAAAGAAAAAAGAAAAAAGTAAAGAAAAAGAAAAAGCAAATGAAAAAAGAAAAAAAGGAAAAGAAGAAATTAATAATAAAAAAAGAAAAAAGTGAAAAAAGAAAAAAGAAAAAAAGAAGAAAGGAAAAATATGAAAGAGCGAAAAAGAGGGGGGAAAGGAAAAGAAAAAAGAAAAGGGGAAAGGGAAAAAGAAAAAGGAAAAAAGAAAAAGAAGAAATTAATAAGAAAAAAGAAAATAGGAAAAAGAAAATGAAAAACAGAAAAAAGGAAAAGTAATACAAAAAAGGAAAAAATAAAAAAGGAAAATAGAAAAAATAAAAAAGGAATAAGAAAAAGAAAAAGAAGAAAAAAGGAAAGGAAAAAAGAAAAAGAAAAGGAGGATAATCGGGGAAAAAAATAAAAAATAATAGGGAAAAAAAGGAAAATGGAAAAAAAAAATAATAGGAAAAAAGAAAAAGGAAAGAAAAAATAGGAGGAAAAAGGAAAAGAAAAAAGAAAAAAGAAAAGGGGAAAGGGAAAAAGAAAAAAGGAAAAAGAAAAGAAAAAGGGTAAAAGAAAAAAGAAGGGGGGGGAAGAAAAAGAAAATGAAATGAAAAAGAAATAGAAAAAAGAAAAGAAAAAGAAAAAGCAAATGAAAAAAGAAAAAAGAAAAAGAAATTAATAATAAAAAAGAAAAAAGTGAAAATATAAAGAGAAGAAAAAATAAAGAAAAAGGAAAAAAGAAAAAAGAAAAAGAAAAGAAAAAGAAAAAGAAAAAGAAAAAGAAAAAGAAAAAGAAGAAATTAATAAGAAAAAAAGAAAAAAGGAAAAAGAAAAGGAAAAGGAAAAAGGAAAAAGGAAAAAGGAAAAGAAAAAGAAAAAAGAAAAAGAAAAAAGAAAAAGATAAAAGATAAAAGAAAAATAATAATAGGAAAAAAGAAAAAGGAAAGAAAAAAGAAGGCGGGAAAAAGAAAAAGAAAATGAAATGAAAAAAGAAAAAGAAAAAAAGAAAATAGAAAAAAGAAAAAGAAAAAGAAAGGAAAAAAGAAAAAGAAAAAGAAAAAAGGAAAATAGAAAAAATAAAAATAGAGGAAAAAGAAAGAGGGGGTCTGGATCAGGGATAGGGCCGGGGTCAGGGTTGGGGATGGGGTCGGGGTCAGGGTCAAAGTCGAGGTGGGGGTTCGTTGTCGGGGTCGAGGTTAGGGTTGGGGTCGGGGTCGGGATTGGGGCCAAAGTCAGGGTCGGGGTCTGGATCAGGGTTAGGGCCGGGGTCGGGTTTGCGGATGGGGTCAGGGTCAGGGTCAAAGTTGGGGTCAGTGTTCGTTGGGGTCGGGGTTAGGGTAGGAGTGTGGGACGGGGACGAAGTTGGGGTTGGCGTGAGGGTCGATGTTGGGGTCGGGGACGAAGTTGGGGTCAGGGTCGGGGGTCGGGGGTCGGGTTCGTGTTCGGGGTCAGGGTCAGGATTAGGGTTGGGCTTAGGGTTGAGGTTGAAAAAAGTGAAAATATAAAGAAACCAAAAAATAAAGAAAAAAAATGAAATGAAAAAGAAAAAGAAAAAGAAAAAAGAAGAAAAAAGGAAAGGGGAAAAGGAAAACCGAAAAAGGAATAAGAAACAAAAAACAGAAAAAGAAAAAAGAAGAGGGGGAAAAAAGAAAATGAAATGAAAAAAGAAAATGAAATGAAAAAAGAAAAAAAATAGAAAAAAGAAAAAAGGAAAAGAAAGGAAAAAAGGAAAAGAAAAAAAGGAAAGTAATAAGGAAAAGAAAATGAAATGGAAAAAAATAGAAAAAAGAAAAAAAGAAGAAAGGAAAAATATGAAAGAGCGAAAAAGAGAAAAAGGAAAAAAGGAAAAATGAAAACAAAACAGTGAAAAAGATAAAAGAAAAAGAAAAGAAAAAAGGAAAAAGGAAAGGTAAATTAAAAAGGGGAAAAGAAAAAGAAAAGGAGGATAATCGGGAGGAAAAGCAAAAATAATAGGAAAAAAAAGGAAAATGGAAAAAAGGAAAAAGGAAAAAAGAAAAAGAAAAAAGAAGAAAGAAGAAAAAGGGAAAAAGAAAAAAAAAGAAAAAAAAAAGATCGGAAAAAAAGGAAAAAAGAAAAAAAAGGAAACTAGAAAAAATAAAAAAGGAAAAAAGAAAAAGAAAAAAGGGAAAAAGGGAAAAAAGGAAAAAGAAAAAAGGAAAACAAAGAAAAAGGTCGGGGTTTGGGTCGGGGTCAGGGCTTGGGATGGCGTCGGGATCGGGGTCAAAGTCAGGGTTGGGGTCAGGGTCAGGGATAGGGCCAAGGTCGGTGTTGGTCGAAGTTAGGGTTGGGGTCGGGGTCGGGACCGGGGTCAAAGTCAGGATTGGGGTCAGGGTCAGGGTCGGGTCAGGGTTAGGGCAGGGGTCGGGGTTGGGGATGGGGTCGGGGTCAGGGTCAGGGTCAAAGTCGGCGTGGGGGTTCATTGTCGGGGTCGAGGTTAGGGTTGGGGTCGGGGTCAAATTCAGGGTCAGGGTCTGGGTCAGGGATAGGGCCAGGGTCGGTGTTGGGGATGGGGTCGGGGTCAGGGTCGAAGATGGGGTCAGGGTCAGGGTTAGGGTTGGGTTTAGGGTTGTGGTTGAAAAAAGTGAAAATATAAAGAAACCCAAAAATAAAGAAAAAAAATGAAATGAGAAAGAAAAAGAAAAAAGAAAAGGGAAAAGGGAAAAAGGAAAAAAGAAAAAGAAGAAATTAATAAGAAAAAAGAAAAGGAAAAAAGAAAAAGAAAAAAGGGAAAAAAGGAAAAAGGAAAACAAAGAAATAGGTCGGGGTTTGGGTCGGGGTCGGTGTTGGGATCAATTTCGGTGTCGGGGATGGGGTTGGGCTCGGGGTTAGGATTGGGATCGGGGTTGGGGATGGGAATGGCGTTGGGATCGGGGTCAAAGTCAGTGTTGGGGTCGGAGTCGGGGTCAGGGTTTGGGCAGGGGTCGGGGTTGGGGATGGGGTCGGGTCAGGGTCAAAGTAGGGTGGGGGTTCATTGTCGGAGTCAGGTTAGGGTCGGGGTCTGGGTCAGGGTTAAAGCCGGGGTCGGGGTTGGGGATGGGGATGGGGTCAGGGTCAGGGTCAAAGTTGGGGTCGGGGTTCGTTGTCGAGGTGTGGGACGGGGACGTAGTCGAGGTTGGGGTCGGGTTCGACGTCGGAGTCGGGGACGAAGTTGGGGTCAGGGTCGGGGTCGGGTTCGGGTTCGGGGTCAGGGTGGAAGACGGTGTCAGGGTCAGGGTTAGGGTTGGGGTTAGGGTTGAGGTTGAAAAAAGTGAAAATATAAAGAAACCAAAAAATAAACAAAAAAATGAAATTAAAAGAAAAAGAAAAAAGAAAATGAAAAAAGAAAAAGGAAAATAGAAAAAAGAAAAAAGAAAAAGAAAGGAAAAAAGGAAAAGAAAAAAAGGAAAATAATAAGGAAAAGAAAATGAAATGAAAAAGAAAAAGGAAAAAAGAAATAGAAAAAAGAAAAGAAAGAAAGAAAAAAGAAAAGGAAAAGAAAATGTTAGGGTTAGGGTCGGGGTCTGGGACGGGGACGAAATCGGGTTTGGGGTCGGGGTCGAAGTCGGGGACGAAGTTGGGGTCAGGGTCGGGGTCGGGGTCAGGTTCGGGGTCAGGGTCAAAGACGGGGTCAGGATCAGGGTTAGGGTTGGGGTTAGGGTTGAGGTTGAAAAAAGTGAAAATATAAAGAAACCAAAAAATAAAGAAAAAATAATGAAAAAGAAAAAGAAAAAAGAAAAAGAAAAAGAAAAAAGAAAAAGAAAAAAGGGAAAAAAGGAAAAAGGAAAACAAAGAAATAGGTCGGGGTTTGGGTCGGGGTCGGTGTTGGGATCAATTTCGGTGTCGGGGATGGGGTTGGGCTCGGGGTTAGGATTGGGATCGGGGTTGGGGATGGGAATGGCGTTGGGATCGGGGTCAAAGTCAGTGTTGGGGTCGGGGTTGGGGTCAGGGTTTGGGCAGGGGTCGGGGTTGGGGATGGGGTCGGGGTCAGGGTCAAGTAGGGGTGGGGTTCGTTGTCGGAGTCAAGGTTAGGGTCGGGGTCTGGGTCAGGGTTAAAGCCGGGGTCGGGGTTGGGGATGGGGATGGGGTCAGGGTCAGGGTCAAAGTTGGGGTCGGGGTTCGTTGTCGAGGTGTGGGACGGGGACGTAGTCGAGGTTGGGGTCGGGTTCGACGTCGGAGTCGGGGACGAAGTTGGGGTCAGGGTCGGGGTCGGGTTCGGGTTCGGGGTCAGGGTGGAAGACGGTGTCAGGGTCAGGGTTAGGGTTGGGGTTAGGGTTGAGGTTGAAAAAGTGAAAATATAAAGAAACCAAAAAATAAACAAAAAAATGAAATTAAAAGAAAAAGAAAAAAGAAAATGAAAAAGAAAAAGGAAAATAGAAAAAAGAAAAAGAAAGGAAAAAAGGAAAAGAAAAAAAGGAAAATAATAAGGAAAAGAAAATGAAATGAAAAAGAAAAAGGAAAAAAGAAATAGAAAAAAGAAAAGAAAGAAAGAAAAAAGAAAAGGAAAAGAAAATGTTAGGGTTAGGGTCGGGGTCTGGGACGGGGACGAAATCGGGTTTGGGGTCGGGGTCGAAGTCGAAGTCGGGGACGAAGTTGGGGTCAGGGTCGGGGTCGGGGTCAGGTTCGGGGTCAGGGTCAAAGACGGGGTCAGGATCAGGGTTAGGGTTGGGGTTAGGGTTGAGGTTGAAAAAAGTGAAAATATAAAGAAACCAAAAAATAAAGAAAAAATAATGAAAAAGAAAAAGAAAAAAGAAAAAGAAAAAGAAAAAAGAAAAGGGAAAATGGAAAATGGAAAATGGAAAATGGAAAAAGGAATAAGAAACAAAAAAGGGAAAAAGAAAAAAGAAGAGGGGGAAAAAGAAAATGAAATGAAAAAAGAAAAAAGAAGAAAAATAGAAAAAAGAAAAAAGAAAAAAGAAAAAGAAAGGAAAAAAGGAAAAGAAAAAAAGGAAAGTAATAAGGAAAAGAAAATGAAATGAAAAAGAAAGGAAAAAAAGAAAAAAAGAAAGAGAAAATAAAAGGAAAAAAAATAAAAAGGAAAAGGAAAATGGAAAAAAGAAAAAAGAAAAGAAAAAGAAAAAGCAAATGAAAAAAGTAAAGAAAGAACAAGAAGAAAATTGGAAAAAGAAAATGAAAAACAGAAAAAAGGAAAAGTAATACAAAAAAGGAAAAAAGAAAAAAGGAAAATAGAAAAAAGAAAAAAGGAATAAGAAAAAGAAAAAGAAAAAGAAGAAAAAAGAATAGGAAAAAAGATTAAGAAAAAAGGAAAAAAGGGAAAAAAGGAAAAAGGAAAACAAAGAAAAAGCAAATGAAAAAAGAAAAAAATGAAAAAGCAGAAATTAATAATAAAAAAGAAAAAAGTGAAAATATAAAAAGAAGAAAAAAGGAAAAAAGAAAACAGAAAAAAGAAAAAAGAAAAAAGAAAGAAAAAGGGGAAAAGAAAAATAATAATAGGAAAAAAGAAAAAGAAAAGAAAAAATAAGGGGAAAAAGCAAAAGAAAAAAGAAAAGGGGAAAGGGAAAAAGGAAAAAAAATGAAAAAGGGTAAAAGAAAAAAGAAGGGGGGAAAAAGAAAAAGAAAATGAAATGAAAAAAGAAAAAGAAAAAAGGAAAATAGAAAAAAGGAAAAAGAAAAAGAAAGGAAAAAAACGAAAAAACGAAAATAGAAAAAATAAAAAGAGAGGAAAAAGAAAAAGGGAAAAAAAGAAGAAATTAATAAGAAAAAAGAAAATAGGAAAAAGAAAATGAAAAACAGAAAAAAGGAAAAGTAATAGAAAAAAGGAAAAAAGGAAAAAAAGGAAAATAGAAAAAAGAAAAAGAAAGGAAAAAAGGAAAAGAAAAAAAGGAAAGTAATAAGGAAAAGAAAATGAAATGAAAAAGAAATAGAAAAAAGAAAAGAAAAAGAAAAAGCAAATGAAAAAAGAAAAAAGAAAAAAAAATTAATAATAAAAAAGAAAAAAGTGAAAATATAAAGAGAAGAAAAAATAAAGAAAAAGGAAAAAAGAAAAAAGAAAAAGAAAAGAAAGAGAAAAAGAAAAAGAAAAAGAAAAAGAAAAAGAAGAAATTAATAAGAAAAAAAGGAAAAAGGAAAAAGAAAAGGAAAAGGAAAAAGGAAAAAGGAAAAGAAAAAGAAAAAAGAAAAAGAAAAAAGATAAAAGAAAAATAATAATAGGAAAAAAGAAAAAGGAAAGAAAAAAGAAGGCGGGAAAAAGAAAAAGAAAATGAAATGAAAAAAGAAAAAGAAAAAAAGAAAATAGAAAAAAGAAAAAGAAAAAGAAAGGAAAAAAGAAAAAGAAAAAGAAAAAAGGAAAATAGAAAAAATAAAAATAGAGGAAAAAGAAAGAGGGGGTCTGGATCAGGGATAGGGCCGGGGTCAGGGTTGGGGATGGGGTCGGGGTCAGGGTCAAAGTCGAGGTGGGGGTTCGTTGTCGGGGTCGAGGTTAGGGTTGGGGTCGGGGTCGGGATTGGGGCCAAAGTCAGGGTCGGGGTCTGGATCAGGGTTAGGGCCGGGGTCGGGTTTGCGGATGGGGTCAGGGTCAGGGTCAAAGTTGGGGTCAGTGTTCGTTGGGGTCGGGGTTAGGGTAGGAGTGTGGGACGGGGACGAAGTTGGGGTTGGCGTGAGGGTCGATGTTGGGGTCGGGGACGAAGTTGGGGTCAGGGTCGGGGGTCGGGGGTCGGGTTCGTGTTCGGGGTCAGGGTCAGGATTAGGGTTGGGCTTAGGGTTGAGGTTGAAAAAAGTGAAAATATAAAGAAACCAAAAAATAAAGAAAAAAAATGAAATGAAAAAGAAAAAGAAAAAGAAAAAAGAAAAATGAAAATGAAAAAAGAAAAAGAAAAAAGAAAAATAATAATAGGAAAAAAGAAAAAGGAAAGAAAAAATAGAGGAAAAAGAAAAAACAAAAGGGAAAAACAAAAAAAGGAAAAAGAAACGGGAAAGTGTAAAAGAAAAAAGAAGGGGGGAAAAAGAAAAAGAAAAAAGGAAGAAAGAAAAATGAAAAAGAAAGGAAAAAAGAAAAAGAAAGGAAAAAGGAAAAGGAAAAAAGAAAAAGAAGAAATTAATAAGAAAAAAGAAAATAGGAAAAAGAAAATGAAAAACAGAAAAAAGGAAAAGTAATACAAAAAAGGAGAAAAAGGGGGAAAAAGGGAAATAGAAAAATTAAAAAAGGAATAAGAAAAAGAAAAAGAAGAAAAAAGAAAAGGAAAAAAGAAAAAGAAAAAAGAAAAAAGGGAAAAAGGGAAAAAAGGAAAAAGGAAAAAGGAAAACAAAGAAAAAGGTCAGGGTTAGGGTCGGAGTTAGGGTCGTGGTTGAATCGGGTACGAAGTCGGGGTAAGGGCCGGGGGTCGTGGTCATGGTCAGGGTTGGGGTTGGGGTCAGTGTCGGGGTCTGTGTCGGGGTTAGGGGAGGGGTTAGGGTCAGGGTCAGGGTCTCGGTCGGGTCGGTGTTGGGGTTGGGTCAGGTTTTTCAGGGTCAGGTTTGGTCAGGGTCGGGTTAGGGCAGCGTTAGTGTAGGGGTTAGGGTCAGGGTTAGAGGTAGGGTTTGGGTCGGAGTCGGGGTCAGTGTTAGGGCAGGGGTCGGGGTTGGGGATGGGGTCAGCGTCAGGGTCAAAGTCAGGATTGGGGTTCATTGTCGGGGTCGAGGTTAGGGTTGGGGTCGGGGTCGGATACAGTGTCAAAGTCAGGGTCGGGGTCTTGGTCAGGGATAGGGCTGGGGTCAGGTTTGGGGATGGGATCAGGGTCAGGGTCAAAGTTGGGGTCAGGGTTCATTGTCGGGGTTGGGGTTAGGGTCGGGGGTCGAGTTCGGGTTCAGGGTCAGGGTGGAAGACGGGGTCAGGGTCAGGGTTAGGGTTGGGGTTAGGGTTGAGGTTGAAAAAAGTGAAAATATAAAGAAACCAAAAAATAAAGAAAAAAAATGAAATGAAAAAGAAAAAGAAAAAAGAAGAAAAAAGGAAAGGGGAAAAGGAAAACCGAAAAAGGAATAAGAAACAAAAAACAGAAAAAGAAAAAAGAAGAGGGGGAAAAAAGAAAATGAAATGAAAAAAGAAAAAAAATAGAAAAAAGAAAAAAGGAAAAGAAAGGAAAAAAGGAAAAGAAAAAAAGGAAAGTAATAAGGAAAAGAAAATGAAATGGAAAAAAATAGAAAAAAGAAAAAAAGAAAGAAAAAAGAAAATGAAAAGAAAAAAGTAAAAGGAAAAGGAAAAAAGAAAAAAGAAAAGAAAAAGGAAAAAAGCTAAAAGGAAAAAAGAAAAAAGAAAAAAAGAAGAAAGGAAAAATATGAAAGAGCGAAAAAGAGAAAAAGGAAAAAAGGAAAAATGAAAACAAAACAGTGAAAAAGATAAAAGAAAAAGAAAAGGAAAAAGGAAAAAGGAAAGGTAAATTAAAAAGGGGAAAAGAAAAAGAAAAGGAGGATAATCGGGAGGAAAAGCAAAAATAATAGGAAAAAAAAGGAAAATGGGAAAAAGGAAAAAGGAAAATAGAAAAAAGAAAAAACGAATAAGAAAAAGAAAAAGAAGAAAAAAGAATAGGAAAAAAGATTAAGAAAAAAGGGGTAAAAGGAAAAAGGAAAACAAAGAAAAAGCAAATGAAAAAAGAAAAAAATGAAAAAGCAGAAATTAATAATAAAAAAAGAAAAAAGTTGAAAATATAAAAAGAAGAAAAAAGGAAAAAAGAAAAAAGAAAAAAGAAAAAAAAAGAAAAAGGGAAAAAGAAAAAAGAAAAATAATAATAGGAAAAAAGAAAAAGGAAAGAAAAATAAGGGGAAAAAGGAAAAGAAATAAGAAAAAAGAAAAGGGGAAAGGGAAAAAGAAAAAGAAAAGAAAAAGAAAAAGAAAAAAGAAAAAGAAGAAATTAATAAGAAAAAAAGGAAAAAGAAAAAGAAAAAGAAAAGGAAAAACGAAAAAGGTAAGGTAAATTAAAAAGGGAAAAAGAAAAAGAAAAGGAGGATAATCAGAAAAAATAATAATAATAATAGGAAAAAAAAGGAAAATGGAAAAAAGGAAAAAGGAAAAAAGAAAAAGAAAAAAGAAAAAAGTGAAAAAAAGAAAAAGGGAAAAAGAAAATGGGAAAAAGAAAAAAGAAAAATAATAATAGGAAAAAAGAAAAAGGAAAGAAAAAATAGGGGGGAAAAGGAAAAGGAAAAAGGAAAAAGAAAAGGGGAAAAGGAAAAAGGAAAAAGAAACGAAAAAGGGTAAAAGAAAAAAGAAGGGGGGGGAAGGAAAAAAGGAAAAAGGAAAAAGGAAAAAGGAAAAAAGGAAAAATGAAAACAAAACAGGGGAAAAAGGAAAAAGAAAAAGAAAATGAAATGAAAAAAGAAAAAGAAAAAAGGAAAATAGAAAAAAGAAAAAAAAAGAAAAAAAAGAAAAAAAAGAAAATAGAAAAAAGAGAGGAAAAAGAAAAAGGAAAAAAGAAAAAGAAGAAATTAATAAATTAAACAGAAAAAAGGAAAAGTAATACAAAAAAGGTAAAGAAACCAAAAAATAAAGAAAAAAATGAAATGAAAAAGAAAAAGAAAAAAGAAAATGAAAAAAGAAAAAGAAAAAAGAAAAAGGAAAATAGAAAAAAGAAAAAGAAAGGAAAAAAGGAAAAGAAAAAAGGAAAATAATAAGGAAAAGAAAATGAAATGAAAAAGGAAAAGGAAAAAAGAAATAGAAAAAAAAGAAAGAAAAAAAGAAAAGAAAAAGGAAAAAGAAGAAAAAGAAAAAAAGGGAAAAAAGAAAAAAGAAAAAAGAAAAAAGTAAAGAAAAAGAAAAAGCAAATGAAAAAAGAAAAAAAGGAAAAGAAGAAATTAATAATAAAAAAAGAAAAAAGTGAAAAAAGAAAAAAGAAAAAAAGAAGAAAGGAAAAATATGAAAGAGCGAAAAAGAGGGGGGAAAGGAAAAGAAAAAAGAAAAGGGGAAAGGGAAAAAGAAAAAGGAAAAAAGAAAAAGAAGAAATTAATAAGAAAAAAGAAAATAGGAAAAAGAAAATGAAAAACAGAAAAAAGGAAAAGTAATACAAAAAAGGAAAAAATAAAAAAGGAAAATAGAAAAAAGAAAAAAGGAATAAGAAAAAGAAAAAGAAGAAAAAAGAAAAAAGAAAAGGAAAAAAGAAAAAGAAAAGGAGGATAATCGGGGAAAAAAAGAAAAAATAATAGGGAAAAAAAGGAAAATGGAAAAAAAATAAAATAGGAAAAAAGAAAAAGGAAAGAAAAAATAGGAGGAAAATGGAAAAGAAAAAAGAAAAAAGAAAAGGGGAAAGGGAAAAAGAAAAAAGGAAAAAGAAAAGAAAAAGGGTAAAAGAAAAAAGAAGAGGGGGGAAGAAAAAGAAAATGAAATGAAAAAAGAAAAAGAAAAAAGGAAAATAGAAAAAAGAAAAAGAGAGGAAAAAGAAAAAAGGAAAAAGAAAAAGAAGAAATTAATAAGAAAAAAGAAAATAGGAAAAAGAAAATGAAAAACAGAAAAAAGGAAAAGTAATACAAAAAAGGAAAAAATAAAAAAAGGAAAATAGAAAAAATAAAAAAGGAATAAGAAAAAGAAAAAGAAGAAAAAAGAAAAGGAAAAAAGAAAAAGAAAAAAGGGAAAAAGGGAAAAAGGAAAAAGAAGAAATTAATAATAAAAAAAGAAAAAAGTGAAAATATAAAGAGAAGAAAAAATAAAGAAAAAAGGAAAAAAGAAAAAAGAAAAAAGAAGAAAGGAAAAATATGAAAGAGCGAAAAAGAGAAAAAGGAAAGAAGGAAAAATGAAAACAAAACAGGGAAAAAAGGAAAAAGGAAAGGTAAATTAAAAAGGGGAAAAGAAAAAGAAAAGGAGGATAATCGGAAAAAAAGAAAAAAATAATAGGAAAAAAAAGGAAAATGGGAAAAGAAAAAAGAAAAATAATAATAGGAAAAAAGAAAAAGGAAAGAAAAAATAGGGGGGGAAAGGAAAAGAAAAAAGAAAGGGGGAAAGGGAAAAAGGAAAAAGGAAAAAGAAATGAAAAAGGGTAAAAGAAAAAAGAAAGGGGGGAAAAGAAAAAGAAAATGAAATGAAAAAAGAAAAAGAAAAAAGGAAAATAGAAAAAAGAAAAAGAGAGGAAAAAGAAAAAGGGAAAAAGAAATAGAAGAAATTAATAAGAACAAAGAAAATAGGAAAAAGAAAATGAAAAAGAGAAAAAAGGAAAAGTAATACAAAAAAGGAAAAAAGAAAAAAAATAAAATAGAAAAAAGGAAAAAGGAAAAAAGAAAAAAGAAAAGGAAAAAAGATGAAAAGGGAAAAAAGGAAAAAGAAAAAAGGAAAACAAAGAAAAAGATCGGGGTTTGGGTCGTGGTCGTGGTCGGGGTTGGGGATGGGGATGGCGTCGGGATCGGGGTCAAAGTCAGGGTTGGGGTCAGGGTCGGGGTCGGGATCAGGGTTAGGGCAGGATTGGGATTGGGGATGGGGTCGGGGTCAGGGTCAAAGTCGGGGTGGGGGTTCGTTGTCAGGGTCGAGGTTAGGGTTGCAGTCAGGGTCAAAGTCACGGTCGCGGTCTGGGTCAGGGATAGGGCCAAGGTCGGTGTTGGGGATGGGGTCGGGGTCAGGGTCAAAGTTGGGGTCGGTGTTCATTGTCGGGGTCGGGGTTAGGGTAGGGGTGTGGGATGGGGACGAAGTCGGGGTTGGGGTGGGGGTCGAGGTTGGGGTCGGGGGGGGGTCGAGGTTGGGGTCGGGGACG
>JALGBA010002319.1:0-12826 GCA_023970755.1 Azemiops feae | reverse complement strand
CTCTGTGGGTGTCAGTCTAACACTTGTTGTCCTGAGCCAAACATTATTTGAGACCTTTTCTTATGAATGGGATTCCTTTCCTATAGAAATTGTCCCTCTTCTGAATTCATTTTTCAGGAATGTAATTCAGCGTATTTTAATTTAATGTGTCCCAAGGAATGTAAATGTTGATATTCCATAGTTTGGGCTGATATGTGCAAACAGAGAAAAAATGTATTATTGTTAGTACTCGTGATATGAAAGGCCATTTAACAAATATTCAAAATTATGATGGATGCCCGAAAATTATATACAAAACTCTTTCAGAGTTATGATGTCTGCAATGCCCCTGTGGTCATTTGCCCTTCAGACTGACCATGGGGATGCTGCAGTGCCCTCCCTCTCTCCCCCTTCGATCTTTCCCACAACAGGACCCTGCAGTGCTTGGGCCTGATCCCCATGGCTGCCAGAAGTGGCCACCATTTTCAATACTCCGACGAGTCCTTGTAGAAATGGCGGCTGCTTTTGAAGCTTTCAACCTGATCCTCAGGCTGTTGGGAGACTGCAAAGCTCTCCTGGATTTTGCTAGGCTTGGGAAACCAGACAGTGCATGACGATGGGGCAGCTTCAGATGAGCTTCCTGAAACCTTTCCATGGCTGTGACTCCCCCCCATTTCAACTGCAGACCTAACAGCACAATTGTTTTATTTAAACCAAGAAACGTCTAAATTTAACAGCTTTCATTGTATCAGTATGGAAAGACAACACAGAAAGTGTCAAGGAAACTAAAACTTCTACCCACTCTACAATTCTCTCTCTCTCTCTGTGCCAATGGTGCTATCCCAGGCTGTCACTTTCCTGCCTCTTAGCCAGCTCTCATGCAAAAAAATATGTTTCTAGAACAGATGGCAAATGAAATTTCACTTCAGTTACAAGGAATTATAAAATCAGCTCCAAATTAGGATTGATACATGGAGATCTCATTGAAAAGAAAATCCCAAACTCTTAACATTAGGCTGGGTTCAAGGACACTGAGTGCTTCCATGGAGTTAAAGCACAGGCAGCACTAGAGTTAAGGGTCACCAACCTAGTGTGGCACCAAACTCCATAACTCTGGGTGACCTTCCCTAGCAGCCTCTGGAGGCAAGAGACCCCATTGAAGGACAGCAGAGTCACTTTCCTTGCTGTGGAACTTTCTCCATACAACATGACTTTCTGGACATGTCCTAACAGGAAGGACTAAAAACCACCACTGTGACTTTTCTCTAATGTGCTTTTCTCCAGCTACCCCTCCTTACATGGAAGAAGTTAAGAGTCCCAAGAGCAGAAGCTCCTTCTCACTGCAATCATCACCATCCCTGTCTCTGAGACCTCTTCTCCTATGTCTCCAGTGACTGCCTTTGATGTAAACATCAGACTGAAGCAACATGGAAGGGATCTTGCATCAGAAAAGGATAAATATCACAGGTTATGCTTTTTGTGGCTCACATTACAGGACAGACTGGAGCTGTTCTCTTCAATATATTTTCTGTTTCAGGTGAATTGTGGTTTCTCTGTTTGAATCAGGAAAGCCACTGGATATTCCACCATGTCAGAATGCTTTGAATTCTAATTCTTTTTTAGAAAGAGGAAGGAGATTGATTCCGCCCCATGAATTATGGACCTCCTACTTCTGCTTCTGCTTCTGATGCTGCTGGTGTCCCAGCCACTCTCTGGGAAGCTGAGAATGAAGTGCCCACTGAATTTGGACCACCTGGATGGAGAAAAGCCATGGAGCTATTATAGGCCAGGAGATCTTCTCATTGGTATAATCATCTCTCCATCAGGAATAAGAACTGCAACATTACCTTTCAACATGGCTCCTTCTAGTCAGATTCAGCTGTAAGTCATGCCATGGGGTTTCATTCCCTCCATTTGCAGTTCTAACACTCTTCTTTTTTTCCTCTTGTTTTACTTACTCTTATATTGCAGGATCTGACAGATTTTTTGAATCCTTTTGATTAACACAACCTCTCCCTTTTGCCTTATTTTCTGACAGTAGAAACATGAGGCAAATGAAACCTGAAAGAAGTCCACATTATTTTCCTCTCTCTGTTTAATCCTTAATTCATGACTGGAATAGTGACTTTGGCTGAAAGTAATGATTGAAATGATTCTAATTTCCTCTGCTCAACCATTTCCATATTTTTATAACCGATTGATATTTAATGACTGATTTTTAGAACAGCTTTTCTGGGTCACTTATCAAAAATCTCCTTCCTTTAATGGTGGTTCTTCTTTAATGACTGAATTATTCTGGGCTATGAATATTAGTACTGCTAAAAATAATTGTATGTTTCTGATTTGTTAAACCTTTCTGTGGACTATCCCCATCCTCAACACTAACAATATTAAAGGGTGATGGGTGACTATCATTTGCCTCTAGTTTTGGATCAATAATGGCTTATGTTTCAGCTAGTTTGTAGAGAAAAAAGATGATTAAATGGAGAAAAAGTATTGTTGTTGTTGCTGTTGATCTGCTAATATTAACATGATCATGGTTTTACACTAGTTTATACTATCGAAAGGAATTAATACTACCCATGATTTTCAATATTGAGGTGATTAGCAAATATCCCTGGCTCCTGCACAATCTCACACTTGGCTACAACATCCATGACAACTGTGATAACACCCTCGGCACTTCAGATGCCTTGCTGGACATGTTCTCTACTGGAGAAGCCAATGTTCCCAACTATAGCTGTGGAACGAAGGACAAGTTTTTGGCTCTTGTTGATGGAGCTAACAGAGACAATTCCATCCAGATGTTAACATTAGGAGGCACCTACAAAGTCCCACAGGTTTGTGTTTGTCCTTCCCTTTCTGTATAGTGAGTGCGGTGTTGGTGTGTAAGCGATAGATCCAAGTTTGTCTTCTCTATGGAATTCAAGATTATTTTGAATAATAATAATGATCAGTCTATACTTCAAAAGGCACTTTACTCCCTTCCAAGAAATGGCGCCAGGTTAATAATGCAAATCTCACAGCAAAAGCCTCTTTCTCCCTAACAGCCCATCTCCTCTCTGTTTCTGAAAGATTTTGTGAAGTGTAGGCTTCAGACCCCCCTAAGGTTTTATTGTAGGAGGACTGTGCCCACTGCAACATCACTAGCATCTGCTTGGATGATGCAAGGTTCCTCAGGATCAGGGTGTTTAAGAACTGGTTCTGCTGCAAATAATCTTTTCACCATGGCATTTGTAAGTGTTATAAATAAGGATTGGGATATGCAGTCATGAGGAATCAAGGATCAAAAGAGACCTGTCTTTTCATGACATCATCCCAATTGCTCAGAGGCTTCTGCTGCACACTTGTGAAGGTGATGAGAGGCTCTGTGTTCAATCAAAGGATCTTCTGTACAATAGGAATGTGCAGTACTGATGGAAAACTCACATTTTTTTACACGGTCTTAGCCAAAATAATGATATCCCCAATCATGAACAAATCTCAGATTTTTAAACAGAGTCCTACAGGATTACCTTTCCTACTTATGATAAAACATATATGTATTATGAACCTTTAGGGGTCACTAACCTTAACTAAACATTTTATTAAAAATCTACAAATATGTTAGGCAATGTATCAACTATTTTTTGCCCTAAAATTCTAATGATCAAATTCATCATAAAGGGTTTGAAGAGCAATATGGCCTCTGGAGAGGAATTTCTACCAGCTGAACAATTCAAGAAATATCCCGACGGGTGGGACCCTCCATTGACAGATACATTTACACATATTATTATATAAATAATATCCGCCATACCCATTTAGGTCAAAGATGGCAATTGTATTTCCTATGTATAAAAAAGGGACTAAATAGGACTCTAGCAATTCCAGGCCCATTTCTCTAAAAGATATTGTGATTAAAATATATGCAAACATACACTTGAAAAGGATTGATAGTAGGTGGATGAAAAGTGCATTCCTTGTAGAAGAACCAGCAGTCTTTAGGCAGATGTGATCCACTCTTGACAATTCTTTTGTCTTCAACCATCTAACTATAAAAATATCAGTCAGAGGAAATAATGCTTTGCTGCCATTATAGCATTTGACACAGTAAACAAAGAAATATTATGGAAGAAATTGACTGCCCTTAAAATGGAGCTCAGGATGTTGACTATGCTCAAGCCTTTTCTACAAGCACTGACAGTGAGAACAATTATTTTTCTTTTTTCCTTTTTAATTTACCTTTCCTTTTTACTTTTCTTTTTCTTTTTCTTTTTTCTTTTTTCATTTCATTTTCTTTTTCTTTTTCCCCCCTCTTCTTTTTTCTTTTTCCCTTTTTTGTTTCTTATTCCTTTTTCCTTTTTCCCTTTTCCCTTTTCCCTTTTCTTTTTTCTTTTTCTTTTTTCTTTTTTCATTTTCTTTTTTCTTTATCTTTTTCTTTTCTTTTTCCCTTTTTCCCTGTTTTGTTTTTATTTTTCCTTTTTTCCTTTTTCTCTTTTGTGCTCTTTCATATTTTATCTTTCTTCTTTTTTCTTTTTTCCTTCTTTTTTCCTTCTTTTTTCTTCTCTTTATATTTTCACTTTTTTCTTTTTTTATTATTAATTTCTTATTTTTCTTTTTATCTTTTTTCATTTGCTTTTTCTTTTTCTTTTCTTTTTTTTTCCTTTTTCCTTTTTTCTTTTTCTTTTTCTTTTTTCTTTTCATTTTCTTTTTTTCTTTCTTTTCTTTTTTCTATTTCTTTTTTCCTTTTTCTTTTTCATTTCATTTTCTTTTCCTTATTACTTTCCTTTTTTCTTTTCCTTTTTTCCTTTTTTTCTTTTTTCTTTTTTCTTTTTTCTTTTTTCTATTTTCCTTTTTCTTTTTTCTTTTTTCATTTCATTTTCTTTTTCTTTTTCCCCCCTCTTCGTTTTTCTTTTTCCCTTTTTCGTTTCTTATTCCTTTTTCCCTTTTCCCTTTTCCCTTTTCTTTTTTCTTTTTCTTTTTTCATTTTCTTTTTTCTTTTTTCTTTTTTCTTTTTTCTTTTTCATTTCATTTTTTTTCTTTATTTTTGGGTTTCTTTATATTTTCACTTTTTTCAACCTCAACCCTCAACCCAACCCTAACCCTGACCCTGACCCCATCTTCGACCCTGACCGCGACCCCATCCCCAACCCCGACCCTGGCCTATCCCTGACCCAAACCCCGACCTGACCTGACCCCGCCCAACCCCGCCCGAAACTGACCCTGACACTGACCTAACCCCGACCCTAACCCCCAACACAGACCCCGGAACCACTGTGACTCCAACCCCAACCCTGACCACGAACAGCCCCCAACCCACCGCCAACTTGTACCGATGCCAACTATGACCTAAATCGACCCTAACCCCGACCTTTTTCTTTGTTTTCCTTTTTCCATTTTTCCCTTTTTCCATTTTTTCTTTTTTTCTTTTTCTTTTTTCCTTTTCTTTTTTCTTCTTTTTCTTTTTCTTATTCCTTTTTTAATTTTTCTATTTTCCTTTTTTACCCCTTTTTTCCTTTTTTGTATTAATTTTCCTTTTTTCTGTTTTTCATTTTCTTTTTCCTATTTTCTTTTTTCTTATTAATTTCTTCTTTTTCTTTTTCCCTTTTTCTTTTTCCTTTCTTTTTCTTTTTTCCTTTCTTTTTCTTTTTTCATTTCATTTTCTTTTTCTTTTCCCCCCCTTCTTTTTTCTTTTACCCTTTTCCGTTTCTTTTTCCTTTTTTCTTTTTCCCTTTTCCCTTTCCTTTTTTCTTTTTTCCCCTATTTTTTCTTTCCTGATTCATTTTTCCTATTATTTTTCTTTTTTCATTTTCTTTTTTCTTTTTCTTTTTCATTTCATTTTTTTCTTTATTTTTTGGTTTCTTTATATTTTCACTTTTTTCAACCTCAAGCCTAACCCCAACCCTAATCCTGACCCTGACCCTGTCTTCCACCCTGACCCCGAACACGAACACGACCCCCGACCCTGACCCCAACTTCGTCCCCGACCCCAACCTCGACCCCCACCCGAACCCTGACTTCGTCCCCGTCCCACACCCCTACCCTAACCCCGACCCCGACAACGAACAACGACCCCAACTTTGACCCTGACCCTGACCCCATCCCCAACCCCCCGAACCTTAGCCTCTACCCCTGACCCAGACCTGAACCCTACTTTTGACCCCGATCCCGACCCCGACTCCAACCATAACCTCGACCGTACCAAACCCCCCAACCCCTACTTGACCCTTGACCCTGACCCCATCCCACCCGACCTGGCCCTGCCCCTATCCTGAAACCTAACTCCGACCCTGACTTTGACCCCGACCCCACCTACCTCCGACCCCGACAACAAACCCCCACCCCGACTTGACCCTGCTACCCTGACCCCACCCGACCCTGCCCAAACCTGACGCCCCGGCCCCCGACCCTGACCCCAACCCTGACTTTGACCCCGATTCCGATGCCATCCCCATCCCCAACCCCGACCCCGACAACGACCCAAACCCCGATCTTTTTCTTTGTTTTCCTTTTTTCTTTTTCCTTTTTTCCCTTTTTTCCTTTTTTCCCTTTTTCCCTTTTTTCTTTTTCTTTTTTCCTTTTTTATTTTTTCTATTTTCCTTTTTTTTCTTTTTCCCTTTTTTCTATTACTTTTCCTTTTTTCTGTTTTTCATTTTCTTTTTCCTAGTTTCTTTTTTCTTATTAATTTCTTCTTTTTCTTTTTTCCTTTTTCTTTTTCCTCTCTTTTTCTTTTTTCTATTTTCATTTTTTCTTTTTTTCCTTTCTTTTTCTTTTTTCTATTTTCCTTTTTTCTTTTTCGTTTTTCATTTCATTTTCTTTTTCTTTTCCCCCCCTTCTTTTTTCTTTTACACTTTTTCGTTTCTTTTTTCTTTTCTTTTCCCCCCCTATTTTTTCTTTCCTTTTTCTTTTTTCCTATTATTATTTTTCTTTTTGCTTTTTCCTTTTTTAATTTACCTTTCCTTTTTCCTTTTTTCTTTTCTTTTTCTTTTTCTTTTTTCTTTTTTCATTTCATTTTCTTTTTCTTTTTCCCCCCTCTTCTTTTTTCTTTTTCCCTTTTTTGTTTCTTATTCCTTTTTCCTTTTTCCCTTTTCCCTTTTCCCTTTTCCCTTTTCTTTTTTCTTTTTCTTTTTTCTTTTTTCATTTTCTTTTTTCTTTATCTTTTTCTTTTCTTTTTCCCTTTTTCCCTGTTTTGTTTTTATTTTTCCTTTTTTCCTTTTTCTCTTTTGTGCTCTTTCATATTTTATCTTTCTTCTTTTATTATTATTATTATTATTATAATAACAAGACCTGGCAATGGCTAAGAGCAGGAAAATTGAAGAAAGAGACCGAGGGACTAATTCTGCACAAGACCAAGCCTTAAGGACAAATGTCTATAAAGTCAAAATTGAGAAGACAGCAACAGACAGTAAGTGCCGCCTATGCAAACACACTGAAGAAACAGTGGACCACTTGGTAAGCTGCTGCAAGAAGATCGCACAGACTGACTAAAAGCAGCGGCATGACAAAGTAGCAACAATGGTGCATTGGAAGATCTGCAAGAAATATCATTTGCCTGTAAGCAAGAACTGGTGGGATCATAAAATAGAGAAAGTCATAGAAAATGATAAAGTTAAACTGCTCTGGGACTTCAGAATTGAAACAGACAAGCACCTGCAACATAACACCCCGGACTTAACAATTGTCGATAAGAAAGACAAAAAAGTCTGGATAGTGGATGTGGCAGTGCCTGGAGACAGCAGAATAGATGAGAAAGAACTGGAGAAGATAACAAAATACAAAGACCTACAAATAGAAATAGAAAGACTGTGGCAAAGGCAAGCAAGGGTAGTACCAATAGTAATAGGCCCCTTGGGTGCAATCCCAAAACAACTGGAGCACCACTTGAACACCATTGGCATTGACAAATTCGCCATTAGTCAATTGCAAAAGGCGGCCTTACTAGGAACCGCCTCCATCCTGCGACGATATCTGTAATAACATCAAACATCCACATCTGCCTATCCCAAGTCCTTGGTAAGGACTCGATAGGTAGACAAAAATGTCAAATCCAGCTTGAACATCTGGCTGACTGTGCGATGATCATCATCATCATCAACAACAACAACAACAACAACAATAATAATAATAATAACAACAACAACAATTCCATTGACAATAATCTTACGAAATACAAAACTGGGATACTACACTTCAAGCCAGCATGGCAAGATAAACCATCTACTATTCATGGATGACTTAAAACTGTACGCGAAAAGCCACACTGAACTTTAATCAATACTCAACGCAGTCCAACTGTTTAGCAGCGACGTCAGAATGAACTTTGGACTTGGAAAATGTGCTGCATTATCCATGCAAAGAGGAAAAATGGCAAAAATAGAAGGAATAGAACTGGGAAATGGAAGTATTGTGAAAGCACTAGTGTCAATGCTGCTAACATTGAATGTTTTTGCCTGACATTATATGTGGATGCAGACATTTACTATTTAACCTGTGTATTACTTTAGACCCACTATTAGATAGTATGGAGGGGGGGAGTGGAAGAATGTGCTTGGGAACTAGCTAGCCATAACAATATTTCAGCAGAGCATCTTCAAAGCTGGATGTAATACGAGGAGATAAAATGTGGCGCGTTATGGAACGGGAGGGAAAGTTCACACTTTAAACTAATTGGAGAATGTGATTAATAACTGTCAAATGAGGGAGGGAAATGTGCTCAGATACTGTGGGATGAAGTAGGAGGGTTCAGATTTTGGCTTCGCTTATGTATGTGCCGAAGCTATGTTGCCATAAAAAGATTCTTAAAGGAACACAATGCCTCAAGTTTCTTTGAAAAGCCTTTTCCTTCGGAACCATAACATCAAGCCAAAATCCAACAAACTTTTCAGACTTTTAGGGGTTCCGAACCCCAGTCGCTATTCCTAAAACTGAAGGAATAGACTGACAAAGATTTGGAGAAAAGAACATCATGGAAGAAGAAGAATTGCCTGAGATCAGCACCCCTGCAGCAGCAAGTTCCCCAGAGGGGGGAGCAACAGCGAACAAGCCGGTAGAGAGAGAACCCTTGCAAATCCCCAGCTGGGAGCAAGGCCAAAGAGATTAGGAGAGCTGATCTGGTCTTCAGACTGGGAGAAACTGAGGATGGAATCTGGAGATTTCATAACAGCCTTCCCATCTTCAAAGACTTCCAAGATGGATAAGTTGGAGCCACAACAAAGGGATCCTCACAGATTACATCCCCCACACCAGTGGAGAGCTGCCAAGCCTTCTGCCACTGAAGACTCGGGTGAGTGGAGATATCCAACTGCCACTCATAGTCAGTCAGTGGAGAATTTGGCAGAAAGATTTGAAACATTAGAAGTGAGGGGTACAGAACAGTCCCTGCTGAGAGAGGCCCCCAGCCCCTCCCTCACAGACCAAACAGTCTTCCAGTCCCTGGAGCCCCCTGCCAGGGCCTCCAACCCCACAGAGAGAGGGAAACCCAGCCTGGGCCCTCTGCCTCAATGGAGAGTTTGGCAGCCCCCGCAGATGGAGGATCAAAGGCCTCTGAGCGTGTGTCAGCTAATAGAGGCCTTACCGCAGCTTGGGGTGGTGCCAAAGCCAGGAGAGCAACAACAGATGGCTCCGCAAATGAGAGAGGCCCAGCAACCATGGAGGGGCCTACAGCAGCAGAGGGTGCCGTCATCCCCCGCAGGCCAACAACAGGGAAGGCAGCAACTGCCCCCACCTATTCAGCAACCTTTAGAAAACCTCCCATGATTCGAGTGGCCAGTACTGCCAGTATTGCAACCACAGCAGGGTGAAGGACCGCAGCCCCCAAACATGTGACCTCTGGGCATACGACAGCAACCCTGGTGGGGCCAGCCACAACTGGGAGCATCACCCCTACAGTGGAGAGCTCAGCAGCCGTTAAATCAGCAACAAGGGTGGGCCCAGCAGCAACAGCCACAGTGGGGCCCACAACAGCCTATAATTGGCCCACCCTTCAGAGCAACCTTCGATGGGGACTCAGAGAAGCTAATTTTTTTCCTCAACCAAGTACGTTCTCATTTAAACCGCTGGGCCTACCTCTACCCAGACCCAGGTGCCATGGTCGATGTGATTGCGTCCAACCTAGAGGGAGAGGCATCCGAATGGCTAAACAATTTATATAATGAGCAAGCCCCTGAATTAGATGATCCCCACCTCTTCCTCCTAGGGCTGAGAGAAAGATTTGAGGACCCTTCCATTAGCCTTAGAGCAGGAGGACAAAGCCACAAAATAAAACAAGCCGGCAGACCTGCCCTAGAGTATATGCGCGAATTCCGCAAGATAGCCGGTCGAATAGAGGGGTGGCCTGAGCAATCCCTAATCCATCTCTTCATTGAGGGATTAGATGACCACCTCTCCCCGGCCTGCATCATTCGAGCAGTACCTGATCAACTGCACGAGTGGTACCGGGCAGCGGTGAAGCTAGATGTTCAACTCACCCGCTATAAGAAGCCTCCTCCACCTGAACCTGAGATAAGACCAGAGCAACCCAGATGACAACCACCCCCCCGAAAGCCCCCAACGGCTATGACCGCTGAAAGGCCCAGACCACCTGCAGGTCCGCCGATCACATGCTTCCGATGCTGACAGCAGGGACATCGAGCATTGAACTGCCCGGTTCCCTACCCCCAACAGCAGAGCAGACCGGGACCTGCAGTGAGGAAGAGACCTGGCCAGCAGCCATCGAGAGAAAAATCCAGTGGGATCCCACAGCAACTGGTTACCCAAGCTACCTCCCCTACACAGGAGGACACCAGAACTAAGGCTGGATCCACCCCCACTCTACCTTTTTTTGACAGCGATGATGAAGGAGAGAATGACCCAATGGTGAGTCAACCCATCCTTCCTTTTTCGCTGCCTGCAAGGCTAATCAGCCCTAAGTCAGGAGCACAGACAGACTTAAAAGTGCTAGTTGATTCTGGATGCTCCTGATGTATCATTAGCTTGCCCTTTGCCATGAAAGTGGGTATACGAGCAAAATCTCCAAGCCAATGAGGTTTGAGCAAGCTGATGGCTAACTGATGGGAGGAACTTTTGTCACGCAAGTAACTGAGCCTCTACGCCTAGAAATAGGTGAGCACTGGGAGTTCATACACTTCATAGTGGCTCCAAAACTGACTGAGGCTGTGATCCTAGGATTAGCCTGGTTGGACAAATGGAAGCCATTTATCTGGTGGGAGAAAGGGATGAGAACTGTGAGGCTACCAATAGGACCAACCCCCCCCCCCCTGATTCAACAGACATTGCGGAACACTTTAGGCCACCTAATGAGCGAGCACTTATAACTGCCTCACCATCACCAGACGAATCACTCATCCCCAATGAATACCGGGACTTAGCAGAGGCATTCAGTGAGAATGAATGCGATGTCCTACCCCCTCACAGACCCAATGACTGTTCCATCGAACTGGTGCCAGGAGCCAAGCTCCCATGCCCAAGAATGTATGCTATGTCCCCCTTCGAAATGGAAGAGATGCAGCAATACGTGAATAAGAACCTAAAGAGGGGGTTCATTGAACGGGCCAAATCTACTGTGGGAGCCCCTGTGTTATTTAAAGAAAAAAAAGATGGGTCTCTTCGTCTCTGTGTAGACTATAAGGGTCTCAACGCTGTAAGTGTGCAAAACAAATACCCCCTCCCCCTCCTACAGGACTTATTAACTCATTTAGCTAAGGGGAGTGTTTTCACAAAATTAGACTTGAGAGAGGCATATTACCGAGTGAGAATAAAGGAGGGAGACAAGTGGAAGACTGCCTTCAACTGCCCCATGGGGAGCTACCAATTCAAGGTCATGCCATTTGGACTACAGGGGGCCCCAGCCGTATTCATGCAGCTGATTAATGAGGTTCTACATGACCACCTGTACAAAGGGGTTCTGGTGTACCTTGACGATATCCTTATATACAGCACGAATATGACTGATCACATAAAGCTGGTGAGAGAAGTATTAAAGAAACTACTGAATGCCAAGCTTTATGCCAAATTGTCAAAATGTGAATTTCACCACACCCGATTAGATTACCTCGGCTACAGAATTTCCAATGAGGGCATTGAGATGGATCCATCCAAGGTGAAAACTGTAATTGAGTGGCAACCCCCAAGAACCCGCAAACAGCTCCAGAGCTTTCTAGGTTTTGCCAACTTCTACCGTCAATTCATCCCTTCTTTTGCCAAGATTGCCCTACCCCTTACAGACTTACTCAAAACAGGGAAAAAAGGAGAGAAGCCATGACCGGGCCAACCACTAGCATGGACTATGAACTGTCAAATGGCTTTTGAGAATTTGAAAAGACTATTTGCCGCTGAACCAGTTCTAAAGCACCCCTGTCCAGGGGAACCTTTTGTAATACAAGCCGATGCCAGCGATGTGGCCGTTGGAGCTGTACTACTTCAAAAGAACAAGGATGGAATCCTGCAACCCTGTGCCTACACCTCAAAAAAATTTACGGAAAGTGAACGGAGATGGGCAATATGGGAAAAAGAGGCCTTCGCAATTAGATGGGGGTTGTTAAACTGGTGACACTACCTAGAGGGGAGCAAGGTGCCATTTGAAGTATGGACAGATCACAAAAACCTAGAGGCACTGAAAACTCCCCGCAAATTGTCCCCAAAGCAAGTACGGTGGGCACAGTACTTTAACCATTTCAACTTTACTCTAAAGTACATACCAGGAGGAAAAAACTTCCTAGCAGATTGCCCCAATACAAAAGCGAACGTGAAGAAGTTAATGAGGCGATTATCTCCAATCCACAACCTGTTGCACAAATCACACCTCACAGGGTCCCTAATCCGGATGATCCCAGAGCAAAGAAAATAAAACGAGAGCTCCTCACCGATC
>JALGBA010002318.1:0-13090 GCA_023970755.1 Azemiops feae | reverse complement strand
GCCGGCTCCACCTTTGCCTTCTCCTTGGCCGCGGGACAGCCTTCTCGGGGCGTCGCCGGGCTGTGACGCCATCAGAAGGCGCGTCCCCTATTTCGGCAGAGAAGCGGAAAGGCA
Source organism: Azemiops feae (assembly GCA_023970755.1). Lineage (NCBI taxonomy): Eukaryota > Metazoa > Chordata > Lepidosauria > Squamata > Viperidae > Azemiops > Azemiops feae. The sequence goes on along the minus strand of JALGBA010002318.1, from coordinate 12,976 downwards.
CCATAGAGGTAGGAAAGGAGAGCGGAAGCAGACTGGGCTTTCCGCTCTTCAAACCGTCGATCTTGGGAATCGCCATAGAAATGTAACCAGAGAGCTAGGGTGGAAATGGTAGAGCGGCCGGTAGAACCAAGACTTCCGAGTTTGCTGGAGCATATATGGAGGAAGACTTTGGATTGGAGTTAAGGACGGAAAAAAGACAATGCAGAAATCTGGATTGTATTGGGGGCGCCCTATATAAAAGCCCCCGGCAAAGGTGGAGTGTCACAGAGTATTGCACATCCATTCCCAGCCAGCAGGGGACAAGTTTAATCCCTGTAAGTCATCCAGCGTTTCTCAAACTTGGCAATTTTTGTGGACTTCAAGTCCCAGAATTCCCCAGCCTGCATGCAGTTTGCAGGTAACTAAATGGTTTATCCAGGGAAAGCAGGAACTGTATTAAATTGGACTCCAGGGTTGACCGAGTACACCACCTCCAAATTTGTGACGTCCCCTAAAATTTGCTGGCAACCCCCAAGCGATCGCAATAAATAAATAAAAACACAAACGTATTTATTTAGCGTATGGTACAATACACTCCGATAGTATCTTTTCACTAGCCTCCACTAGTTGTGACACTGCTTAGGTTTTACAAAAGCAGCCAAGACCATTAAGTGATGCTCCAGTCAGAGCTGAAGAACCTTCTTGTATGAGAAGCGAAACGTCTTCAAAGAAAATCAAGGAAGTCCAGTTGCCTCCTGAAAAAGCATCTTTGGGACAATTATGACCCGGATGACTGAGAATCTCCATAGACAGTGAGAGACAATACTTAAGGCACTGGACTAGAAATCGGAAGACTGTCGGTTCTAGTCCCACCTTAGGCATGAAAGTCAACTGTGGTGACCTGGGGTCAGTCTTCTCTCTTGGGCCTAGTAAGGAGCAATGCCAAACCACCCAGCGTTCCATAATAGCTATCTGCAATGCATTGACGCACGACCGAACGTGTGCAGTGGGGGCCTGCGCACACTGCACAAACATATGTGTACAGCTATCTATCTATCTATCTATCTATCTATCTATCTATCTATCTATCAATCATCTATCTATCTATCTATCTATCTATCTATCTATCTATCTATCTATCTATCTATCTATCTATCTATCTATCTATCTATCTATCTATCTAATATAAAGGAGGCTGCACTTCAATGGTTAGACGGCCTATTGGTATCTGAACAAAAATCTTTTTAACATTTATATTTTATTGTGTTTTTCTAATCTAGGTGAAATGTTAAGATATACTGCAAGTCCATGTATGATATGCCATACGCTAAATAAATAAGTAAACAACCGCCCAATCAAGAAACTACCAGGAACACCTCCATCAACACTGATAGGACAAGCCACTAAGTATATAAAGAGAGAGCAAATTCCTCTCTCTTCTAGCACTGATGATGTACTAGTTGGTCACGAAACGTCTGCAAGAAACCACAAGCTCAAGAGCCACCAAGGACCCCTGAAGAGGACAATATTGGTGGATGATGGACCAAGTGGCCCCTTTAGCTCCGGCTTTATTATTTATATAATAACAATGATATGCGTGTGTGTGTGCGCGCGCGTGCGTGCGTGGCTGTATGATAATACTATATAATTTATATTATGATGACATTTATCTGCCCCATCTCGCCTAGAGGTTTAGAAAGCTCCTTTTAGCTTCCCAGTCAGTCAATATGGGCTGAGCAAGTGAAGCTGGAGGCAGCCGAGATTTCCTTCCCTCCTCTTTCCCCTCGCACTTTACATATGCCCAGAGGTACCATGCACACTTAGAAGCAGCTGCCCGCCGGCCTCCCCGCCCGTCCCTTGTTTCTTCCATCCCTAAACCCTCCATTTCCAGATTCACCGCCTGGGATTGCCCGCTGCTATGCTTTGCGACGTAAAACTGGGACCGAAAGAAATAGACCGTTTTAATGGATTTTAAAGTTAATTATCCTCTATCTTTATTAGTAACGCACTTCTTAATGTTAATAGGGCGAAGGGAAGCCTTTTGCTGCGACGCGGGGTACACAAAACATCACCTATATATTACTGAGGTTCATAATAAATACTAAACTTAAAAACTCCATTTAACAAGCTTATTTCTTTTGTGGCTGCTCGGATCACTGCGGCAGTCCGAGGCTTTTTTCCCTTCGTGCGGCAGCGGAGAGCAGAAAAGAGGACAGGAAGGTGCCGACGGATGACTAAAAGCAACGGACAAGAATTCGGCCATAATAGGAAGGTCGATTCCAAATGAACTGGGGGATGGCCAATTTGGACGGACGGGAGGTCGCCATGCCGAGAAGGTCTAGGTGTTAATGCTATGGGACGGAAAAACCTGCCCTCCTGTGGTCAAAACGGGTATTGCGGCCGCCGAAATAAATAACCCTTTTGAATGGGATTTTAAGGTTATTATTCTCTATCTTTATTATTAACGCCTTATTAATATTAATAGGGCGACGGGAGGCTCTTTTGCTGCGACCCTGGGGCAGAATAAGATAACCTAATATTAGTAAGGTTTTATTAATAAAGAATAATAAACTTAAAACGCCATTTAAAAGGTTTATTTCTTTGGTGGCTGCTGTACCTGCTTGTCCCTTAGCGAGGAATGGCGTGGCCTTCAAAAAGGCCTATGATGATGAATTAAGGTAACTTTGATAGGTGCTAACTTTAAAGATAAACCTCACCAAACATACATAAATTTATTGCTATGGTTAATATTAAAAGTAGTGAGATTAGATTTTACCTTCGCTGCTAGTTTTGAAACTGACTGCAGTATTAAAATGTTTTATGCTAAAGACAGCACACTAATTTCTGCTGCAATCTTAGTTTCTACCTTTCTAGGTAGTGACACATTCGTGAATATCATTCAGGGGTGAAAAATAGACAGCTAGTCAATGGGGTGGAATGTGCCAGGCTAGAAATTGGGGGTGGGGGCTGAGTTTAGTACCACCTTAGGTATGAGAAAACCAGCTTTGGGCCCAAATTCCTCTACTAGTTCAAGCCTAAGTCTAACCCTAACCCTAGGGGTGTTGTGCATGGCGAAAATAGAGAAGGAAGGAGCATTAGATATATTTGCCGCCTTGAGTTATTTATAACAAAATAACAAAGGCTGCATTAAAAAAATACGCAAAAAGTCATCTGGGTCAGTCACTCCAAAACCAGCTTTGGGCCAGTCACTCTCTCTCGGCCCTAGGAAGGAAGCAACGGCAAACCATTTGTCTGAAATGGTATAGGGTTGCCTGCCTAAGCAGGGGGTTGGACTAGAAGACCTCCAAGGTCCCTTCCAACTCGGTTATTCTATTCTAACCGCAGCTGGGGGGGAAAACCTTGCCAAGAAAACCGCAGGGATTTGGTCAGGAAATGGCCAGGAGTCGAGACTAAGTGGAAAGCACCAAAAATATTAAGAATAACACGCACAATAACTTGTCTAAACGCGGCTCCACTCCGGTGAGGTTACTAGAAGGGAGTGCGAACACAGGCAATTTAGTTTCATCGGGCAAACGCGTGTTCGTGGGAACGCAATCCTAGTACCCACGCCGCCCATGATAAGGCGGCGTCGAGCGGCAGATTCGGGGAAGCTTCCCTGAACGCCCCCGACTCAAAACCTGGCCTTGATGCCAAAGCAGCAGCGCCGCCGGCTCCAACTTTGCCTTTCGTCCTTGGCCGCGGGAAAGCCCTTCTCGGGCGTCAGCCGGGCGTGTGACGCCATCAGAAGGCGCGCCCCTATTGGCAGAGAAGCGGAAAGGAACCATAGAGGTAGGAAAGGAGAGCGGAGGGCAGACTGGGCTTTCCGCTCTTCAAACCGCCGATCTTGGGAATCGCCATAGATATGTAACCAGAGAGCTCGGGTGGAAATGGTAGAGCGGCCGGTAGAACCAAGACTTCCGAGTTTGCTGGAGCATATATGGAGGAAGACTTTGGATTGGAGTTAAGGACGAAAAAAAGACAATGCAGAAATCTGGATTGTATTGGGGGCGCCCTATATAAAAGCCCCCCGCAAAGGTGGAGTGTCACAGAGTATTGCACATCCATTCCCAGCCAGCAGGGGACAAGTTTAATCCCTGTAAGTCATCCAGCGTTTCTCAAACTTGGCAATTTTTGTGGACTTCAAGTCCCAGAATTCCCCAGCCTGCATGCAGTTTGCAGGTAACTAAATGGTTTATCCAGGGAAAGCAGGAACTGCATTAAATTGGACTCCAGGGTTGACCGAGTACACCACCTCCAAATTTATGACGTCCCCTAAAATTTGCTGGCAACCCCCAAGCGATCGCAATAAATAAATAAAAACACAAACGTATTTATTTAGCGTATGGCACAATACACTCCGATAGTATCTTTTCACTAGCCTCCACTAGTTGTGACACTGCTTAGGTTTTACAAAAGCAGCCAAGGCCATTAAGTGATGCTCCAGTCAGAGCTGAAGAACCTTCTTGTATGAGAAGCGAAACGTCTTCAAAGAAAATCAAGAAAGTCCAGTTGCCTCCTGAAAAAGCATCTTTGGGACAATTATGACCCGGATGACTGAGAATCTCCATAGACAGTGAGAGACAATGCGGGATACTTAAGGCACTGAACTAGAAATCGGAAGACTTGTCGGTTCTAGTCCCACCTTAGGCATGAAAGTCAACTGTGGTGACCTTGGGGTCGGTCCTTCTCTCTTGGTCCTAGTAAGGAGGCAATGCCAAACCACCAGCTTCCCATCATAGCTATCTGCAATTGCATTGACGCACCACCGAATGTGTGCAGCTGGGGCCTGTGCACACCTGCAACATATCGTGTAGATCTATCTATCTATCTATCTATCTATCTATCTATCTATCTATCTATCTATCATCCATCTATATTTCTCTATCTACTATATCTATCTCCCATCTCTATCTATCTACTATCATCTATTAGCTATCCTATCAATATAAGGAGGGGTGCACTTTCATATGTTAGACGGTATTGGCTATCTGAACAAACAAATATTTTTAAACATTTATATTTTATTGTGTTTTTCTAATCTAGTGTGAAATGTTAATATATACTGAGTTCCAGGATGATATGCCATAGTAAATAAATAAGTAAACAACCGCCCAATCAAGAAACTACCAGGAACACCTCATCAACCTGATAGGACCAAGCCACTAAACGTATATAAAGAGAGAGCAAATTCCTCTCTCTTCTAGCACTGATGATGTTACCTAGTTGGGTCACGAAACGTCTGCAAGAAAACCACCAAGCTCAGAGAGCACCAAGGACCCCTGAAGAGACAATGTTGTTGGATGATGGACCAAGTGGCCCCTTAGCTCCGGCTTTATTATTTATATAATAACAATGATATGCGTGTGTGTGTGTGCGCGCACGTGAGAGGGTGTATGATAATACTATATAATTTATATTATGATGACATTTATCTGCCCCATCTCGCCTAGAGGTTTAGAAAGCCCCTTTTAGATTCCCAGTCAGTCAATATGGGCTGAGCAAGTGAGATGGAGGCACGGCCGTAGAGTCCTTCCCCCCTCTTCAACTCGAATTGTACATAGCCCAGAGGCACATGCACAATTTAGAAGCAGACTGCCGCCGGCCTCCCGACCGTCCCTCTGTTCTTCCATCCCTAAACCCTCCATTCCAGATTCACCCGCCTGGGATTGCCTCGATGCCTATGCTTTGCGACGTAAAACTGTGCCGAAAGAAATAGACCTTTTGAATGAGATTTTAAAGTTATTATCCTCTATCTTTATTAGTAACGCCTTATTAATGTTAATAGGGCGAAGGGAAGCCCTTTTGCTGCGACGCGGGGACACAAAAACATAACCTAATATTACTGAGGTTTCATTAATAAATACTACACTTAAAACTCCATTTAAAAGCTTTATTTCTTTTTGTGGCTGCTCGGCTCACCTGCGGCAGTACGAGGCTTTTTTCCCTTCTTGCGGCAGCGTAGAGCAGAAGAGAGGACAGGAAGGTGCCGACGGATGACTAAAAGCAACGGACAAGACGTCGGCCATGATAGGAAGGTCGATTCCAAATGAACTGGGGGATGGCCAATTTGGACGGACGGGAGGTCGCCATGCCGAGAAGGTCTAGGACCGTGTTAATGCTATGGGACGGAAAAACGTGCTCTCCTGTGGTCAAAACGGGTATTGCGGCCGCCGAAATAAATAAACCTTTTGAATGGGATTTTAAGGTTATTATTCTCTCTCTTTATTATTAACGCCTTATTAATATTAATAGGGCGACGGTAGGCCCTTTTGCTGAGACCCTGGGGCAGAGTAAGATAACCTAATATTAGTATGGTTTTATTAACAAAGAATAATAAACTTAAAACGCCATTTAAAAGGTTTATTTCTTTTGGGGGCTGCTGTACCTGCTTGTCCCTTAGCGAGAGATGGCGCGGCCTTCAAAAAGGCCTGTAATGATGAATTAAGGTTACTTTGATAGGTGCTAACTTTAAAGATAAACCTCACCAAACATACATAAATTTATTGCTATGCTTAATATTAAAATGAGTGAGATTAGATTTTACCTTCGCTGCTAGTTTTGAAAATGACGCATTTATTAAAATGTTTTATGTCTACCTACATCACATAAATTTCTTGCGCATCTAGTTTCGATCTTCTAGATGCCAAGTCGTGAATATCATTTCACGGGTTGAAAAATAGACAGCTAGTCACATTGGCTGTGGAAAGGGGCCAGGCTAGAAATTTGGAGGCGGGGGGGCTGAGTTTTAGACCCACCTTAGGTATGAGAAAACAGCTTATTTGGGCAATTCCTCCCTAGTCAGCCCTAAAGTCTACCCACAACCCTAGGGCCGTTGCTGGCATGGCGAAAATAATTAAGAGAAGGAAAGGGAGCATTAGATATATTTGCCGCCTTGAGTTATTTATAAAAATAACAAAGGCTGGATTAAAAAAATATGCAAAATTTAGAGCGGCTTTGGTCTAGTCGTGGTTAAGGCAGCAGACAAGAAAGTGGGAGGCTGTGAGTTCTAATCTTGCTTTTAGAGGCAGAAAAGTCATCTGGGTCAGTCACTCCAAAACCAGCTTTGGGCCACTCACTCTCTCTCGGCCCTAGGAAGGAAGCAACGGCAAACCATTTGTCTGAAATGGTATAGGGTTGCCTGCCTAAGCAGGGGGTTGGACTAGAAGACCTCCAAGGTCCCTTCCAACTCGGTTATTCTATTCTAACCGCAGCTGGGGGGAAAAACCTTGCCAAGAAAACCGCAGGGATTTGGTCAGGCAATGGCCAGGAGTCGAGACTAAGTGGAAAGCACCAAATAATATTAAGAATAACAGCAATAACTTGCTAAACGCCCGGCTCCCTACGGTGATGTTACTAGAAGGGAGTGCGAACACAGGCAATTGAGTTCATCGGGTCAACGCGTCGTCGTCGGGAACGCCCTAACTCCTTAGTACCACGCCGCCCATGGAAAAGCGGCGTCGAGCGGGCAGATTCGGGGGAAGATTCCTGAAGCCCGCATCCCACCTGGCTTGATGCAAAGGCAGCAGCGCCGAGGCTCCCACTCTTTGCCTTCTCCATTGGCCCGCGGGACAGAATTTCTCGGGGCGTCCGCCGGGCTGTGACGCCATCAGAAGGCGCGTCCCCTATTTCGGCAGAGAAGCGGAAAGGCACCATAGAGGTAGGAAAGGAGAGCGGAGGGCAGACTGGGCTTGCCCCTCTTCAAACCGTCGCTCTTGGGAATCGCCATAGATATGTACACAGAGAGCTCGGGTGGAAATGGTAGAGCGGCCGGTAGAACCAAGACTTCCGAGTTTGCTGGAGCATATATGGAGGAAGACTTTGGATTGGAGTTAAGGACGGAAAAAAGACAATGCAGAAATCTGGATTGTATTGGGGGCGCCCTATATAAAAGCCCCCCCGCAAAGGTGGAGTGTCACAGAGTGTTGCACATCCATTCCCAGCCAGCAGGGGACAAGTTTAATAATCCCTATAAGTCATCCAGCGTTTCTCAAACTGGGCAATTTTTGGGGACTTCAAGTCCCAGAATTCCCCAGCCTGCATGCAGTTTGCAGGTAACTAAATGGTTTATCCAGGGAAAGCAGGAACTGTATTAAATTGGACTCCAGGGTTGACCGAGTACACCACCTCCAAATTTGTGACGTCCCCTTAAATTTGCTGGCAACCCCCAAGTGATCGCAATAAATAAATAAAAACACAAACGTATTTATTTAGCGTATGGCACGATACACTCCGATAGTATCTTTTCACTAGCCTCCACTAGTTGTGACACTGCTTAGGTTTTACAAAGGCAGCCAAGGCCATTAAGTGATGCTCCAGTCAGAGCTGAAGAACCTTCTTGTATGAGAAGCGAAACGTCTTCAAAGAAAATCAAGAAAGTCCAGTTGCCTCCTGAAAAAGCATCTTTGGGACAATTATGACCCGGATGACTGAGAATCTCCATAGACAATGAGAGACAATGCGGGATACTTAAGGCACTGGACTAGAAATCGGAAGACTGTCGGTTCTAGTCCCACCTTAGGCATGAAAGTCAACTGTGGTGACCTTGGGGTCAGTCCTTCTCTCTTGGTCCTAGTAAGGAGGCAATGCCAAACCAACAGCTTCCCATCATAGCTATCTGCAATTGCATTGACGCACGACCGAACGTGTGCAGCTGGGGCCTGCGCACACCTGCAACATATCGTGTACATCTATCTATCTATCTATCATCTATCTATCTATCTATCTATCTATCTATCTATCTATCTATCTATCTATCTATCTATCTATCTATCTATCTATCTATCTATCTATCTATCTAATATAAAGGAGGCTGCACTTCAATGGTTAGACCGCCTATTGGTATCTGAACAAAAATCTTTTTAACATTTATATTTTATTGTGTTTTTCTAATCTAGGTGAAATGTTAATATATACTGCAAGTCCATGTATGATATGCCATACGCTAAATAAATAAGTAAACAACCGCCCAATCAAGAAACTACCAGGAACACCTTCATCAACCCTGATAGGACAAGCCATTAAGTATATAAAGAGAGAGCAAATTCCTCTCTCTTCTAGCACTGCTGATGTTACATAGTTGGGTCACGAAACGTCTGCAAGAAAACCACCAAGCTGAGAGAGCACCAAGGACCCCTGAAGAGACAATGTTGTTGGATGATGGACCAAGTGGCCCCTTAGCTCCGGCTTTATTATTTATATAACAACAATGATATGTGTGTGTGTGTGTGTGCGTGCGTGCGTGGGTGTATGATAATAGTATATAATTTATATTATGATTACATTTATCTGCCCCATCTCGCCTAGAGGTTTAGAAAGCCCCTTTTAGCTTCCCAGTCAGTCAATATGGGCTGAGCAAGTGAAGCTGGAGGCAGCCGAGATTTCCTTCCCTCCACTTTCCCCTCGCCATTCTCCGCTCGCCTCTTTCCCCTCGCACTTTACATATGCCCAGAGGCACCGTGCACACTTAGAAGCAGCTGCCCGCCGGCCTCCCCGCCCGTCCCTTGTTTCTTCCATCCCTAAACCCTCCATTCCAGATTCACCCGCCTGGGATTGCCTCGATGCCTATGCTTTGCGACGTAAAACTGTGCCGAAAGAAATAGACCTTTTTAATGGGATTTTAAAGTTATTATCCTCTATCTTTATTAGTAACGCCTTATTAATGTTAATAGGGCGAAGGGAAGCCTTTTTGCTGCGACGCGGGGACACAAAAACATCACCTAATATTACTGAGGTTTCATTAATAAATACTACACTTAAAACTCCATTTAAAAGCTTTATTTCTTTTTGTGGCTGCTCGGCTCACCTGCGGCAGTCCGAGGCTTTTTTCCCTTCTTGCGGCAGCGTAGAGCAGAAAAGAGGACAGGAAAGTGCCGACGGATGACTAAAAGCAACGGACAAGAATTCGGCCATAATAGGAAGGTCGATTCCAAATGAACTGGGGGATGGCCAATTTGGACGGACGGGAGGTCGCCATGCCGAGAAGGTCTAGGAGTTAATGCTATGGGACGGGAAAACGTGCCCTCCTGTGGTCAAAACGGGTATTGCGGCCGCCGAAATAAATAAACCTTTTGAATGGGATTTTAAGGTTATTATTCTCTATCTTTATTATTAACGCCTTATTAATATTAATAGGGCGACGGGAGGCCCTTTTGCTGAGACCCTGGGGCAGAGTAAGATAACCTAATATTACTATGGTTTTATTAACAAAGAATAATAAACTTAAAACGCCATTTAAAAGGTTTATTTCTTTTGGGGGCTGCTGTACCTGCTTGTCCCTTAGCGAGAGATGGCGCGGCCTTCAAAAAGGCCTGTAATGATGAATTAGGGTTACTTTGATAGGTGCTAACTTTAAAGATAAACCTCACCAAACATACATAAATTTATTGCTATGCTTAATATTAAAATGAGTGAGATTAGATTTTACCTTCGCTGCTAGTTTTGAAACTGACGCATTTATTAAAATGTTTTATGTCTACCTACATCACACTAATTTCTTGCTGCATCTTAGTTTCTAATCTTCCTAGTATGCCCATTCGTGAATATCATTTCACTGGGGGGAAAAATAGACAGCTAGTCAATTGGGGTGGAAGGTGCCAGGCTAGAAATTGGGGGTGGGGGCTGAGTTTTAGTACCACCTTAAGGTATGAGAAACCAGCTTTGGGCCAATTCCTCTCCTAGTCAGCCTAAGTCTAACCCTAACCCTAGGGCTGTTGCTGCATGGCGAAAATAAGAGAAGGAAGGAGCATTAGATATATTTGCCGCCTTGAGTTATTTATAAAAAAATAACAAAGGCTGCATTAAAAAAATACGCAAAAAGTCATCTGGGTCAGTCACTCCAAAACCAGCTTTGGGCCAGTCACTCTCTCTCGGCCCTAGGAAGGAAGCAATGGCAAACCATTTGTCTGAAATGGTATAGGGTTGCCTGCCTAAGCAGGGGGTTGGACTAGAAGACCTCCAAGGTCCCTTCCAACTCCGTTATTCAGCTGGGGGGAAAAACCTTGCCAAGAAAACCGCAGGGATTTGGTCAGGCAATGGCCAGGAGTCGAGACTAAGTGGAAAGCACCAAATAATATTAAGAATAACAGCAATAACTTGCTAAACGCCCGGCTCCCTCCGGTGATGGTACTAGAAGGGAGTGCGAACACAGGCAATTGAGTTCATCGGGCAACGCGTGTCGTGGGAACGCAACTCCTAGTACCCACGCCGCCCATGAAAAGGCGGCGTCGAGCGGCAGATTCGGGGAAGCTTCCCTGAAGCCCCCGCCTCACCTGGCCTTGATGCAAAGGCAGCAGCGCCGCCGGCTCCACCTTTGCCTTCTCCTTGGCCGCGGGACAGCCTTCTCGGGGCGTCGCCGGGCTGTGACGCCATCAGAAGGCGCGTCCCCTATTTCGGCAGAGAAGCGGAAAGGCACCATAGAGGTAGGAAAGGAGAGCGGAGGTCAGACTGGGCTTTCCCCTCTTCAAACCGTCGCTCTTGGGAATCGCCATAGATATGTACACAGAGAGCTCGGGTGGAAATGGTAGAGCGGCCGGTAGAACCAAGACTTCCGAGTTTGCTGGAGCATATATGGAGGAAGACTTTGGATTGGAGTTAAGGACGGAAAAAAGACAATGCAGAAATCTGGATTGTATTGGGGGCGCCCTATATAAAAGCACCCCGCAAAGGTGGAGTGTCACAGAGTATTGCACATCCATTCCCAGCCAGCAGGGGACAAGTTTAATCCCTATAAGTCATCCAGCGTTTCTCAAACTTGGCAATTTTTGTGGACTTCAAGTCCCAGAATTCCCCAGCCTGCATGTACTTTGCAGGTAACTAAATGGTTTATCCAGGAAAAGCAGGAACTGTATTAAATTGGACTCCAGGGTTGACCGAGTACACCACCTCCAAATTTTTGACGTCCCCTAAAATTTGCTGGCGACCCCCAAGTGATCGCAATAAATAAATAAAAACACAAACGTATTTATTTAGCGTATGGCACAATACACTCCGATAGTATGTTTTCACTAGCCTCCACTAGTTGTGACACTGCTTAGGTTTTACAAAAGCAGCCAAGGCCATTAAGTGATGCTCCAGTCAGAGCTGAAGAACCTTCTTGTATGAGAAGCGAAACGTCTTCAAAGAAAATCAAGGAAGTCCAGTTGCCTCCTGAAAAAGCATCTTTGGGACAATTATGACCCGGATGACTGAGAATCTCCATAGACAGTGAGAGACAATGCGGGATACTTAAGGCACTGGACTAGAAATAGGAAGACTGTCGGTTCTAGTCCCACCTTAGGCATGAAAGTCAACTGTGGTGACCTTGGGGTCAGTCCTTCTCTCTTGGTCCTAGTAAGGAGGCAATGCCAAACCACCAGCTTCCCACCATAGCTATCTGCAATTGCATTGACGCACGACCGAACGTGTGCAGCTGGGGCCTGCGCACACCTGCAACATATCGTGTATATCTATCTATCTATCTATCTATCTATCTATCTATCTATCTATCTATCTATCTATCTATCTATCTATCTATCTATCTATCTATCTATCTATCTATCTAATATAAAGGAGGCTGCACTTCAATGGTTAGACGGCCTATTGGTATCTGAACAAAAATCTTTTTAACATTTATATTTTATTGTGTTTTTCTAATCTAGGTGAAATGTTAATATATACTGCAAGTCCATGTATGATATGCCATACGCTAAATAAATAATTAAACAACCGCCCAATCAAGAAACTACCAGGAACACCTCCATCAACACTGATAGGACAAGCCACTAAGTATATAAAGAGAGAGCAAATTCCTCTCTCTTCTAGCACTGATGATGTTACCTAGTTGGGTCACGAAACGTCTGCAAGAAAACCACCAAGCTCAGAGAGCACCAAGGACCCTTGAAGAGACAATGTTGTTAGATGATGGACCAAGTGGCCCCTTAGCTCCGGCTTTATTATTTATATAATAACAATGATATGCGTGTGTGTGTGTGTGTGTGCGTGCGTGGGTGTATGATAATAC